>CM038711.1:29333669-29881169 GCA_021613375.1 Megaleporinus macrocephalus | reverse complement strand
AATGTACACATCTGGGGAAGAAACTCTTTCCCACAGAAACCACTTTTTACTGGAATTTCTTTTTCCCTAACACAAGCCCTATTTCCCGCATAGCAAGCTTGTTCTACCGGACCTTCAGGATCGAACTCTGACTCAAACTGATATGGCTGAAACACCATTATAAGATAAGTCTTATTAGCAGTGTGGGGGTGGAGCTTGGAGCAGAGGCGTTGCTCTGGCAGTTAACCTGGGCTTATTAGGAGGCAGGGCTTAAAGACACGGAAGCTCTAACAAAGAATTTCAGACAGAGAGTGAATACAGATGTTCAGTATAAAGAAATATTGTTTTAGTAAAAATTAGCCTAGATGTAAAACTATCGTAATAGAACCTAATAATAAAATTATTAACATTGAAAATGAGCATTATAGGGCCCATTTAGCACCAAACCTAACCGCAAGCATCAAAATGTGCGCTAAAATATGTTTATATTTTCAAAAGACAGGGGAGGGAAGAGTCTAAAACCAAATTGCTGCTATTTCTGTGAGTGTACAGAGTTGCGGAGGCCCTCTATAAATTAATTTGTCTGCTATTTGCCCATAACAATTATTGTAGTCTGTCAGTTTGTCATTGTGCTTTCCTGTTTACTGCTTTTGAAAAGGAAGCCCTGTTGAGAGGACAAAAAATGACAGTGCTTCAGGCAAAAAGATCAATATCACTTTCACTCATAAAGCTCTCACACACCTGGCATAAACCAAAGCTACAAACACAACACACTCACAAAGGAAAGAAGAGATCGAAGTCCCCAGCTGCAGGGTACCTTCAACCCCCCAAGCCCAAACATGGTCAAAGTTTCTTCCAGAAGCTGTGTGTTAGTGATTGGGCCTGTAAGCAACTTAATAAATCAGCAGGCTTCAAACACTTAGTTGTAGCCAAACACTATTCAGCCTTTCTCTTCACAGCGCCATTTTAGCCCAGCAATAAAAACACACATTAAAAAACTGCATTCTAAATGTGCCCTAACGCAGAGTTTACAGAATGGACATAGGACTGTTGTGTTTTTATCAGAGGCAAACGGATGAATAAAAAAGCAGAAAACGCATTGGATAGTAACTTTTCACAGCTGCTATAGCACCTCTATAGGGCAGTGGTTAGCAGTAGTCATGTTCATTTATTTGAGCTGAAGCTAGTCTTTCTTCAGTTGGCAGCTAAAAAGTAGCAAGCTAATCTGTCTGCCTTGCACTTAGTTGCACATGATAGACTTCTAAGATAATTCAAAATAGTCCAGTTAGCGATTTATAACAACAAGTTTTACACATTTATATCTCCCTTTATTATGAATCCCCCAACAGAGATGAGATGTACAGCGTTTTAATGTGTTCTGTTTATCAGGTTTGGAGGAGGCTGACAGGGATTTGTTTACTTGCCAACAGCAGTGATGATATCAAGGCAAGCTTAATATCTCAAATCCTGCAAAATATTTGTTTTGTAATGTGTTTTCATACTTACTTTAGCTGGTTTATTGAACACAAAGCAAATTATATTATGTGTCAAATAACTCCAGAATGTAAAAGTAAATCGCATTCAGTATTCTTGCTTCAGCATAGAATAAAACTTATGGGAGGGCATGATTGTGCCGCTAAGCACATACACACATGAACTCATGGGGAGGTCACCACCAGCCACAAGCCTCAGCCTGAACTAGACCCCTCTACGCACAAAATACCCCTGACTAGACCCCTCCTCGACACAGAATGCCACATTAGACATAACTTAAACCAAAGAACAAGTTGTTCCCTTTATGATACCATGCTCCCGCTGCTGGTGAGTGGCTAGAGCTGGACAATGGTCACCTCCCAGCCATTTTTGTGAGACTCTTGGTAAGTGTGAGCACACCTGGCCATAGAACGGATAGAACAGATGCCCATAATGGTAAGCAGGATGAGCTGTCTGCTATCTATGGTGCACTCAACCCACAGCCCTTGGTCACAAGTGAACCTCTTGTTTGGCATCTGCTTCCCCGCCCGCTTAGACTCCTTGTGCTGACTGGTGCACTGTCCTTTCTGTCTGCATCAGTGGCTCACCAACCACTCCACCTCTTACCATGGCACACCCACAATGAAGCCCTTAATGGAGTCACTTTAATTTTTACTAGTCCTCCTCTGTTGTATCCTAAACCTTTTGATCCAAGCAGCCAGACGCCTTTAGAATAAATCTTTAATTCTTCTACGTGTAGACAGACAGACAAATCGACCCAAAAATCCACTAACAGACCGGTGGTTATATCAGCTTTGGCACATTACTTTGGTCAGTTGCCAAAACCAGAAGCAACAAAGCGCAGGTGTGACAGAAGCGAGCATATAAGCAAAGGCAGAAAAAGAATGACCTGAATGCCCACTTCAGTTTTCAGGTCGGTTCCATTCAAATAAATGGAGAAGTTATGCTTTTCATATTTAAGAAGTGGGACTCACCTTTGAAATCAATCCACTTATCGTCACTTATGTAACTGTTATTTGGACACGGTTTCATATCACCTGGTTCTTGGTTTGTGTAAAACACTGATGATTAAGCCTCTAACTTTGAAAATTGTCTGAAATCTATAAAAGTGTTCCACAAGATCCCAAAGGATGCCTGACGCCAGAAACATTTGTCTTTGAAATTGAATAGAGTGGATTTGATTGGGTGCAGCGGCTCCCATCATTTGTCTCTTCCTAATACAACTTCGAAGAGACGATCCCTCAATCAAGACTCTGTTGTGAGCATCATGAACTCCAGCTAAGGCATATACTAATAGACTATGTTTGTTTAATTATTGACTAGTGGAATGTAATAACTATTTGTGAACAAATTTTCATACGTCTTACCAAAGACTATCATAAGCACATGATAAGTAATAACACATTAGTTGTCTAAGCCTTTTCTGACATTGAGGAAGGATGAAATATAGAATAGTGGGATTTTAAAGGCTACTGTCAGTATGAAAATCAATCATGTGCTTTGGGCCCTAAGATGAATCCTTCTTTCATTTTTTTTATAGTAATGAAATCGATAGGTCTTTATAAGAATGATGGGGTTGAAAAAAAAGGACATCAGTATGAAATGCAACAGTTGGATTCTAATACCAAGTTTCTATTATGGAAGGATAAAAAGAAAGGATGGGGTTCAGCAGATAAGTGGTTTCTATGTGAAACTTAGGCATGTACTTTGCAAGAACACTTGATTCTTTGGTGGTTGTAGGCTGAAGATGTAAAAAGTATGGGCAGTGATGGAATGATGGAAAGAAAAACATTTTTTAAGCAATATGTTTATCAACAAAACATGGTATGAAATCCAGCTTGTAAACGATAGAATGAAGAAGAATTAGAACTGTCCACTGAGATATGTATTGACAAGCAAACTAAAAGCCACAGAAACCACAACACCTCAAGTTTGGTGTTTTAGAGATGGAATAGCATCAAAATACACTCCTGTAACTCTGTGACAATGTTTTAAATCATGGTATGTTTTCTAATTATGACTTTTTGTTAAATAATAACAAAAGACAGAAGCAAAAATTTGATTTAGCAGATTCAGCTAGAGTGAGCTTGAGGTGAATATATACAGTTGCAGTCAAAATTCTTCAAGCCCTCATTGCCAATTAGGTTTATTAGCAAAATTTACAAGTGAGTCAAGTCCAGGGAGTTGTTCGAAAAGTTATTAGGATCAGATCACAAAGCACTGCCTTGCATAAACTAGTAGAATGCTACAAAAAGATATCAAAGGCAGGAAAAGTTCCTAGAGATTGCTGGAAGTTGGAAGCATGGTTTCAGTTCAAAGTTAAAGGAACACTGGCTACACTGTCTGGAGGTGGCAGAAATTGGAAACTATCATTGGTCGCCACTAGATTCCTGAAGAGGCAGGTGGTCAAAAACCCTCGAGTGACTGGAAAAGACCTGCAGCAAAATTTAATGGCTGCAGGCACTGAGCTTACAGTTGCACAGTAAGGCATATGCTAAACAATGAAGGTCTCCATGCCCGAACTCCAAGACATATCCAAGAGATCTCTACTGACCCAAACGCACAAGAAAAGTCAGCTCCAACATGCTCGACACCATATAAATAAGCCCCCAAAGTTTTGGGATTCTGTCCTGTGAAGCATTGAAACAAAACTGGAACAGGTCTGCAAGCCTGTCTGCAGGAGAAAGACTGAAGCATGTGCTAAAAAGAACATCCTGCCTACAGTGAAGCCATGACTCGGTGATGCTCTGGGGCTGCTTTGCTTACTCAATGGGAACCTGCAGCTTGTGGATGGCAATTTGAATTTGATTAAGTATCAAGAAATCCTTGGGGAAAACATCATGTATTCTGTGAAGAAGCCCAAAACAAAGGGTGGCATTGTATCTTGCAACAGGCCAGTGACTGTTTCGTTTCACTGTGTACTCTGTATGTAGTTGAAATGACAATAAAAACCCACTTGACTTGACTCAAAACCGTAACTCAAAGTTTGGTTTGAGAAGAAGTCCTGAAAGATTCTGGTGTGGTCATCATAGTCGCCTCACTTGATCCCTATTGATTTGAAGAGTGGTTGCAGCATACAAAGCCAAGACTATTAGTGAACTGGATGCCATTGTCCATGAGGAATGGGGTAAGATTCTTTAGGACTGTTGCCAAAACCTGGTGTCTGGCTGTGCATCATGTGTGCAGCAGGTCTTAACAGCAAAAGGAAGCTCTGCAAAGTACTAAAGATGCTTGTCATGAAAAAGTTCAATAATTCCGAGACTGCAGTCATCATTTAAAGTAGCAGTTTGTGTCGATTTTGGAGAAAACACTTGTTAGTTTTTTTTTAAGTGTTCTGATTTGATTGGTTTATTGCAAACAGCTAAATGTTTGTAGATTTTGATGATAAATCTGATTTGCAATGGGGCGAATAATTTTGATTATCACTTCAAAAGTTTGGAAGCATTGTTTTAGTCACAATGCTTACAACTTCTTCCATAGGAGGTTCCGTTAAGCTCACCACTTTTTGGTTAATAGTCTTTCAGGCATGACATCAACATAGCATTTCACACTACCGAATTAGTGTCCGCCCCACACTAAAGGACACTGAGTTCTAAAGATTGGATTGTAGAAAAACACACAATGATATAATCTGTGTACATCATTGTTTAAGATCACCCTGACATTGGGAGACCTTTTGCGATAGTCAAGAAGAGCAAATTGGCCTCAAAATTATCTTTATTATCCTGTAGTGTGGTCCAGGCAAAACCTAGCTTGGGAAAGTAGAATGCACAATCTAACAGCTATAGAGCATAAAAAAAGTGATCGAGTAAGTAAAAGAGAGATTGCTCAGTAGCGTTCTAAAAGCTGTGCTGCAGCTGATAAAGACATGTCCACAGTAGCACAGACCTATAAAGGTTCTAATGCAAAATGGAATCTACCAAAGACCTGGCTTCCCAGGTTTGATGGAGAAAATACTGTTTGTTAAGAAGATCTGCTTCAGGGACAGTGTTATAGTGAGGTTGATAACCCCAAACTAGCCCACTAGCCTTATTTACTTTAGTTATTATAACCAGAAAAAAATACAACCAGAATTGAAACCTCACACTTTCTTATGACTGGAACAACTGATACCACACCACAAATGGTAAATCATCCTCCTTTTGTTTCAGGCACAAGATGTCTGAAGTGAATAGTTAAAGATTTCAACTTTCACATAATTTTTTCCTGCAAAATTCAAATTGAATTTTTTTTTTTTTACTGCGGTCAACTACAGAAGTCCCTATATCTAAGCAAACAGTAGCCTACAGTAAGAATTAGCAAGTTCATGCAATCTCCAGAAACAGTTGAGGACAGTAATATAGGGTTTAATGTTAATAATGGGTTTAATGGAAAATTGTCCTGTTTATTTACTGCAGAACTGGTTATATATAAGACACAGCTATACATGACCAATGACAATGTACAGGCATGTAAACTCACAGGTCACAGTATGTTGAATTTCTCTGCACTTTATTCCACTACCGCTTGTTCAGAAATGAGTGCTGTGTTGGAGCTGCACTATCCTGTCTGTCTACTGTGTCTAATGTCTTTTTAGTTAATTGTATTTATTGTGTTGTTTCTAGTTCATTTTTGTTGCACACTTATGTCTGCACCGTTACTCTTTGTTCCATGTTACACCATGTTCCTGGAGGAACGTAACTTCACTCCATTGTGCACTTGTACGTAGATGGAATGACAATAAAACCCTGTTGACTTGACTTGGTTATCACAGTGTTACCTGCTATTGAAAACTGGCCAGAATCAACATAGAACTTCAGCTGACCTTATTTCTTCATTTATTTCACATAAAAACTAAATTTAAGCTGATCACACCTGCTGCTTATAAATGATAATTTATACATATAAATATTTTATACCCATCAATCGAATATCTACTGTGGAAAGAAACTGTACATGTTAAAAGAAGCTAACTTTCTGCTCACAGGACTTCACTCTCTAACACCACTTTTTTTTTACTTTTACTTTTTATCATTCTGCAGGGGCCAACCTTCCAAAAGAGAAGACCTATGCCCCCTCAGCCCCACTTAGATACACCCCTGCTTTGATGTTGTAGCTAGATCTTGACACAGCTATTGATTCTCACACCTATGTTTTACCTGGACTGCATGGAATTATATTTGAGAGTTATATTTGCCACACTGTCTGTGTAGTTTTCACTGTTGTAACCATGTGTCCCCAAGATGCAACATTATGAGGTTGCAATAATACAATTGCTATATTTTTCTGTTTAAAAGTTAATACTTTTTCCAACATTTATGTTGTTTCATTTGTCAGAAAAAAAGGCCAGCTGCTGTTTTTTAGTAAAAACTGAGTATAAAAACAAAAACATAACAAAATGGAGTTACAGCATGTGGTTCAAACACAGACTCAACATCATGTGCAGCCTCTCCTCCTCCTAGTAACACCCCACAGCCCCCTGCAGGCTGTCATGCTGGGGCTGTGTGAGTGAGCGCGCGTGTGTGGGTGTGTGGGCTTGTGTGAGAGAAAGAGAGAGAGTGTGTCACACATGCTGCTGGGTGAGTGATCTCTCCACACTTTATACTGACACGACACCATCATCTCAGTTTCACACGGTCTCCCCTCATATTCTGCCTGTATTTTAGATCTGAGCTGCTATTACAGTTTACACACCACTTGCACTGTTAATTTACTGTTAATTAGAATTGTTGTCTTTGCAGAATCCAGATTAGTGATTAGACGTGTATATTTGTGAGCACTCAAAAAAGTGACCGGTTTCTTGGACAGGAATCCACATCAAACAACCTTCTTATGTTGTGTGCTATGTGGCACTGCATCAAAAAGCCAGACTACACATGCGAATTGGGATGTACACCCAGAGAAAAAGTATATCTAAATTCTTTAAGATAAACCGAAACATGACAAGTGCCTCTAATGTGTCTAGCACCATATAAGCAACATTTTTATTACCAAAAATCAGTGCAGGTAGTGTATAAAATGAGCCTGAGACTGTTGTTTATTGATGCTTTACTGCAATTCCTGTATATGGCAGTGCTTCTGGTATCATATCACACATCACAGCCTAGCAGTCAGTGTTGTCCACCGTTGCTTTGGTCAAGCTTTCTGTGCACAGCATACTAATGTTTTCACATCTGATCAAAAAGGACACTTTTACAGACACTCAAAATCATAACCAAGTAGAATGCCTCATTTTCTACCTGTTACAAAAAGGAAAGCAAATAAAAGAAAACAGTTTGTGAACCTCACCATTAGCTGAACAGGTCAGTCCCTCACTCATAGTTTTGGTGAAGTTTGCAGGACCTGTTTGGTGGAGTTTTGGATATTTTTATTTTGCTGTTATTGTGGTTTTATGAAAAGTATTTTGCATTTGATAGTAGGTGCAATGTTTAAATAAATATTTTTTTATTATTTCTTAAAGGTGAGCATTGATCTTGACTGTGTAATGAAAATTGGAATGGAGTTCCACAATTTAGGAGCAGAGTAACTAAAGGAGGTCTGCCCATATTTTCTGCATGGAAGGAATGTGCAGAAGGTCAATATCTGCAGATCTAAGATCTCCAGTTAAAACATAAATAAAGAGACATTCTGTGCTGTAAGCAGGTGTTAGATTATTTAGAGCTTTATAGAGCAGAACTTTAAAGTCTGTTCTAAAAGACACAGGTAGCGAGTGCAGTTCTTTAAAAAAAAACAGGACTGATTTGAGCTTGTTTTCTTGGCAGTGTTAGAATTCATGTTGCTGCGTTTTGTAGGGGATGGACAGTTTTAGTTGTAGTAGCAAGAATCTTTAATTTAGTTTCTCTTGATTTAATTGTTAAACATATGGTGAGAAATATCTGACACACAGCTTGTAAGTCTGTCTACCAAATGTAAATTATCAGAAGGAATAGAAATGTATAAATGTGTGTCATCAGCATAACTATTAAAGTTCATATCATGCTTTTTAATGGCATAACCTAAAGGTAACATGTACAATAAGAAAATCAAGGGCCCTAGAACTGACCCTTGTGGTACCCCACAGGAAATATTATATTTTCTTGATGAATACATTACTAGTGAAATCACAAACTTTCTATTTGTTAAATATGACTGTGTCTGAGAGACCAACCCAGCTTTTAAGATGGTAAATTCAAAAGCTGCACTAAAACCAACAGAAATCAGAAGAGAAGGATTTTGTACCTTAGTGCTAAGCTTAAGGTCACTGACAACATGTACCAATGTTGTGTCAGTACTATAGTTAGAGCTAAAACCTGATTAAAACTTTAGTACAACAGATCCACGTTACTCTTTTTTTGTAGAGGCTTCACCACAGCAGTCTTAAAAGCATCTGGGAAACAACTGTTGATAGACAACAGATTACAGCAGAGCGAAGACATAATTTAGAAAACAGTCAGACACCATCTTGGGAATGAAGTAAAGTGAAGGAACCGGATCAAGATCACATGTGGATGCACTTGTTGTTGCGAGAGATCCTGATGACTAATAACAGATATATATATATATATATATATATATATATATATATATATATATATATATATATATATATATATATCTCAGGTTAGGGAGGGGCCTGGCAGAGACAGTTTAACTTGCTCGTAGGCACTGGGGTTTATGGATCTAGTTACACCACATAGCATCCAAAAGCTCACACCATTTGTTTTTTTTAAAAAAGGTACACTGTCAGTCAGCATCGCCAGCTCTGTCATTCTCGTGTGTGCAAACTTAAACCCAGAACCAAACCATTAAAAGCCCTGAGAAAGCACTGAGAAGCCAGTCCATTCCCAAATGAGGCTTAAGTTTGCTTTTACATGTTTTCTTTAGAAAACTCAGTGAGTTTGAGAGGATTTACTTAGCTGATATGCTGATTTTATCAGATGTGACAAATTGACTACATTTTTCAAATGATGTTTACAAAATCTCATCATACTGTCAGAGTACTCACAGAAAACAAATCAAATTTTACTCATTTTAATGCCTTAAAAACTGGCTTGTTAAAATATTCTTTCCTCATTTGACTGGATAAACGTGTGATCTGGGTAAGCACAGTTGGTGAAGAGGAATAAATAAATAATAAAAAAACCAACCAAACAAACAAACAGAAAATGGCCAATCAGAGTCCCTGAACCACTCAGTGCCTCTGGGACTCAGCCTTTGCATTAAATTGCCCCTGGGGCCTTGGGAGGGTGACTTGCTATGCCTCTGCACACCAGGTATTTTTCCACATTCACTGTTAAGTTAAACTCAGGTGAGGCTGGAGTGCAATTTACTGATATTTCCCAGCTTACGAGTCTCAGGCAACATAATTGCACTGTGTTGTGTCTGTGTCTTGGTGACTTGAACAATCACCAGCACTGTGTGGTCTTCTTGGTCTTGATCATGGGGTGGCTCTTATTGTTAGCTTGGACTGGTTAGTGTCATTATGTAATACACATATTGCTAATTGGCCTGAAATTCTTGGCTATCGGAGACACAGAAGGTCAAAAACAAATGATTCCCTTTAGAATCGACTGCTTGAGCGAATGAATGCAGTGTACCCAACGATAATGTCCTGAGATCAGCCTTAGGTAGCGATAATGACCTTGACTTCCCCTTAGGGATGCCTCTGCACTTCGCTAACCCTTAATTAGCAACGCTAATTATTCCGTATCAACTAATTACAGACCTGCCAGAATCCAAGTTGAAAGACGTTATCTTATAGTAAGAGAGAGAATGGGAAACATGAAAGCACTGACCTTTTCTTCACTCGTTTGAAAGCGTGTAGCAGTTCACTGATGCCAGGGTCAATGCCCTGCGTAGACGTTCTCTCGCTCATGAATGTCAAAGTCTCTCCTATTGATCCAACAGTACCCAATGCATGTATGAGCCCAGATCTATTCCCTTTTTTCTCTCCGCTTGAGCTGGCTCTTACTCAGCAAAACACTGTACATCTGACAATATTACCTGATCCCACTTCATTAATATACAACATGACAGGGCAGAAGGAACATACCATATTTATTTTATCAGTTTAAATAAAACAAGCAGTCCAGGTCTTCTTCTGATGCTTTTGGTATTTAAAGCAAAAATTAAATATTTAATAAAATTCAGTAGAATATAAAACAAACACTGTCAGTTAACTTGCTCTGGCTCACCATGGAGGGCTGTAAAGGCATTAGAAAGCAGAGTATATGTTTGAAGTGCTTCCTTTTCTAGATATTGTGTTCCTATATATATATATATATATATATATAATCTAGATATGCATTCATTCATAGCACACTTGCAAAGGGAAACTGTAGCTATTTATGTTTAGAGTCTATGCATGAAATACAGTTTTCAAGATAATAGTTTTAAAATAATATGCAAACAAGTTATGTTGTTGTCTCTCAGTCATGGCTAACTGGGTTTCTTGGCCACAGGCCTGCAAAGATCAGCGGCTTCCCTCATGTAATAAACTCTAAACTCTCCTCGCGAGGGGCTTGCCAATTATCTGATGAGTTTGTACTCAACCCTCTCAGGTAGACGAGGTTGTATACAACTTCAAAGGACACATTAAAGAGTAAATGTCTGGTAGACTGCATGCTGGAGACTTCCAGAGGGGTTACATTATTCCTTTCTGATCGTATCCCTTTCAGAAGCTTTGTAATCTAGTTTTGAACTGCACTGTCATTTTGGAGACTTTGTCAAATAAAACCATAATGACAAATTCATCACTGAATGGCTTCTGTAATTATTTCTCTCTTTCTCTATACTGAAAAGTGTTATTGTTGTGGTTAGTATGGCTGTTAGCTGTCTACTGATGCCTTGGATTGAGTGTATCAGCCAATCAGAGACTGTGTTCCAAACTTGTCAACAAATCAGAGACTAACTGACTTGTTTATGGAACAATGCTACCATCCTGGGTGAAATAAAAGGAAGTCTTCAGTATGCAGCATTCACGAGATAATTATTCGTTTATGTACTTTGATGTTGCATGCAACATCATCTGAGAGGGCAAAAGGAAACAGATTTAAAATTTAAATAAAATAAAATAAAATAATAAAACACCAAGAGAGTGAGAGAGCTTACAGCACATAGCTTACAGCAATTTTGCCCCGCCCATAAGTTCTGGAAAGCTTGTTGAATCAGGCACAATACAGGACAGCCAATAAGGAAAGAGCTAATTGACACTACTTTAATCTTGGTCCCTATGAAGGATTTTAATATCATAAACATGACTTCATTTGTGCATTTAAAGGTGTTTTGGGTTGAGAACCACAACTTGGCCTTTTCTCAATTTTTTGGGGTAATTTATGTATATCAGTCTTAAGAGGACTGGAGTCGCATAAATACAGCAGCCAATCATAAAAAGTCGCATTGGAACACTAACAAGTGTGCCATCATAATAATGATGACAAAAAATTGACATCCATAACTTATTATTTAAGAATGTTATTTTGCTATATCAAAATATCTGGACATTTTCATAAAAAAAAAACTCTCAGTAATTCTTCCTCCTTTACTTCTTTTTAAATTAAACTGGATGTTTGCTGATTTCAAATACACTCACCAAACATATTAGGAATATCTGTACACCTGCTCATTCATGAAATTCTCTAATCAGCCAGTCATGTATCAGCTCTGCAGTGCATACTGTGGAATGACTGTTGGTGCAGGGTAGGCTGGTTTAAACTGCTGACCGCCTGGGATTTTCATGCACAACAGTCTCTAAAGTGTATTGAGAATGGTGCAAGACAACATACTAGACAAGACAATGAAAAGATATACATGAATGGGTAAATTTGCAGCATGGTACTGATTAAGGCACTAGCGCAAACATCAATGTAGCCTCAATGTAAACTGTACCAAGTTAAGAATTAAAGTGAAAGTGTGATGGTAAAGGAGTGCATGAGCAATCATTGCTGGGTGTTAAAAGGGTCTAGATTAGTCCAGGTTTATGTTGGGGGGTATCAATAATTAGAGAAAGGCTACAGTAACTCTACCCACTCTGTGCATTTATGATGGGCAGAAATGTGCAACATGTTGAAGCCTTAAGGTGATGCTGCAGTGTGCGCAAGACCATCAAAATCAAAAATTTGGTGAATGTTGGATAATCATAATGCATAATGTCACAAAGCAGAAGTCACCTTAAACTGGTTTCAAGAACATGGCAATGAGTTCGGTATTATTCAGCAGCCTTATCAGTCACCAGATCTAAATTCCTTAGAATGCCTTTGGGATATGGTAGGACGGGAGATGAATGTGCAGCTGAAAAATCTGCAGAAACTGCACAATGCAGTCAACAAACTACCAGCCTTACAGGACATCTACCAGTCCCGCTGCCTGAGGAAAATCCAGAAGATCAGGTTAGACAGTGGTCACCCAGCACACGGCCTGTTCACTATACTGCCAACAGGCAGGAGATTCCGCAGCATCCAGGCCAGAACAACCCGGCTACTGAACAGCTTCTACCCACAGGCTGTCAAACTTCTGAACAAACTCGGCCACTGCTATATTACATTATGTTACACTATTATATTATTTATTCTGATATCACTGCTTTAGATAAGCTGCCTATGCAAAGGTTTCTACATATGTCCTACTGTATATCTTATGTATATATCTTGTGTATGTTTTGTATAGTCCTTTATATATTTCAGTTATAACTATATGTATATTTTCTAGCTTATTTTTACTTTAATATTGTCTATTTATTGTATGTTTGCACTGTTTTACATATATAATCATATATCATCTGAGCCTCACCCCAAGCATTTCAATGCATGTTATGTCCTAACATGATGTGCAAATGACAAATAAACTTGAAACTTGATGTCAACATGGATCTAAGAAACATTTTGCAAAATAAAGAAATAAGGCTAATTTAAGGCTGCAAAGGGAGGCCCTACTCAGTATTACTATAGTATTCCTAATAAAGTGTACATTTCATATAAGAGTCGTTTCCTAACACTAGTTCAGGTTTCAGGGATTTGAGTTTTTGTCCAAAATGAATTCTTTTCCAACTTTGTGCACGGAAACAGCAGACGTCTGGCCTTTGAAGTCACTGAGCAGCTAGACAGGCCTGCAGAAGAAGCGCTGACTCAGTGCTAATATGGCCGTCACTACGCTCTCCTCAGTGAATCTCTCCACACTCATTAGCTTGCAGCCTTGCTATGCCTGCCCAGAATGGTACCGTGGCTGGGCTGATAGATAAACCTGAGCCTTTCTCATGGGGGGTGAAGTCCACACTCTAAGGAGATGTGTCAGCTGGGGTCTCAGTAATCTCTGTCTTAATTGGCTGGAGCAGGCCTTGAGCTGGGAGTAATCTGGGTGTTAATTGGTGCTCCTGGGCCCGTGTCTGCTGTGTGGAAGGCAAGGTGCCAGAGGCTGCCAGGCCCAGATAAGAACTGGGGGGGAGAGAGAGAGAGAGAGAGAGAGAGAGAGAGAGAGAGAGAGAGAGAGAGAGAGAGAGAGAGAGAGAGAGAGAGGGAGAGAGAGAGAGAGAGAGAGAGAGAGAGAGAGAGAGAGAGAGAGAGATAGGTAGTGTCCCATTCTCACAGCCCTGTGCTTCAGTTCCATCACTAAGGCTACAGAGCAGGCCCGAGAGTAGAGCAGAGACACAGGGCTTTAATGAACAAAAAATATACGAATGCAGACTATGACCTACAGGACCATTAGTCATCAACCCAGCATACGTGCACTTACACACATACCCTCACCCTGTGTCTCAACTCAGGTTTTGAACACTATATTCTTACACTACGCACTATGTACTTCACCATCTGGAGCTTGAATGTTTGTAGAGTAGCATCATTTCTATTTAAACACTAATGTCATGTCATTGAATTGCTTCTAGGTAAGCAGTTAGCTAATTTAGGCCAGGTACAATAAACTATAACCATAATATGTACGTTGTTATAGTATTTACAGTGCTTAGTCTTCACAGTTTAGTAACTATTCCACATGCTAGCTAGGTCTCCTCCCATCACACAATGCTACCAAGCTAGGCTAGAACTTGCATTCTCTGAGTCAGCCACTGAAAGAGAGAGAAAGAAAGAGAGAGAGGGAGAGAGAGAGAGTAAGATCAATATTCCTGCCTCGGAATCCTGGCCAAGGTTGGCTGAGGCATTATGGGTAATCAAAATCACAATCTCCCAATTATAGGATAACATTTTAAAATAATTGTCTGCACATTGGAAATATCATAATGCAATATAACAATCCAATAAACATATAAATACAGTTATTATTCAGCTTTCTCACTGCACCCATACAAAAACAGTTATGTCTGTCTCGTTTAGAGGTCCATCACTTAAAGATTTTATCTTTCTTAAATAACACTGACAGTTTATATTTCAGTCTTTATGTTTCACAAATCCTGATGCAGGGTTTAGTCCGTGTTGGTTAGCAGGCCAGACAACATGTAGAAAAGTGTTTTTATTATGTTTAAATGCTCGTTTTTATTGTGGCAATTCAACGTGATTTTTTGATATTAAGGAAGCTGCAGCTGTGCTGTCCATTTTATTTTTGCACATTAAAAGCAGGCCCCGTGGGCCCAGATGAGTCACCATTTTACTTTCCCAAAGCACATCAGCACATGCACAGTATCTATTTTTCTTCTTTCACGATACAAGTCAAAAGGCCTGGCTTGGATGCAGTCATCAGCCCAGAGTGCAAGAAAGTTTCTAGGGTCACTTTAGCCTCACATATCCACTCATGTAATTGGATGTGGATATGAAAGCACATTCCATTTACACTTGTGTCAAACGTGGTCAGGATCTTTCTCTGTCCACCTCCAAATGTGGTTTGAGTGACTGTAATACAATCGCAGTGCATACATGCTTGTCATGTGGTCATCAACCTTGTTGATGCAAGCTGTAAACACAACCAGAAAGCCAGCAGTGTCTTAAATAATTTGGAAACAGGTAGATGTATAAATTACTGGATATTATTGTATATATTATATTGTAAAAAAAAAAAAAAAAAATATATATATATATATATATATATATATATATATATATATATATATATATATATATATATATATATAAATAATTTGTAAAAAAAAACCTATTTGCAACCAAGAGCTTGCTTTTCTCCATTTATGATGTCACATTGCTGCAGTCCCAGTCCTTGTGTTTTCTTGCACAACCAATGATTTCCTTTCACATCGAAACTCGCATTGGAATTAGCGTGTTTTGGTTGTGTCTATAAACAAATTGTGCTGGGTGACGCGTGGCTCTGTTTGGGCTTTTGTTCAGATCTGTTGGATACCTGTTCCATTTTTAGCCTTTGGTCCGGTCACTGGCTACTGTGCCATCTGGCAGTGTCGGCAGTGATAAGCCGTCATCCGTCACAGCCCAACAGTAGAATACTCCCTATGCCACACCACACATCTCCCCCACTCTAACCCTCCAGCAGGTCTGTCTCATTCTCACCAGTACATGCACCACCCACATATGTGTTCTTTCATTGTAACTGTTGTAACTGTTGGTGATGAGCCACACAGAATGTGGGCAAAAGTCTGATACAATAGTTTGCGACATTTCTAAGTGTGATGTCATCATCATTAATCAACATAGATCATAAATCAGATATCCCTAAACAATTTGCACTTATTGTTAGTAAATAAAAGTGAAAATACACTGTCTAACAATTATTTGTAAAAAAAAATATATATTATATGTATCTTTTTCTGCAAATTTCAGTGTGAATTTTCTGTTGATTTTCTGACTTTAAAGGGCTCATAACCAACATTTTCTTGCATTGTATTTTTTTGCTTGAGGTCCACTTATAAGGTTTATGAACCAAAAGACATACGTAAATGACCTCTGTTCTGATTGAATGTACTGTGTTGTGCCTCATTAAAAAAGCATTTATGCTTGAACACTCTTTATAACTTCAGCTTGAGTTGGAGGGATTAAACTGCTGTAGACTAAACAAGAGCATATATGTAAACATGTTGCACTTCACAAAACCATCAATTAAAAACAGATTGATTTTGCAGCTCAGTTTCCACATACTGTCGCTGTCCAAAGCAATGTTTTTATATCATTTAAATATGACAGCTACTGTTTACATTGTTTACATTGATGAAAGGATAAATGGAAATGCTCCAAAATAGCTTGTAGAATTCTGGTTCCATTGACTTACATTGAAAGTTTGCCATCTACTGAAAAGTTGCTATTTTGGAAATATTTGTTTTTCATTGGACAGCGATGATATGGACAGTTTGAACTAGGGAGTGAACGGCGGGCAATGTTTACACCCTACATCAAACTGTGCACTCTTTGTAGAGGACACTTATTTTCACTTAGAAAATCAACAAAACATGTAAACCTTTGCATAAGACTCTATGTGTGAAAGGTTATATTATTATGATAGACTGTACAAAGTGTTCCTCTTACTATTATTATTGTTTTGACAGGTCTGTGGTAAAGTTATCACAGTGCAAAACCTTAGCTGTCATTTCAAACCGCTCTAATTAGATTACCTTCAGTATCTTAGCATTTAAACTGGAAACTCATCATCATGTAATACGTTACAATAACTAATACAGTTTTCCATTAAGGTGAAATGAATGGAATTCTAAAGCTTGTCCAACCTGGCAATAGTAGCTAGACAAGAAAGCATGAATAGGTCGATTCTCACCTATCATTAGGACCATCATCACTGACTACTTTTCTGTGTTTTTCTGCTCCACCTACCATTCTCAATCTCTCTCGCTCGCTTTCTTCGCATTCCCTCCTACCGCCCCTCTTTCCTGATCCCATTCCCTTTTTCTCTTTTCATCTTTCAGCTGTATCCCCCTGCCCTCTTGCTCCCCTGTTTTCATCTCTTCTCCACCCTCTTCTTCTCCCCCATCTCTCTAAATCTCTGCCCCACCCTGTTCTTTCTCCTTGCCCTGCGATTTTTCTCTTCCTTCATTTTCTCTCCGCCTTATCCTCCAGATCCCTGCCATCCTGCTCCTCATATTAAAGAAGATGAGCTCCCTTATCGAATCCGCTTTGTATTACCTTTTAACAAGCGCTATCTTTGCAAGATGCCATCCATATCGCTTGCCTTCTGGGCTTCTCTGGAGCATGACACTGACTCTCAGTTTGCATGTGTGTGTGTGTGTTTGAGTCATTCTTTCCTCTGAAGTGAGACCTAAACCTTATTCATGGCAACATTCATCCCCATCTCCGCGTACCACAGTGCACTGTGTTTAGCGTAATGATGTTTAGCAGAAGGCACCGTCTTGCCTCTTTTGAAAAACATTACACTTGATGTTTATTAATGGCTCGTATGGTAACTTGTCTTTTGACAGTGCGCTTTCAAGGTTATCTAGGAGTCGTGCCCTCGGAGAGTCTTTGCCTGTCACACTAACGGCTGGCTCGCTCTGCTGAGGCACAGCCTGTGGCACACACTCAGACACACGCCGGCCCGCTCGGCTCCTGCTGTATCATTACAGAAAAGTGCTATGCACATAAAATTAACTTGACAGGGATTTCACATTTCAGGGATTTTATTCAAAGAAGCTGCTGAATCTTTAACTACTGTACTAGCAGGTGGAGCAGAGCGCGTTCCACTGGCATTAACATCAAGGCCGGGAAGACTGCTTTCAAAACGCTTCCTGTTACAGTTGACTGAGCTGGTAAATCAGTAATGTGATCAGAAGGAATACAAAAGGCCTGTAACACATTCTGATTCATTTACGCTGCCCCCCTATTAAAACTGCAGTAGGTGACCTGAATGAAAATAGACTTTTGTCTCATTTGCTAAACCTGTCACTATGTGCTGTCGGTAGTGCATAAGACAGATAACGTGTGAAAAAACAGGCTCCACTGGCTCCGGCCGAGAGCTATTAACGCCATTTGCAAGAATTTATCATACTCAAAATAAAACAACCACTGGAAGGACTGTCTGGCAGGTGTCAGTCATGGGTCATGCACACGCAAGCAATGCAATGGCTGATAAACAACCGGCAAGTAAAAAAACTGCTCATCCCTCCTTTGCTTACAACAGCAAACATGACAATCGCAAATAAAGAAGACTGAAGAGGATAAATGAGGAAAAGCACACTAATGAGAAAGAACAGGACAGATAAAACTGTAGGGGAAACGTGGAGGGAGCTATGTGACCTGAAAGCCTTCAAATCTAATGCAGAGTCCACATTTCTGCTTGACAGGTAATTACCCCTGCTTGATTTATGTTATAAACAATAACTACAAAGCTGGGATGGTAATGATTACAGTAACACTCTGTAGTGCAAGTTGCAGTCCTGCTAAGGTTAGCTTGTTACTGAGACCAAAGCTACTGGTTAGCATTGTTTTTGAAACAACTGTTTTTGAAGATTTTGTTGAAAATGTCTTTATGAAAGGCACAGGCAGTCGTATCGGTTTGGAGTCTGTCCTGATGTTTATGTGTGCCTGTGCTCTCGCAGCTAAAAGTTATATAAATACTAGTAAGTACTTGACAGTTTCTATTATCTAACAAATGTCTAATCACTGAAATAACTGTGTTGATTGCTCATGCACAGCAGCCTCAGCGGGCTATGGCAGGGCAGGATCGCAGTAGAGGGGGTGAGGGGCTAGAAATTGTACTCATTCAAAGTCCACTGACTTCTTAATCATACACAATCCTGTAAATTAATTATTTTACAGTGCATCTACTGTCATTGATTTTAACAGTATTGTACTGTAAATTGAATTATAGTATATGACAGTAATAAC
The DNA here is from genome assembly GCA_021613375.1 of Megaleporinus macrocephalus. NCBI lineage: Eukaryota > Metazoa > Chordata > Actinopteri > Characiformes > Anostomidae > Megaleporinus > Megaleporinus macrocephalus. The sequence goes on along the minus strand of CM038711.1, from coordinate 29,862,000 downwards.
TGTGCATTTATGGTGCTAACCAACTAGCCAGCCAGTCTTTGCTAAATTTAGATACTAAATGAAACAAACCTAACTAACAACATCTTATGTCTTAAAAGTTATGCTGACAAAACCATATTGCTGCAAACATCAGAAGACGCGATGTTAACAGTTACCTTTTGCTTGACTTTTATGAGGACCGCCGCAGCTGCAGTCCAAACGTGTCAGTTGTAAATGGACCAGCTCACGTCTCCTTATCTAAGAACCAATTTAGATTATCTTTCTTTATTTTACAAATGAACACAATACAAGCTACCTGGCACTTCCTGCACCTACTGAATGAGCTGAAAGAATCTTAACTCAGCTGAGCTCAATATGCCCCTCCCATTGCATATATTTTGTCACTTAAATGAGTAGCAGCAGTTTGGACAGTTTAATAAAAAAGGTTATCATTAAAAAGAAACATTAGTATGCAATCACCAGTATGATTTTGATGGATAGTGACTGGACTGTAAAGGGATGATGGTGCATATTTCCACAGGTTGTCAGAAAATACTGTATTATGCTGATAAATTACAGTTATTTGCTGTTATTGGGAAACAGATTGCATTACTGTTAATTTACATACACTGTGTGATTATTTAACTGTATTTTACAATTATTATAAAAATACAGTAAGATTCTGTTGTATATCTACAGTAAATTTACAGAAATTCGTTACAGTGTAACTACTCTGGCTTTACGTAACTATTTAACTATTAGATTAGCAGTGTTTCCATAAATTGGTTTGTTGGGTTGGAATCTCTTATGCTGACATAAAATTATACATACCTTTAAATCTAAAGTAACATTCCTGATAAATGATCAATAAGGCATGGAGAGTTTGGGACCTGTCTTAAACATGTAGTGGTGGTACGAGGGAAGACTGGTTTAGGGAGGAGAGAGAACTCTCAGAATCTAGGCTGGAGTTTTGGGTTCTTTTTGTCTGTAGCTGGAAGGCTGGTCCCCCTTCATATCTGTCCTAGGTCACACAGAAGGTCAGTAACTTCATAGTGTATTCAGCACAGATCTTCTACGACTTAAATACTATATCTGCCCACCTACACAGATTACAGATCAAAGAAATTAATTAAGAATTAAGAAACACAGTGCTACTGATTGGTTGACGTCCCAATATGTTAATTACACACACACATACATATACAGTGCTGTTACATGTCATGACTCATCTTTAAACATTACCATTAAGTATTTTAACATGTAATATACTCTCTCTTTTACAGGTTTTACCCCCCACCCCTAGGACCCTGAGTATCCCTCCCTGAAGGTGGATCTGCCCATCAGGAATAAGAAGCCATAGCTCCCTTTACCTCCCATTTGCCCTGCTTCAACAGCACATCAAGATAAGTGCATAAAACCTGCAACATAGCATTTTAAGTTGAATATTCAGGTTGGTACTGTTAATACCAGTGATGAGCTACCTTGCACCATCACAAACACCTTTCATACACAATATTAATTTAAAGTCCTTTACACAAGAAAAAAACAAGCATTAAACGTTCCTAAGATCTAGAACCTCAGAGAGCATTTTTTGGCAAAATAGTTCTGAAAAAAAACGTGAAATATACAGAAGCACATAATATAAAGAAGAACCGAAAGCTTAAATAAAACTCTCTCAAGTTCTTCTCAATAACTAAGTCTCCTCCAGTTTCTTTCTTTTCCTCTTTTTGCTTGTGTTTATTGATCTCAGATTTACAACTCAAGAATAAATGGGTTAAAGAACGATGTGTATGAAAAACACCACAGCAGTAAGAACCATATATAGCAATATATAAAGCAATATATAACTGATACTGGGGTGATTGTTTTAAAATATGAAAACAGTCTATAAAGTTTCTTAAAGTGCTTTAAACAGTTCAGCTAACGTTCCTGCTTTATGGCCTGTTCCATTTTCTTTATCTCAGGTAAGCATTAAAGTTAGCTAGCTAACAAGCGATAGTATAGTATGTATTTTGAATAAGGCCAAATCTTTATTTTATTGGGCTTTCAGTTAAAATCATGTCTTAACCTCTGTAATTGCCAAAAGCTCTCCCTTTCGCACCAGAGCCCCTTCTCCAGGTCTGATAGCATCTACAATTTAGGACAGCTTATATTATTTGCTTAAAACTTACAAGGTCTGATATGTCTTTATGCATTTATAGGCTGTAGCATTTAGATTACTGGGAATAATACAACCCTGAAAATGACCTGATTATTCCACCCCCACCAGATGCTGAAGAGTCCAGCGGTGGTGTACTTTACACAACTCTAGCTGAAGCTTGGCACTGCACATAGTGATCTTAGGCTTTTGTGCAGCTGCTCAGCAATAAACCCCATTTCATGAAGCTCCCGAAACACACTGTGAGCACATCCAGTTTATAGCTCTGTACTGAGCAATGCAACAGAAGAGCGGAGCACTTGGTGGTCCCACTCTGTAAGCCTTCATGGCTGAGCTGCTGTTGCTCCTAGATGCTTCCACCTCAGGTATCCTAGATACTTACAGGTGAAAAGGAGCCACACAACTTTCTAGACTATGTGCTAGTGGAAATATATATTTGACATCACTGGCAAAACCTGACAACAAACCCAAAATTGTGTAATTATTTTGTATTGTTTGATAAAAAAACAGATGTTTTCTCTATCAATAAGGTAATCAGATGCAATTATTGAAGGTCTCCTCCTTTTTTTATAAATTGCCTATTTCTTTCCATTGCAAAATGAATCTTAGTACATTATGTTCCCTAAGTAAACATACTGTAATGCGTTGAATGGGTTCCAGAATTATTTTTATTTTTGTAATGGCATAAATATGATATGAGTCACATCTTTATGAATTTTTTCTCTCTCAGTTTGTTGTAACCAGTTAAACCCAATTCCACTCTCGCTTGCTGTTTTCAAAGAATGCAGTGGGGTTAATCTGCCGGCAGCCTAATGCTTCATATTAAGCTTGACCTTTGAAGAAAAAAAAAAGGGACAGTACATTAAGGTTCAGAAGTATGATGGAGCTGTCACATTAATCAGGACTATCGAGAGTTACTCGAAAGCATGTGGTTCACGAACTGTGAGCTGGCTCTGAGTCAAACATAATATCATTTCACATTGACTTTAATGTTGGTGAGCGCACAATACTTTCATTCGCTTGTTTGTTTTGATAACGTTATACATTCACTATGTGGGTGATCGCAGCATAACCGTTTTACATTTGAATCATTAAAGTCTAATGAATATATTTCATTACTTATTCCAGCTGGTGTCCGTGGCTTGTTCTAGATGCGTGTATTGTCTGGGGGCCAGAATCCGAGTCAGTGCTTTGTGTACTGTGCGTGGGGGAGAGGTGCACTGGCGGCCATTTTCATTATGAATGCTGCACGAATGTCCGTCACATCTGCATAACCATGGCCGTGAGCATGCCGGATAATCTAATTAGTATTTCATCTGTCTTAGGTAAGGACAGCCTCGCCCGTGGCTCAGACACCAGATTAAATCCAAGGCTATGATAAATAGCGGAACGGAACAGAGAAGACTCCCACTGGGTACAATGAGAATTACAGGTAAGCGTGGATCATTCTTTTTAGTTTGTTGTACCTTTTATCTCATTAAAAGTAGCCTCAGATGAAAAAATGAAAAAATAAAAATGTGTCAGTATTATTATGAAACCTAAAGCTTCCACACAGACATAACAAAACATCTCCAACTAAGAAAACACAGCAGTAATAAAATACCTATTCATTTAAACCATGACAAGTCAGTTAATTGACGAATAAACCAATGTGAGGGGACAGTCATTGATCTCTGTGTTACTAAACTCGTTTTGAGGAATGATGGAACTGAACAGTCTTCTCACTCATGGACAAGCTTATGTCATGTCATTAGATGAAAATTACACAGACTTTAATTTACAAGCTGTCTTTATTGCCATTTGGCAAATTGTTTGCATAGTTCATGGGTTGGCAGTAGTATTATGGGAGCATCATTGGTCTGAAGAAGGCCATGGGAGCCTAAATAACTTGATTAAAATAAGTCAATTTATTTATCAAACTTATGAACAGAAGAGTTTTTCCCATGTATCTCTATCAATATGTATTGTATTTGTATTCTCTTTTCCACTTTCCACTAAATGCCTCAGATATCTTTGTAGTTACAGATAAACATTGCATGCAACAACAATGTAACAACTAGTGATGTGACCACTGTCACAGATGGTTTACAGAAGTATATAAATACATAACTACATGTGTATCAATTTCTTTTTGCCTCATGTAATTACATTAGGGTATCTTAATAGTTGTAACAGCATGAACAGAGAATGTACTGTGAATATGTTCTTACAACAAGATACACTTATGTATTTAAATGGGCAAAAAAAATCTGTAAAAAGATACAGATGTGTAATTAAAAAGATTTATAACTGTAATCCATCTGTAAAAGGTGGCTACATCACTAGTAGTTACATCGTTTTTAGATTTGTTGTAATATGTAACTACAAAATTATTAGAGACATTTAAAATAGCATGGGACCATATTCCTAATATGATACTTTTATATGTTTTTTGAAGAAATTCTAATTTCTGAAGCATTCAGCTGGACTTTTTCAAAATATGCTGCTTAATACCATAGATCATACCATCATAGAGGGTTTAACAGCTGTATGCCAACACTGTAGAGGTCAGTAGACATTTTTTCCCAAATGTAAACATGTCCAGACAAAGGAGTCAACATATCATGTAAGCCCTGTCACATTCGGTGTCCTTCACACCTTGTCCTTGTACATATGGTGAGGACTGTGAGGCTGTAGGGTGTCCCATTTCTTATTTTGGCATTTGAAGGGACGCTTACAGTCACCTTTCCTGTGCTCGTACTGGGGCTTTTTGATAAAATTCTTTGAGACTCAGATGAGAACCAATCACAGCTTAGGTGTTTATCTCAGGTATAATAGGTTTAATTAGGCAAGGGTGCAAAAGAGCTTACTGGGTACAAATTCCTTTACCTTATTAACTACAGGTATCAGGCTACTCTGAGTGTAATAACTACTAACACATGATTGTTGAGTTTCTTCAGCCTTACAACACAAAATGATTCAGTAACTTTATAGTAAAACTAATATTAAAACAAATATATTAACATTAATGAAGAGCGGTGTACCAACAAACCCAAATTACCCAACTCAAGCCTAAAAGCGATAACCTCATGTAATGAGTGAAAAAGCGGGTGGTGGAGGAGCTCACCGGGGAACACACAGGACACACTCCGTGCAGGGTAGAAGACGTGTTTAATGGCACAAGTCACCATCGCTTCTCACCAATACTGTCCAGATAACTTAGGATAGGCACATCAGACCAGAGGACATAACACAGCCAGCTCACCGTCCAGCACAGAGAGCTGCAGCTCCAGCACGCATGCGCAGTAGTACACCACACATACAACCACCGTTACACTCCCAAACAGAAATGACACACAGTGCTGTTGATGCAAACTGCCACTCTTGCACAGCACTACCGCTTTCCTTCTTTTTAAATGTCACTTGAGTGCCATAGCTCCCTATTTAATTACTGCAAGCCCACTGACAAAACGTTAACACGTTTTTGTTCTACCCCAACTCAGGAAAGCTGCAGTCTGTCTTGTAGCTTTGAATCTCCTAGCAGTTTCTCTTTCTGTTCCCCGCAGGGAAATTTTGTTGTAAGGTCCTGTTCAAAGGAATTAGCTGAACTACCAGCTGTGCCATCTTGATGTGCAACATACTCCTTCTGTGCTTGCTGAAAAACGTCCTTCAGTTGTGGAAATTTTTCACACATTGCAGTGCTTGCTCCATATGTTAATCAGAGATGTCTGTGCAGTCTGTGCAGGAGGCTTTGCTATTAGAGTGGAATAATATCTGTCCAAAATTCTCCAAATGTCTCAGATCAGGCAATTTATTGAACAAAACTGTGTAGCAATAGTAAATTTGACCTCTGCTTACTCAGAAGAAGCTAATGCTAGCTATCTGGATGGATTTAGCTAAACGTAAGGTAGTTCTTTTCCATGGTTTATCACTTTTATTTATATGGTGCCTAAGAAGGTAACAAAATACATGATCAACAATAAATAAATCAACACACAATTTACAATTCCACAGAGAATGGTATAGAGTCATGGAAGCAAGTCTGGAAAGAGTTCTTACTACAGGGAAGATCTCACACCTTGACTACTATAGTTGTTTATAAGTACTGGATAGTTATGATTTGTAGTATTGCAGCGCTAACGGTTGGTGAAATGTTGTAGAGACTGGACATTAAAAATCGGGTTGAAGTGACAAGCTTTTGTTTTGTCAACAAAAAAAGAACTAAATTGATGGCAACATGTAGTCATATATAATACACTCATCAGATCCATCAATTCTAACTTCAGCTTGCTCAGCTAGAAAACCCACATAATTCATGTGAATGCAAATTAAAAAGAAGATCCTGCAGAATAAATAAATCAATAAAGTCTAAGTTACAAGATAAATAATACAAACACAAAGGGGCCCAGTATTTCATCTTGTCCTGGTCTTTTTACAGCTGTCTGACCAATGCAAAGGAAATCACTGCCCAAAGAAAAGCAAAATGGCAACTTTTGAAGAGAAGACAAAAGCCTTCTTCACTTTTAATGCAAGTCAATGGAACTAGAATTTGTTCCAAGCTACTTGAGAGCATCTCTACTGACCTGTTCATCATGAAATTTTAAAACAATATAAAGGGCAGAAGAAAGAGTACAACTGATAACAGGAGTTCTCTGGGCACAGTACAGTCTGCTGAAAAGAAAAAAGTACAGTATGTTTTTAAACCTAGTGCCTCATTATTCCACTGCACAGGTGTAGACTTTAAAGGAGGACCTCAGGGCAGAGGGCATGGCCATGTCCATTGCTCTATGGTCCACGTTACAACAAACGATATGCATTTGTGCATTGCCCTTAAATATAATGTATATGACAGTTTCTGTTGAGGTGCAAATTCAAATTAGCACTCACTTTTGAGGTACTAAGAAACGTCTGTGGTGTTTAGCAAAGATCCCAGGCTCAGTTTTCCAAAAGCTTCTTAGTGTTAAGATCTTCTTAACTGGTAGAGAGAGTTTGTTCTGTGAGATGCTCTTTCTACCCTTTGAGAATATTCTTTGTGTAAAGATGCTTTTAGGCAAAACAGACCTGTTAATTAAGTGTCAAACAATGTCAGAGAGTTTGTTAACATTGTTTTTCTTTACCTGTACAGCGCCTGGGTTAGACATACAGTATGACGCTATGACTTTTGTATTGTTCTCACTGACGCATCACTTTGCAGGTTGATGCATGTGACTGTTTGGCCTCTTCAGAGTTCTGCTGGTTGACTCATGTTGCTTTGAACATGCATATCGAAGTTCTGGTTGCTGGAACTCTTTTATAGCTGACACATACCACTAATTGGCATTTAACTTAAAATGACTCACTTGTGTAGTTGCCTTTGTACTTGTGATTCACATACTTTAAAGTTAAAACCCTTTTCATGTGATGTGTGCATCATTTGCTTGGCCGTTGTACATGGTGTGCATTTATAGGCAGGCCTCCTGAGAGTTTGACTGCTGTTGAGTTTGTAAGCCTCTGTTGAATTGTGCTGTTTCATTGTCAGTCAAGGGCTTAATGATAATTAGATAATTCATTTGTTCATGATAATTAATTTGAGCGCAAGGAGCTCCGCAGTCTCTTAAATTATGTATGAGTGTTATGGAGCTCAAGGGCTGAAGTCAGAAATCCACGAATCAAGTTTACAATTCAACTGGAATAAGATCTAAAATATTACATTTATCCGCTTTGCACACTTTCTAGCAATATCATGCAATACTGCAGCTGGCTGCCTGAGCCGAGAACGCTCATGAGCAGTGTTGGCCCACACTTCTGTCGACTGGATGAGTTATATCCCAAATAAAGAGTAACCCCTGTGTGCTTCCCTGCACTTCACAACAGAGGAGACAACTCGGCAGGAAAAGCCATGAGGCAGCATTTTCCTCAGTTAATATAGCTCTCTCACCGCTCCTCAGAGACCAGGAGAATCGTCTCTACCTGTCCGCTGCCTCAATATCTGCCCATTAAAAGGCAGAGGCTGGACTGCTGGTGAATAATTCAGGGCTGCTGCTCCCTGGTCTGAGTACAGATGTCTGCTGATCAGAGATGCTTAAAGGGGTTTTGACAGCACCCAGTGGAACTGAGAGGACATGGGGAGAAAGTCACCACAGTCCACATGCTGGCTCTGTCGGGCTGATGTCGTCAGCAGACCACACAAACACATGTCTGAAAATCTCCGCTAACTTAATTTTTACCTTCCATTAGATATAAATCTTCTTAAACAGACGCACACAGAAACATACATGTAATCACAGACCTTCACCGCTTGTCATTGTCTGTTGTTATCCCAAGTCAATTCGGACCAGTTTCATTAGGGGTGGACAATGTGATATATTGTCATTAATGTGGGGAATTCATATGATGGATTTCTTCCAGAACATAAACAACTTAATGTATCATAAAACAAATGTGTGCTACTGTCTAAGTGCTGCCCACATGATCAGGAGATTACAAATTTGATCCCCAGTGATGCTGCAGCCATCAGTAGCTGGGAGTCCAATGGAATATAATTGGCTATTATGTTTGGGTGGGCACGATGAACCAACATCACTCAATGTGGTGCTAGCCAACGTGAGCGTCTGTTAGCTGATGTAACAGAATTGCAATTAAGTGTTCTTCTCCGAGTGTGTTGATATAGCAGCAGTTTGAAAAGATGGTAAGATCATGGGAAACAGGGAGACCTAGCTAGTGGGTGGAACTGGTTACGACTAAATAGTGGGAAAACTGGGTAAGACGAAGGAAAAGACGTGCTTCATAGTTTTCCAGTGTAACATGCAAAGGTAACATGACAAGCTTGGTGCTTCTTAAAAGTCTATTTTTTTATACATTCAATTGAAAAATTCAATGTATAAAAAAATAGACTTTTAAGAAGCACCAAGCTTGTCATGTTACCTTTGCATGTTACACTGGAAAACTATGAAGCACGTCTTTTCCTTCGTCTTACCCAGTTTTCCCACTATTCCCGTGCACAATGTACACAGTGCACGGGACCAACAGGAACAAAACTTTTTCATAGATGTTCCTCCTCCAACAAGGCTGATATTGGCTTCCTGTTCGACCGTAATATTAATAAAATGATGCATTCATGGGAATGGCAGGGGGGCGGGTGGGGGGATGTTGACGTGCTAGGCCAGTTTTATAAGTGCTATTTACATCTCTGCCTCCCCTCTCAATTGAATGTACATTTCTATCTACAGCACATTCTAACTCATTTGTGATTTTTTCCAATAATTATTCATTAAAATGTATCCGGGGGTGGGGTTATGTCCCTAGACCTCCATAGTACAGGCTTAGACCCCTTTTCCATACACTCTAGTGACACTCTTGACTTCACCTTAAATGTTACAGCTTGTAAAGGTGCCAGAATGTAACTGTGGCACCATTTGAGGTAGAATGGAAAATTTCCAAAACAAGCTGGTGAATAGGAAGCCAGGCATTTAAGAAGATCTCAGACAACTTCAATTCTACATTGTTTGCTCAGCACATTTCACTTCAGACTGTTCCTCAGACCTTGAACTATACTGAGCAGACTTCGCTCAGCATTTGACACAAAAGAAACTGAGGAGAGCTCCACCTTTATTAGCATCACAACCCCAACCTGTAACCTGTAAGTAGCAGCCATGCTGTGTGATTGCCAGTTGAAGCAGATCATCTTAAACTTAATGTTTCATAGTGAGTAACAACTTTAATTTACTATGTGTTGTTGTTGAGATAGAAAACAAGTAGCTAGTATAGGTAGTATTTGCAGTGCCTAACTGTAACCCAGCAAATTAAAGAAAAAATAGAGCCAAATCACAGGCTTGCAAATGGGTGTGTAAAAATACAATTAAAAAATTTTCATCCCAGCCAAAGTCACATAACATCTATGTAGACATCAGAGAACAATGTCAACATACTGAATCAATGCATAAGTATTGTGATGTGATGCTATGTCTCCCAGCCCCGAATTTTGATTGGTTGATTTATTTTTAAATGTTCACAACATAAATGGCAGCTGGCCTTTTTTAAATGATGTATAAAAAAAAAGAAATGACTAAAGAAATCATTTAAAAAAGTTAGGATTCACATACACAGTAGAAAGATAGACAGATCAAGAGACCAACAAACAAACAGACTTTCGTCAGCAGGCCACTAATTGGTGGAGGAGGGCTGGGACTTGGTGTTCAGTGTTATGCCAGCTGTGCCACTCAAATCCCTGCCCTGCTAATGAGAATGAGTCTCTCTCTCTCTCTCTCTCTTTCTCTCTCGCTCTTGCTCTCTTTCTCTTGTTCTCCCCCTTGCCAGTTCTTTCTTTGCTGCCAATGCAACTGCTATGTGTATGCCCACTCCCACTGGGCTATTCTGAGCCCCACTGCTGTGACTGGGGCCCACCCTGGATCTCACGAGCAGCACTCTACTCATTCTCATGTGCAGATGATCAGAGCCAAGGCTGATTCACTGCAAACCTGCAGCCCGAGGGACGTCTAATTTATGCTAGCAACGTTATCAAACTCAAATATTCAGAAATAGTCATTTATTTAGGGAAACTGGAGAAAAAAAGAAGAATGAAATAGACGGAGGCCCACAGTCACAAATTCGGATTTGCATTGTTACAGCTTCCTCCCGGCAGCAGGGGAACTGAAATAATCTGTGTACATATCAAACATGTGAACGGAGCTGAATATTTATTTGTTTGTTGGCCCACCTATTCAAGTTTATGCAATTGCTTTTTCCCAACGGTGCTTTTGCACCAGTGATATCCTTCTGATCACGCGAAACTCCTGTGTGCTCTCTCAGGGATCATGGCTTTGAACATATATGATTCATCAGAGTTTTACAGGAGAAAAAAATCCCACGCCGCTCTAATCTGCCTCGCTATTTTGGCTGCACAGGGAGTGACTTCATTTACTCATAATACTGCTCCGATTCCAAACTTCAGCATTAAAAATGCGGCAAAGCGCATGACGAAATTTGTACAATGTGTAACTCATTAGAGCACTTAATCTGTCACTTTTTGGGTGATATCCTGGCATTAGATTCACCCAGAGCTAATACGTACTAAAAGAGTCTGGCAATCAATTTAGTTAGCAAGAAAGTAGCTCTCCATGATACAATTCAGAGTTTATTATTTGCTTGTTAATTTATTTTGCTCCCCCTGTAGTCACATTAATAACATTTTGTAAGGGTTTTAACTTCTGGGTAAATTATGTTTTTTATGAAAGCAGAGAGAATACACCTAGTACAATCAGAGACCACCATTTAGTTACGGATTTTCTTATCAAAACAGCCATTAAATACAAGCAATACTATATATATATATATATATATATATATATATATATATATATATATATATATATATATATATATATATATATATATATATATATATATATATATTGTAGCTTTACAAAAATAGTCTTTTCTTTAATGTAAGTCAGTGGAACCAGAATTTTTCCCAAATTATTTTGGGGCATTTCTATTAATCTATTTATCTACTCAATGATTACATTATTTGTTAAAGATGTCCTTTTGGATATATATATATATATATATATATATATATATATATATATATATATATATATATATATATATATTTACTGATGTAGCAGTTGCTGTTTATATTGTGTATATACTTGTACTGGTGGTCCCAGTACTGTGCATTCTACATATTCCATATGTTTCTTTTCTTTTCAAAGAGAAGCAAGAATCTCCAAATTGACACCGGTACAGGAGAGAACCAAATGTTCTTTACCTTTCATCTACATTAATGGAAGACCAAATTATTCAGAGCACCTTTGGAGCATTTTTATTGACTTGATCATCACGAAAATTTGAAGGGCAGCTGGTATGCACAATAAGGTTGAAATATAAAACTCTGAGGCGTGTACAAAATAATGAAAACATCCTATTTTCCACTTTTTCAGACATACCAACAAAATTAGTGCACTTTGTAGGTCTCCCCACCACCACGGACATATACACCTCCAGATGCAGGAAGAGGGCCACCTGCATCATGAAGGACCCCACTCATCCAGCACACTCACTGTTTGTCCCGCTCCCCTCAGGCAGGAGGCTGCGGAGCGTTAAGTGTAGAACGAACAGACTGAGGAACAGCTTCATTCCGGAAGCTGTAAGACTTTTAAACGCCACTTAGTGGAACCACTGCACTGACACTTTTACTGCACTGACACTTTTACGACACCAGTCACTTTAATACACTCTGCTGCTACCTTCTCCATTCCTGTTTATTTTATTTTCATATATTTTATATATTTATGTTTATTTTATTTATTTAAGTACTGCTGTCTGGGTAAAACTGGGTCCTTGGGTACCACAATTTCGTTCCACCCCATGTACCACATGTGATGCGAATGACAATAAAGTCTCCTTGAATCCTTGAATCCTTGAATCCTTGAATCCTTGAATATACAGGTACTGACTGTAGCCCATCTGTTGATCCACAACTAATAACATCTCCTACCATATTCGTCTATGCAAACAGACTGTCATGGGCTGATCGAATGTTATGTGGGTGACACTATTCTGAGCACAGCAATGACACTGACATGACAGTGTATGTATATTCGCTGGCATGAGTAAATCAGACACAGCATTGTTGCTGGGGTCCCAGGAGTCCAAAGTAGAATCTAGATGAGTTCAGAATGTGTCCTGCTCCAGCATAGCGATGCCCTATAGGATATGTGCTCAGTTCTGTCATTAATACTTCACCAGAGGCCCTGTTGGGCCTAAAGAAACTACAACAGCTGGAGAGTCAGCCAAGATCACTCCCATTGTAGAAACACGATGTGAATTATGCAATGACATTATGCAATAGTATCAGTTGCACTTATGCGAGTGCGGGTCAGAGGCAGACACAATGAGAGTGAAGTGGAGCACAATAAGTCCAGAGCAGTGGAGCAGTAGGGCTCGACCGAAGAATGTCAGACAGCTATGCAGCGCACACACAATGAAGAGTATTCGATGCTATGCAAAAACAAGTACATCTCATTTGGGATTTATGATGTTTGTCATATCGTGAATATGCTCTCACATGGCAAACCCTTCATGCATACAGTTTAACTATGTAAAAAAGATATTCAGACACCTTTCGTGAACCAACATTGTATTTATTTTTTAATTAGCAATGAAAAAATATAATCCCACTGACAAATAGATTAGATTATGGCAGATTACGGTAAATAAATCTATCCTCTTGCAATGATAAGGAAGATTAGTAGTGTTTAAATGATGAAAATCTTTAAAGTCATCTTCGTCATCAGTAGTAACTGTTTATCATAAACATTTTATGCTCAGAGTAAACATCCATTGCTGCCTACTAATTAGGTCAATACATCGGTTCCAAGGGGGATAGATCTAATCTGTCAAACTGCAGGCCGCTTATGCAAATGTAGTAAGCACAAAGTGAAATCTATACTATGAATAATAGATAGCAGGGTTTGACATGTGTAACATAATATAATCATTTTTGCCCCCACAAATAAAAACCCTGTGGCAAAATCATCAATTTATTATTTTGAAACACTACCAATGTCATTAAATTATAGCACAGCTTACAGCTAAACAAAATATCATATCATAATGATCATATTATATAGCGGAGATCTGTATTTATAATACTATCGCCCAATAAAGATATTACCAGCTACACCAATGGCTTTTTTTGTAGCACACTGACTTTAACATCGTCCCAGGAAAATCCATCCACGCATCAGTACATAGAGAGTGGCCACATCAGTAGTAGATTTCAACTATCTTCTCTTCCAAGTCAGTGCCATAGAGAGAGCTGAAGTACCAGGCTCCTCCACCCTTGAGGTGATAAAAGACCAGATCATGCTGGTATGCCGCCCACTCATACCTCTAACCAGCCCGCATCGCCAGGCCTCTCTGCTTGGCCTTGTTCATAGAACTGGAGCCTTCTTGAGATCCTGCACAGCATGAAATATGATCAAAGCCTACTGCAATCACTGAACCCACCTAAAAAATATCCAAAAATACGAGACCATTTGATGAGGTATAAGGGAAAGAACTGTAATGTCTTCGGTGCTATTGGAAGTGAAAAGTGAGGCTATGTTTCATGCAAATTCACCTGTTCATGCTCCATCTTTCTGTCAAAATATCAACATTTAAATGGTGTTATTACTGTTCAATGTCAAGGTAGATTAAATCATGTTAATAAGCAAACCTAGATTTTATTAGCAACAAAAAAAATATCCACCACAACTGTCAAAGCGTTGGTCCTATACCCCAGATATAGAGTTTGATTCTTGCCAATGCGACAGCCGACTATTTGCATATAAAACATATAGTAATCCAGGCTTAAGCTCAGCTTGTGTGCTGTATATAGGCTGTAGCCCTATTCTTCTAATGCAGCTTTTATTGATAGCTCTTGATAAGAGCTTATTTGCTTATCACTTAAAAGCAAAACACCCAGCTGATGCAATCAGACTTGTAGCCTACACCAGCGCTCAGTACTCAAGGGAGAACTATGGATCAACAAGCAGCAAACTAACAAAAGCAATAGCAAAGTGGAAGCTGCGATTCCTCTCGACACAAGATGTAACATAGACAAGAAGACAAACAGAAAGAGGTTATGAAAGTGGGAATTTGCTGCCACTGTTGCTCTCATGGGACGTAGGTGATGAATTAAAACTGCATTTACATGCGTTCCATGGTTATCGTGTGTTCATAGTACTTTCTGTTCATCTTCAGGTGAGCTCTGTATTCAGACAATGAGAACAATATTACTGAATTGCTGACAGCATAAAAGCATTGCTGTCCACTTATGTATTGCTCTTTATGTTTCTTTGTGCAACTTGTGATTAATCACCGTTGACTACATTTAAAAGAATGTAACATTACAATTTCTTATTGTGTTAAACATTCTGTGAAGTTTGTCCAAGCAGCAACAGTGGGCAGATAAAGTCTAAGTTTAGGAACATAAGGTTTGGTTGTAGAACACTTAAAGTCATTTGACCATACCCCCACAGTTATTTCTCACTCGTTCATTTTTGTTTTCCATGAGAAATGAAATGATTTGTCTCCCTCAGCAAAACAATAAAAAAACTGACTAGATTATCTAAAGTCGCTGCAGCTTGTTCTCCAAATCATTTGCAATATGATGACTAATATTCACCATAAATGTTGCACGGGGGGCAATACTGATATAAACACTATGAGCTGAATGACTAAAGAGGGCCTCCGAGTTTGCACATGCAACTCCATGGCTGTGCTACATCAGGCCTTTTCTTATGAAGCCCTCCGGCTTTGGGATAACCTCCCAGTCAGTGTTCGGGATGCAGACACAGCCTCAATTTTTGAGTCTAGGCTAAAGTCTAGGCTAGTTTGTCCGTTAGATAAGAGGTGCAGATGTGGGGGTTCTTTGACAGAGAGTATCATGGTACACTGAGAATGTGCTGTCGTCCCGCTGCTCTCACGTGCGTTTGCTGACGGTGGAGTGGAGGGGCACTGACATATTAAGGAGCCCTCATGTCATTGTTACCTTCTGGTTCTCCCTTTTTAGCTATGCTGTAATAGCTAGGCCTGCCGGAGTCACTGCTGCACCTTCCTATGCACACTATATACTGTTCTCTGTTACTCGTAGCAGAACTAACTATCCGCGTGTTTCTCTCGTTGAGCTCAACAACTGCCCATCCCATGTGGTCTGATGCTAAACGGTTGCCCGTTCTGCTTTCTGATGCTGCTGCTTCATCTGCCTTGACTGGGTGCTGCTGTTTGTCTGCATTCTGGACCAATTATCCCATCATGGAGCCTCTTGCTGTCCAGTGCCTTGTGGAAATCTCGCCTGCATACAACTGGCACCTTCAAAGATTCATCAGCTTACTTAATCAAAGACGCTCTCATCAGTCCTTTGTTCTCCATCTTTTTGTTTATTTTATTAATATCTGCACAAACTATTCAATCTTATTATATTTGTACTTGGTTTGCTATCCAGCATTGACCAAAGGAGGATAGGTTCCTCTTGAGGTTTCTTTCTCTTAATCTGAGGGAGTTTTTCTTTGCCACTGTCACCTCTGGCTTGCTTATTGGGTGTTGAACATCTGTTGTAAAAGGCGTTATATAAATAAATAAACCTTAACCATATAGGATCCAAATATGCATCTTATGTATGTAAAAGTATATTCACTTTTTCACCCCTTCACCTTTTCATAACGGTTTAGCCAAACAATAAAATAAAAAGCCCTGACAGAAAACGGGGTGTGGTAAATCATTGCAATTAACTGCACTTAACATAACTGCAATGAAATGTGGTACAATTATGTTCCATAATAAATTTACTGAAGACGCACCCTTGAGGGTGCCACACCAGTCCCTCTTCCAAACAAGCTATAATGGTCCATTATGAATTATTTATGTAGTTAATATTTTATTAATGGTACTAGTTATATTTTATGTCTTTAATACATTTTCCTAGTTTGACCCTTCAAAGCATGCATAGTTAGTCCAGGCTGCAGCAATAATATCAGTAGATTGGCAGACGGGCAGTGCGCGAGGCAGAACTATAGATAAATCAACAAGCAGCAAACTAACAAAAGCAGTAGCAACGTGGAAGCTTCAGTTGAAAAAAAAATGTTGAGTAGACAACAAGAAATACAGTGCAAGGGTACACTAATAGAGGACCTGGAATACTCCTGCCACTGTTGCTCTCATGGGACTCTGTGTTCATGTGATTTTCATGTTCAGGTTCAGGCAAGCACTGTGTTAAGACAATAAAGACGATATTACTGAGTAGCGCTGGTTGGATGGCATACTCCAATATCCTTGTATGTTGAAGATCATTTAAGGATGCAGCCAATGAAAGGAGGAGTAAATGCAACAATGCCTGAAGCTCTTGGCAAGCAACCATTGTCACAACCGTCACCCACTCTCTGCAAGAAACCACATTCGGCAACAAACAAATAAGATGATATCAATAAAAGCCAAACAAGAGTCACTGCTTTCTACCACTGGACACACTCTTGGCTAGTAAAGGGATGGAACTATAAAAGTTTGGCAATGTTTCTTCCTTGTTTCTTTCGACAGGCGTGGGCACCACAACTTGTTGTCCCTATTTGCAACATGAAATCAACAAAATGCTCCTATAACTATGCAAAAGAATGCAATTAATCAAAGTTAATTGTTTAAATTGTATGGCATTCTTAATTTTGTTGTGTGCTATAGTTAAATGGTGGTTTTACATTCTCTAGATCTTGTCATAGAAACACATTCTATAAATTAACAGCAATACTGGGTGCAGAATTGATGCGTTAGCTTAGGAACATTAGGTTTGCAGTCGTTTCTCCATACCAGCACAGTTATTTCCCTCTCGTTTTTGTTTTCCATTGCTAATTAAATGATTTATTTCTCCTTCAGCAAAGCAATAAAAACTTGCTGACTAGATTCGTCGGAAGACGCCATGTAACACTTGTTTCACTGCTGATTGTTCTCCAAATCATTTGCAATATGATGACAAATTTTCATCATAAATGTGGCACAAGGGGCAATACTAATATAAATGTCATGAGCTGAGTAACTAGAGAGGGCCTCCGAGTTTGCACACGCAACTCAATTTCTCTGCTGCTAACTTTACATTTATTAGAAAAAAGATACTGTGCAGGTTCATACGAATAAACGATAATGAATATACATTTTTCTCAAAAGAAAAGTATATGTCTTTTAACCTTTCAGGACCTACTGTTACAAGCAATAAAATAAAATGCCCTGACACAAGACAGAGTATGTTGAGTCAATACAATAAAAAACATATAACTGTACTGACCGCTCCGGGCACGTGTGCTCACTGCCCCCTAGTGTGTTCACTAGTGTGTGTATATGTGGGTGTTTCACTGCACGGATGGGTTAAATGCGGAGGTCAAATTCCGCTGTGTGCAAAATCACATGTGGCTAATTTGAGTGTCTAAATTCAATAAATTCTAAAATGTGGCAAATTTATTTCTATAGTACATTTACAAACAACCAAGATTGAATCAAAGTGATTTGCATTTGTAATAATGAATGAAAAAAAGAATAAAACATGCAATCAAAGAATATTAAAAGAAAAGAATAAAAAGCATCAAAGGCGATTAGTTCACATCAAATGCCAATCTATACAAATAGGGTTTAAGCTTTGATTTGAACACAAGCAAGGAAGGAATCTCCATCACCAGGGAATACCAGAGCCTCAGGGCAGCCACTGAGAGAGAGTGATACCTCTTAGATTGTGATTTTTTTTTGTGTGTTTTTTCTTAGATGGGGTAGCTTGCACAGCAGCTCATCTGTAGATCTCAGTGACCTAGAAGATGTGTGTTATATGTAAATTGGGGCCAGTCTTTGTAGTGCCTTATAGCTCCATAATAAAATATTAAAATTAATTTGGTTTTGAACTGTTAGCCAATAAAAGGAGGCTAAAATAGGTGTAATGTGTTCATATTTATTTGTACATGAAAGTGTGCAAGCTGCTGTAATCAGGCTAAAGAGGACTGGTTGGCTCCAAGCAACAATGATTACAGTGGACAAGGCAAGAAGTTATAAATGCCTAAATCAACCATCCTTGGTCACATGCTGATGAAAAAGGCTTAATCTTATGAATATTTCTCAGCATAACCGTGAAATAAAAGGTTATATTTACGGATCATTTCTCTGAACGATAATATGGAGAGTAAAACTGGGCCTAAACCAGACCCCTGAGCGACCCCACAGTTCATTAAGGAGAATAGGGAGAATACATAATCAGAATTGTAAGAAATAAACCAGTCCAGTGCAGTGCAGCAGCCCTAATACCAGCACAACCATGCTTATCTAACAAAAGCTACATGGCACCATCACCTGAATCAACAATTGTTAATAGGTCATTCCTTACCCTGAGTATTGCAAATTCCATTGTATGATCAGCCAGAAAGCCCGACTAGAACATTTAAGGATGTTATTTGTGCTTAAAATGGCCATAAACTGGGATGAGACCACTTTCTCCAGCACTTTAGAAATAGTGGGTATTTTGTAGACGGGTCAGAAATTACTAGCTACATTGGGGTTTAAATCATGTTTCTTCAGGTAAGGTTGAATGATAGCTTGTTTAGGACATAAGAGTACAGCGCCAGACATTAGGGATGATCCTTAAAATACCTTGGCTAAAAACATCAAACACCTCCTTGAAGAGCCCAGTCAGAAGTATATCAGTGGGATATGAAGGCTGTATGACAGGAACTATACCATTCACGTATGAGTTGGAAACCAGTTTAAAATGATTTACCGTTATTGAAACAGGCCGACACTGGCAGCAAAGAGTATCTCCAACAGGTTTAATACTTGCTCTAATGTCTTTTATTTTCCCCAAAATGTACCTATGAAAGGCTTTACAGGACCACATTGAGGGCTCCAGACCAGGACTCTCAAGGGGATGTAGCACCACATTTATCATTTTAAAAAGAACATTTGGTCTATGACACTTCTTCATGACAACAGTGGAGAAATATTGATTGCGTGCCAAAATAACTGCCTCTTGAAATATCTTTAGATTCGTTTTCAGTATCTGGAAGGACACTTGCAGATTGTTCATCTTCCACTGACTTTCAGCTATCCTACATTTCCATTGAACAGGGCAAACAGTTTTATTAGCCCATAGTTGAGGTTTAATTCAAGACTTTTTGTTTCATTTTTTTGGTGCAATAATCTCCAGGATACTTGTACAAGTGTTGTTAATATACATTAAGTGTTCCTCTATACTTATTTGTAGGCAAAGGCTTTCGCATATGCAGCGGTAAACTGAGAGTTGAAGTGTGAGCAGCGACCAGGGGACCTGGGTTGATTATCTGAACCTAGTAGCCAAGAATCAAAGGTGACCATACTATGATCCGAGATATATGTTCTTTCCACAGATATACTGTCAAAAGGAATTCCCAGTGTCAAAACAAGACCATGCCTGTGCATAGCCCCCATTACCTATTGTACAAGATTAAAAGAGTCTAGTAACTGAGCAAAGCCTTTCACCAGAGATTTTTCAGGGCAGCAGATATGCAGATTAAAATCAGCAGTAGTAATAGTTGAGGAGAGTTTTTATTGTGAGTAGGGGACCTGTAAATTGCCATACAAAGCAACTTAAATTTTTACCAGCTGGAATGCAAAGCTAGTGTTATACGTTGTCTACAGTCTAAAAGAGGTTTTAAAAACTACAGCGACATCCCTGAATTCTGACTCTAAGATATAAAAATATAAAATAAAAGTCTTATGAGAAGCAGATCTTACATCGGCCAGTACCGTTCTCACCCTTGGGTCTGTGCTAGCAACACCAGCTGGGGGAAAAGTTCCTTCATTGCAAGCATGTGCCTGCCCTTTTCCCAGGTCAGCCGCAACAACTCCCACGTTTCCTATGCCGCTTCTTCCTGTTCACCGAAGAGCAGCAAGCCAGCCCTAGTATACATTATTCAAGAGAAAAACATGGGTAAAACAACTCCTGTCCACTTGGATGTGGGTGGTGAAAATCCACCACGACTTTAGATGTTGAGGAGAGTTTGCGGATCATAAGTAATTAGAGGTGGTCTGTGATTACCGAAACATTCACCAGAGGCAATGGCACAATAATAGATACACTGGCGGCATCTTGCCTGGGGGAGAAATGTGAGCTTAATGCAATCCTAGCTTTACCGTTTAAAGCATGGAAAATAGTCCAGGCTGAAGCTTAGCTCATGTGTGGTATGTCGCATGACTGACTCCATTGCTGTAGCTGGCAAGTTTCATTGATGGCTGCTTTGAATTACTTAAGTAAAATTAATATTAATATTTTTTATTTATGGTGCACTTTTCATAGTGGCAGCTCAAAGTGCTTTGAGTCTGAAGTATTATTTGTAAGTAAAACACACAAAGCAAAAGAGTATACAATTTGGCAAGCTACACTAGACAGTGTTGAGGGAGGACTATGGATAAAACAGCAAGCAGCAAACTAATAAAAGTGGTGGCACAGTTGAAGCTCCAGTTCCTGTCGAAAGAAGATGTTTTGTAGATAACAAGAAATATAGTGTAAGTCTACAGTCACAGAAGAGGTGCAATATGCTGCCACTGTTGCTCTCATGGGATAAAGCTGATGAAAAATGAAAACACCATGTTTTACCATGTTTTCATGTTCACCCTGTATTCATTTGATTTTTATGTCCAGGTATAGGCGAGCCTTGCGTTCAGACAGTAGAAACAGTTATAATGAGTAGCACTGGCCAAACAGCATATTCTAATCTCCTGTCAATCACGCTGAGGGTCCTGCTCACAGTTAGATCATTTAAGGACAGGTAGCTAATGGAAGAAAATAATAAATAATAATAAATAAAATAAATAATGATGGCTGAAGATTTTGGCAAGAAACTACATACAACAACAAAGAAGTGATATGAATAGAAGCAAAATATAAGTCAACACTGCATAGGACACTCTTGGGAAGTGATGGAATAAAGTTTAATGTTAGCAAAATTTCAACTAAACCAGTTATAGAGTGAAGAAGCAGAAGAAAGAGGGACTGTGCTTCTCCTTGTTTCTTACAACAGGGGTGGACATTACCACCTTCTAGCAATATGTTGCCCCCTATTTGTTTGTAGTATAAAATTGACAGGTTGCCTCGTCTTACAAATTTTTCCTTTAACAATTATTCACAGTTCATTACTTTAATTGACTGGAAGTCCTAATTTGTGTTGTGTGCTACATGGTATA
Organism: Megaleporinus macrocephalus; assembly: GCA_021613375.1. NCBI lineage: Eukaryota > Metazoa > Chordata > Actinopteri > Characiformes > Anostomidae > Megaleporinus > Megaleporinus macrocephalus. The sequence goes on along the minus strand of CM038711.1, from coordinate 29,840,180 downwards.
TACTATTATGCTTAGGGGTATTTTTACATTCTGTATAGATCTTGTCTAATCTCACAACACTTACTTTAAAAGAGCAGCGATAGTAGGCAGAGCATGGATGGGTAAATAGTATAAAAGTCTAAGCTTGGAGGTTGCCTCACTTTATAAATTGCTTCTATAACTATGCAAAACATTGCAATTCATCAAAGTCAATTACCTTAATTGTTTGTCTGTTCTAATTTTGACAGTAATTGGCTTGTGTGCTACAATTTCTACTCGGGATTCTTACATTCTGTAACATTGGTTTAACCTGACAACACTTACTATGAATGAACAGCAGCAGCAGCAGGCAGAGGAACAATCAGTTTGAAGTCATTTCCGCATACCAGCACGGCTATTTTTGTTCTTTTTGTTTTCTATTCCTAATTAAATGATTTATTTCTCCCTCAGCAAAGCAATAAAAAGGCAAACTCGTTGACTAGATTATCTAAAGTCGTTGTGTAGCACTTGGTTCACTGCTGATTGTTCTCAACATCATTTGCAATATGATGACTAATTGGCAAAATAAATGTGGCACGGGGGGCAATACTAATATAAACACTATGAGCTGAATGACTGGAAAGGGCCTCAGAGTTTTGCACCGGCAACTCCTTCATTTCTGTGCCGCTAACCTCGCATTCATCACATGCTGCGTGTTATTAGCTGGAGATGTAAATGTGATGACGATTTCAGATGATCCATCTCGAGCGCTTCCTTGTAATGATGCTGCTGTTAGGGGAGGCCAGGCATACGTCACAGGGAGTGCAGTGAGAACAGCCCTGCTCTCTGCTCACAGACGCTGCTTATTCACCAGCTCTGCTCAAGGCTTTAATGAGGATTTTATGACTAACGTAATAAACCAAGTGGAAATTATGTCAAAAGGTGACAACAGCCACGGAGGCTTGCTGAAGGACAGTACTGTCAAAGTCTCTGTCTGACTCTTATGCAGATGGATTGGACTCGGCCGCGTAAAAAATAATTGTCCTTGAAACATATTCCTGGACCCTCGGTGATATATATCTCCGGCTCCTTGGCCAGGTAATTGAAGCTGACCATAATAAATAAGTAATACAGGTTGTTGTCTGGATAGCAGCACTGAAGATTAAGCTGATATCGTGCTAGGGGGGGAGATTCAAGGCATAAATGTAGTGTGGCAGATTCGTGGCATAAATATATCATGCCTGGTACTTGCTTAAACACACACACACACACAAACACACAAAAAAACACACAAGGCCACACACATAAATGCACACAGTCCTCCTTGTGCTGCATGTTCTGAAAATTAATCATCCTGCCAGTACAGGACTGCAGTCAGTGCTTTGATAAGCAAGCATTTGTCTTGCAATAAGTGCTTATTAGACATATTTTTTCCTTGCTCACATTCTCAAGTGTGATAAAACCAGTCTTGTGCCTTGCAGAAAAAAGTACATCAGTGATACACTTTAAGCACATAGAAAATATTCAAAGTGAATTATTTATCTCATGTAAGGCAAGGGCACTTAAATAAGTGTTAAACAAAAGCATATGGGCATTAATACTTAACCAAACACTTCATTCTCATCAACTTCAATGCATTATTTGCATTAGAATTTAGTGCCATTAAAAGTATGTTCTAGTTGTGTATTTGTCAAGTCAAGTCAAGTTTATTTGTATAGCGCTTTTTACAACGATGTTGTCACAAAGCAGCTTTACAGGAATTTTAAAAACATGAAAAACATGAAATCACAGCTGTTTATCCTCCTGTGAGCAAGCCAGAGGCAACAGTGGCAAGGAAAAACTCCCTCAACTGGAGGAAGAAACCTTGGGAGGAACCAGACTCACAAGGGGAGACCCATCCTCCTCAGGTCGAACAGTATTTACAGTTTATAAACTAAAGCTGAGTCTGAAGGTAGAAGCTTTAGAAGCTGTACGGGTGCTACATCAGGTGGATGATACAGTGATGCAGTCAAGGATGGAGCAAATGGCACAAATGGAGAGGAGAACTGGTTGGTGCCAGGTGACGGGGGGGCCCTGGTGGTCAGTCCTTTACAGTATTCGGCGGGACAGGTGGGCGTTTTTTTTTTCCTCGGAAAGAGAAAAGAAAGAGTTAGTTCTGGTTTGTGTTAGTACAGAGACAGAGTTAGTTCTGGTTTGTGTCAGTACAGAGACAGAGTTAGTTCTGGTTTAGGTTAGTACAGAGACAGAGTTAGTTCTGGTTTGGGTTAGTACAGAGACAGAGTTAGTTCTGGTTTGTGTTAGTACAGAGACAGAGTTAGTTCTGGTTTGGGTTAATACAGAGACAGAGTTAGTTCTGGTTTGTGTTAGTACAGAGACAGAGGCCGGCGCTTGTTAAGCGTTACTACCGTACTTTAGGCCTCTCTACCTTTAGAGAGTTCCACGTCCTAAGTCAATAAACAGAAGAAGAAGAACTAACGGGTGAAACGAGGAGTGCGCCACTAGACTGAGCAGGACACCCTCAAGACCTAACTTGGCCTTTGTTATTCACCCATCCGATCTCCCTCACGCTAACATGGTTAGGAGAACGAAGGGGTGTGGAATAAGTCAATAAATCAATTTAGAGATACTCGCAGCAACTAAGTAGGTCAAGAAACAGGAGAAGAAGAACTAACGGGTGAAACGAGGAGTGCGCCACTAGACTTAGCATGACACCCTGAAGACCTAGCTTGGCTTTTGTTATTCACCCGTCCCAATCTCCCTCATGCTAACACGGTTGGGATAACGAGGGGGTGTACAGAGGATATGAGGATAAGGGGATATGGAGTGTTTAGAGTGCAGCTGGTGACTCTGACAGATCAGATTTTAAACAAAACGAACTAAAAGGAAGAGAAACTGCACACGTGCTACATCTGGATGATACAGTAATGCAATCAAGGTGCAGCAGATGACTAACATCCATAAAGATGACATAGATGAAGAGGTTATAAGGTAACAAGGGGTACTGATGATCAGTCCTCCAACAGTATTCGGCAGAACAGGTGGGCTGTTATTACCTCAGAAAGAAGGAGAAAAGAAAAGGAAAGAAAAAGAAAAGAAAAACAAGGTTAGTTCAGGTTTGGAGTAATACAGTGGATGAGAAGCATAGCTCAGTCACCAAAAGCTAAACTGAACAAGTATGTTTTTAGTCTGGACTTAAATATTGAGACTGTGTCAGAGTCCCAAACATTAACTGGGAGATTATTCCACAATTTGGGGGCTTTGTAGGAAAAAGCTCTTCCCCCCACTGTAGTCTTCTGAATTTTAGGAACTATTAGAAAACCAGCATCCTGTGATCTGAGTGAACGTGGCGGTTCATAATAGGAAATAAGATCTTGCAGGTACTCCGGTGCGAGACCGTGCAGGGTTTTATACGTCAGTAATAGAATTTTATAGTCGATACGAAATTTAACAGGAAGCCAGTGTAGTGCTGATAAAACTGGACTGATGTGATGGAATTTCCTGGTTTTAGTTAGTACTCTAGCTGCAGAGTTCTGAACTAACTGAAGTTTATTCAGGTTCCTGCTGGAGCATCCTGACAATAATGCTTTGCAATAATCTAGCCTTGAGGTTATAAAGGCATGTATCAACTTTTCAGCATCAGACACAGATAACATATTTCTTAACTTTGAAATGTTTCGTAGGTGAAGAAACGCTGTTCTTGTAATGTTACCTATGTGTTGATTAAATGTCAGATCTGAGTCGATTGTTACACCAAGATTTTGGCTACTGAACCAGGAACTACAGAGAAGTCAGCAAGATTTAACATTAAATCTGAACATTTAGTCCGAGCAGCCTTTGGGCCGAGGAGGAGAACTTCCGTTTTATCTGGGTTTAAAAGAAGGAAGTTTTGTAGCATCCAAAGTCTAATATCTCTTACACAATCTTCTATCTTCTTTAATCTGGATTTATCATCTGGTTTGGCTGATATGTACAGCTGTGTGTCATCGGCATAACAGTGGAAACTAATTCCATGTCTATTTATAACTGAGCCTAATGGTAGCATATATAGTGTAAATAACAGAGGACCTAAAACAGAACCTTGTGGAACTCCATATTTCACTCTTGTATAATTAGATGATACATTATTTATCTTTACAAACTGAAAGCGATCACTAAGGTAAGATGTGAACCAGGATAACGCTGTTCCTGTGATTCCAACCACATTTTCTAGCCTGTCCAAGAGAATAGTGTGATCTATAGTGTCAAAATATATTAGCTGCAATAAAACATAAAACTATGGGTATTGTTACACTTAATAATGTACATTAAACATAAGTAAAATGTTTCATGTGTTCATAGAGTATGTGTCTTAATTACATTGCAACAGCAGAAAAGCATGTGTAGGCATAGCAGGTGTGTTTCTGCATTGCTTAAATATAATTTAAGCATAAGTAAGATGTCTTTAGCTATCTTAATGACATACTAGAGTGCAGTGCTTAATTTGTAAAACATCAGGTAATGGAACACTTAAGGTGGGGTGATCCAGCAAGTGGCAGTGAAGAAAAAGGTCCTGGAACGCATAGGCACAACAGTGCTTCAAGTGTCCATCTAACATAGTAGCATTCTATACAATAAAATAATCCTAGCTTTAATGAATGCAGTAAGGAGCTGCAACCATAAAATCTCAGAGATACCACTGGATGAATAGTTTTTGGTGTCCTACAAAAAAAAGAGGTGGTAGATCCACATAAATAAGTTCTGGAACACAGTTACCTGAAATATGAGAGGTGCCGGATCTTGTTCCAGCAAGATCCAGCACAAATTAAGCACTGCTAGAGTGTACACGGACTTAGGTTTGAAAAAATACTTTTAAATACATTTAAATGTTTGGTGACACTTCCTATAAATCTTGAATTCGCAATGCTATATAAATGCATTCATAAGACATTATGTAGCATGCATAGTACGATATAATGCCAGAAATAAGCCTATATAAATGTGGTTATAGTTAATAAATAAAGGACGAATAGGAAGATATTTTAGTGCATTTAGTGATATTTAGTGAAGCATCAAACAAAGTGCACTATGATAAACTAATAATATTATATATATTTGACTAAGTATTCAGACCATAGAGATTTGAGATTTACCAGGATAATGTTCTGATCTTCTGATCTATCTTTCATATTTGTATAAATGTGTAAAACACATTTTCCGAAATTGGGTAAATGTTGTGTTTGCTTTTACTGGCTAGCGTTTTTCTACTCTGCTCAAATTCTACGTAAACTGTCACTACTAAAAAAGTCACTACTAAAACAGTCACTAGTGAAACATTAAGCAAAGTTTGGATAGGGTTTTCGAAGTACCACAGAAATGTTAAATCATTTATTGCAATTAAATTGAACATAATTAATTTATAGATTCATTAAAAGTAAACAAAAAGTAAATAGTGTAAAGATCAGTTAAAAGTCCACAATGTTTTCAACTCTGACTATGAACCAATTTGGTAGAATGTTCCAGGCGCTAGATATGAAGGCACCAAGACTTTTTCACATATCTCCATTCATGAAATTTAATGTAAAAGCAGAGCTATTTTGACAATGCAGTAGCGTACTCATTGGCGTGGCCCTCACAGACCTGTTAAATCACATGGGAAAACTGAATATATTTAATAAGCCAAATTTTTTAAAGATAGTGACATTTGATTTGTTTTTCAAGAGTGCTGTCGCTGTGCTATGGGCAATCAAATCATTAAGCTGTAAGCCATGCTCTGCTTTACTCTCGTAGCCCTCCATTACTGCTTAGCAACCGTCACTATCCACAACTGCCTCAAGCCTTCGGTTTGTTGTCAGCACCCATTATGTTTATAACTAGCATGAGGACACTGAGGTCCTTGATAGTTTTAAATGATTTTATGAGGCTTCAAGTAGGAAAAGCAATAACACTACTCAATCAACAGTGACTTAGCTGATCTCACAACAGCTGCAATCTGGCTCTAAACTTAATGCTCTTTCAATTTAACCCCTGCAGATAAATGTCATGATTGAGACAAAACTCCAAACTACCACTCTTAAGGGATTGACTATGTATACTCATATCCCTAATGGCATTATAAATACTGAAAATTTCAACCGATGCATTTTTTCCAGTGGAAAAGAGTGTGCAGTGAAATTTACTTATATCGTTAACCAGGACCACAAAGTAATGAGAACATGCAAATGCATGCTGGTTGTCTTTAGCTCAAATTTAGTCTAGAATATGATAAACTGCAATAATGCAGCTAGATTTAAATTCCATTTCTAGGAAAGATTAAAGATGAAGATGAAGATGAAGTAACCTATATAAGAACATATGCCTTACCTTTCCCTCTCCAAAGTTATTTTAAAGCCCAACAGGATTTCACCCACTCACACGCATGATGTCAGCCAGAATTATATAAGGTGTGAGAGGCTTGGGTGGCCCAGTGCTGCATTCGTCAGTGTGATTCTCACATTTGATATGGTAAGTAGCTAAAGAGCCCTTGCATAATGCTCTAAGAGCAGACTATAATGTAGTGCACCTATTTAGCATCATAGACTTCCATGAGTCACTAGATCGTCTGAGACTGGCAGAGGGGTCTATGGGCGAGTGCTTTCAGTCAGAAGGTACCTGTCAAGGGATATGATAATAGATTAGATACTTTAGTCAAGGACCTCTGAAATGACTTTTCTAAAAAGCCTTAAGATGGCAATGCTGATAGCAACAACCTTGCCCTTATTCCAGCAATATTCCAGCATTTTTCACCCAAACCTCTATATTACTACTTGTATCTTTATTATACTCTCTATTACCATCAGCAAGCTCAAAAAGCTAGCGTTGCTAACCAAAACAGCCCCAGAACTTCTTCATGCAGGTCTTAATTAAGGTTAAGCAGATAGAGTACAGAGTATGACTTTCTATTAACTATAAAAATGATATTTTATGATGTAACCTACTGCTTTTTGCATGCACGTACATCAAGCAGGTATATGGGATGCTACAGAGTATGTTTGCAGTTTCTATTGTTTCTTTGAACTGTTCTTTTAGTTGAACATGAATACAGTTGAAGATAGGAGTTACAACAGAAACAACAGAACTTTTCAAATGTAATCTATCCTCAATGAGCCTGCATGATGTGGGTGCACGTGAAAGGGAGTTGGATTCTGCGGGGGAGGGTGGAATTTGGCATAACAGTTGGATTCAGGACCCCTGCTGTCTAAAATGTCTGCTCACAGCATTGAACTACATGTTACAAGTGTTTTTTATAGCTTACAATAAGTCATACTGTGTCCTAAACCACACTAACAAGTCTGCGCAGCCCTTAATGAAGATCTGGATGTGGTTTTGCCCGGGTTAAGATGAAAGGAGAGAAAAATCAAAAAAAAAAGAGAGAAAAAAGAGATCCCTAATATCTCTGCAGTTTCTCGCAGACAACAATGAGATCAGACAGAAAGATTACGGGGACTTTTGCTTAAGTCTCTCCTGCTGCTCAGATATTTTTTTCCTGAGAAAAATTAATCTCATGTGTGTCTCCTCTTGAGTTTGAGTAAAGCTCTCAATAAAATCACTCACTGGGCTCAGATTTGTGGAGATAACACACTCATCTGCAACTAAACTCTCCTTTGTCTCTCCTGTGTCTTTTATGTCTACTGCTATTTCTCTTAAGAAATTTAAGGGGATCGCTTTGAAGCCTTCTGAGTAATCAAGGAGCAACATTTGAGTGATAAGATTGAGGAGGTCTATTAGTTTAGAATGAGTCATTCATATCTACATAGGAGCATGTCCTCTACCAACGGAGGCTGACATGTAGAGTTACAATGTTGCTATAGTAGCCCAGTATGGACAAACGACACACCGGCTATAGAGAGCATCTTTTACGTTTCATGTTTCTACACTGAAGCAACTACCTGAATTGGGTGGTGCTATAGAATCAGTTGGAAGACACACAAAGAAGTTGAAATGCTTTACTGTAGTGTATTTATTGGTAGCTCTATGCATAAAACTCCAGGTATGTAATTTTGATAGCTTCTCCTATCAAAAAATACTACCAGCATTAAATCTATGAGGTTCAAGTCAGTTTCCCTCTTGTGTGAATTTTCCCATTCCAGCTTAAATGGTACAGCATTCACAACCCGGCGATGACATTCTGCTTCTTATTCTCCAGCTTTCTGTTAGGAAATTACCAGTTTAAATGGTGCCACAGCTAATATAATGGCTCAGGCACCAGAATGTAACTATAGCACCATTTAGGATGGAATGGAAAGAATCTTGTGAATGTTCTTATCAGAAAAAGTTACCAGCATTAAAAGAATAATTAGGTTGTATTAATTGTAATAAGTCTAAATCACCTTATTGGGGGAGGTGGTGATACTAAGCTGAGACTCTTCTGAATGAAAACACAATTATATGTTTAAAACCCTGAGTTACTATGCTGTACTAATTGATAGGAGTGAGCTAGAAAGAGCCACTCCATGGGTGCTCAAACTGCAGTGTTGGCAGACCAATGTGGGAACTTATACTGTCAAAGAACTGAACATGAAGAGGCACAATAAAACTGTAACAGACACTAAGGCAATGGCAGAAAACTGGATGGCCACCATATAGTCTACAGCAGGGGTATTTAATTAGATTTCAGTAAGGTCCACCGATTTCTTCAGGCCAAGGTCCGGACCGCCATCTTTCCTAACGTGTGTTATGATTCAGTGGTGTATCCTGTTTACTGAAGTAGCCTAGTATCAGCATCTTATACCAGCATTAACTGAAAGACCAACACACCACACATACTGTTCAGTATATTTCAGTATATTAACTGGTTATATGCCTTTGAAAAAAAGTGCATCATAAAGTGCTTATTTATAAATAAATAAAATAAAATGTTTAGTCTTGTTAACTGAGTTTCACATCTTAACAGTTTACCTCCCGCCTGTATTCCTCTACACTTTCTCTTGTTTAGTTGTCTTGGTTGTCCAGCCAGGACTTTAAATCTGGGCTGAAATTGTGTTAGGACCATTCTCATGCACATATGAGATATCCGGATCTTGAGTGGGTTTCCTCCTGGTACTCCAGTTTCCTCCCACAGTCCAAACACATGCATGTTAGGTTGATAGGTCACTCTAAACTGCCTGTAGAAGTGAGTGTGTGTTGGCCATGCGATGGACTGGCAACCTGTGTACTCCCCCTTCGCCTGATGACACTGGGATTGGTTCCAGCACCCCGTGACCCCTACTAGCAGGAAAAAGTGGAAAATAATGGATGGATGGATGGATGAATATAAGATGGCTGCTTTTAATTAACGTCACGGTCTCGTCTGACTAGCTTTATTCTCGGTCTGCTGCTGTGTGGCCTGTGTATGCGCCGCACTCCCGAATCTGCACAAATCTGATTGGCTGAGGAGCGTGCTTGGTGATTTTACTACACGCGCAATTGATCTGTGAGTTCACTGTGCCGCAAAGCCCGTATACCGTAAAGACAAGAAAAGCTCGGCCACTTAAAACAAACACTGCCAACTTTTAATCTTTCTCAATAGTTTATCAGTTTGGGTCCGCATTGGACAACGTCTGGGTCCTATTAGTGACCTCTGGTCTAGAGGACAGAGTAATGGGTTAAGAGATTTAGTAGGTAGCAATGCGCAACCTTAACGCTAGAAGTTACACACTGCTCCTTTAAAACTAAAGATACAAAATATAGACTTCAAACGTATCTTGGCTGATTAAATATATATAAGATAAGTGGAAAGCTGTGTGCAATTGGATTTTCAGCCAAAAAAATAAAGGTTTTCTGGTATGCATGGTCAAGCATGAGCCTGTGAAAACTTGTACACTACTGAAGCAGCAGATACAGAGAAAAACGCTGCAGTATTCCTTTCAGTAAAACTGCCTCATTTCAGGCCCTAACGCAGGTGTGCCCTATAACCTGCCAATCACACCTACATTTGAATAAATCTTGGATCCCACTTCTTTGCAGAAAGCTGTCAAGATCAGTAATTTTTGTATGTGAAAAGCAGAGAGTGTTGCATTGAAGCAGTGAGGTGAGGAATATCAAGGTAAAATGATCCTGCATTGCCCACACAATAATAAGTGATTCCATACTTACATGTTATTTATGCTAAATGAGCAAAAGAAAAACGAAAAGAAACCATCATAGCAGGCAAAAATTCAGTTTCTCATGCCTGTAGATATGTATGTACAGTTTTATTCCTACTGAGGGAAATAACAGGCCTAGAAAACTGTAGTTTAGATATGCATTTAATATATTTCAGCCTCCACAAAAGAGCAAATTGGTAAGAGCTCCGATGATGGTGAATTACTGCTAGCTGAATGGCTTAAAGCAGTGGAGTCCTTATTTGCGGCACAGGTTTGCTGTAATGCTCTTATTAAGATAATAGAAGACATCAGCTTCGCAGTTGTTGTGCCATATAACTGCGAGTGGGTGAATGTTCTAGCTCACAGCTGGTTAGTGGCATGCTGTCCTCTCAACTGAATCTAAAGTGGAGTTAAAGAGCTCTCCAAACTCCCCTAAATCGAACTGGCCAGCAGGAAAGGGAAGCCCTCAGATTCAATTAACTCAGGGGAAAACACGAAGCAATTTCACAAGGCATGGCTCTGAAAACAGAAACTAAAATGTCCACCTTCAGCTGTGGGTATTAGATTTAAAAGACTGCAAAACTCCCACAGCTGTGATGGCTGTTACCGACAGGCCAGGAGTATACTCCAGGTGCAGCAGGGGCCAGCTCAGTGAAACAAGACAACAAGCCTTTTTGAGTTTATCGACAAGATTGACAGACAAATCCCCACCAGAGAACAAATTCAATGGTGTGAATCCATGCCTCCTCGCCTTAACCTTCACCTTCTGCCCATCGATTAATTGTTCTCCTTAAGCGCTTGGAATCCCCGAATCTCATCCTGATTTTAGACAACACACGATTGATCCACTATGAAATTGCTTCTCCATCTATGAAAGGCGATGTAAAAATTTAATCCAATTTCTTGGGAGAGTGGGCAACTCAGGTGGTAATGATTCTGAGTTACAAGACCACTTTAAGCCTCTCCAGTCACTTTCCATGACTAGTTGAATTGGGATTAAAGATGTCAGGGACAAAGTGTTACAATAAACAGTATCTGTTGACCACTGTTGAGCCTTACCATATCCCACCACCATGTCATTTACTTTTTTTTAAATCACTTTCACAGACACATTTATTCAGAGTGACTTACAGTTCACATTTACACATGGAGGTGAAGGTAATGTAGAGTCTTGCCCAACGACTCTTACTGGTATAGTGTAGGGTGGTCGCTCAGGAGGGGAATCAAAGCCCAGACTGCAGTATGGAGGGCAGCAGTGTAACCCACTATATTATATCAACCTACTAGGTCACACTGGTGGTAAAGCTTAATTTCTCCTTAAAAGGTTCTAAGTGTATTAATACTGCATTAATAATCAAGTGCAACAGTATACTATGTATTTATTTTGAATTAAAGGTGCAAAGTAGTTATGTCCCATAAAACTGCTGTGCTTAAACAAAGTACATGGAGTCTTATATAATATCTAACTGGTTATTACTCATAAACAAATCACTGGCTTGTACCATGTACTTTAAAGTATGCATCTAGGAGCTTTGTCTGGTCAATAATTTACACATCCCAACTATAAATGGTACTTGGAAGTGTTTCTGATTGACATTTTTGATTAAATGTTATTTATTTAGACTATCTTTGAACATGTCATCAGCATTTTAGAGACTGTATCCCAAACGTACTCACTTAATATCTAGAACCTGTTGAGCATCTCGGTTTAATTAGGTCAACTGTTTCAGAACTGACTATAATATTACCCAAAAGAATGATCTAGTCCTTTGGATTTTGCACTTTTCAATTACTGGATGTGCCCACTTAGGATAAGATTACCTAGATACCTGACCTTAAACAAACCTCATGCACAATACATGCACAATATGTGCATGATCCACAAAACATTTCTTCTGCAGCTTTTACTTTTACTTTACTGAAGTTAAATTAATTTAGTTTGACCATTCTCATTAAGGTTAAGTTTGTTTTATTAATGTGGCCCTAATCTGATGATGTCAGAGCTGATCTTTCAAATCAGATTCTGAGCCACACACTTATATATAGACCTATATCAGCTACATAACCGATTTGTGGCCATGTGACCTCCATAAGAACAGACTGGAATTTAGGTGCTTTTTTTCAGTGCCTGTGCACATATTACTAAAATCATCATAATCTTCTGTTTGCAGCTTGAAAGCAGCAGCAAACTTGCAAAGAAATGCTGCAGAAGAATCAAAGGTGCCATAGAATCATTTAAATTGTTCTCTTATGTCTGCATAGATGGTATGTGACTTAAGTCAGAGTGAAAATTACCCAGATACAACTTTAGACCCCATGATTTTGACCTAGAATGAAATGAGCTGGTTTCTCTCTTTCTTTTATTGAGCTCATGGATAATTTGAGCTCTGCTCTGATTTGCTGGTTTACAGTGAGAAACTATGGCTGAGGCAACACAGGGAAATAAACACAGACAGGAAAATATAGAGAACGTTTATAATATAATCCTGGTCGTCTGACTTTGTAGTTAACTTTGTTAACGTTAGTTACTTGGATCTTACTAGCAGCTAACATTACCTATAATGGCTACTTAATTTTAATCTTGACAACACAAAGTATATTAAAGTTGTTACTCACTATAAAACCTTTGATTTACAATGTTCTGCTTAAACTTGTGGATAAAGTCACACAGCATGGTTTCTACTTATAGGTTGCTGTTGAGGTTGTCAGAAGTTGGAACTACCCTTTCTTCAGTCTCAGTTGGCTTCCTATTCACAAGCTTCTTTTGAATTTTCCACTCCACCTTAAAAGGGTCTGCTGTTACATTCTGGCATTTGTACAAGCCATAGCATTTAAGGTGGAATAGAATATCAATTGAATATGCTAACGAATAAGAGGGCAAAAACAGCCTTTCTTTGTATCGAGCTCTCCTTATTCTCCTTTAAGCATCTGCCCTTTTTTCTTTTGTCCCCTAATTATAAACAGCTGAGAGCACGTTTGTGGTGCAGGTTTGTTTATTTGTTGTATGTGGATCAATTGCATCATGCCATTGATAAGCATATGGGATGTTTCAGGGATAAAGGTTTGATCACTCTATAAACAGATATGTGTCACCCACATATCGTTGCGGTCCAATGAAAAACATGTATCTCTTTTGTGACAATTTTGAGCTTTCTACATCATTTAAGCATGTCTCTGGTTGTTTACATTGTGTGAGAATTTATGATAAATTAACCAATAGAAGTACTCCAAAATACCTTGGAAAATATTCTGGTTCCATTGACTCACATTGCAAGTAAAGTATGTTTTTGGTCTCTCCTGTAAAGTTGCAATTTTGGAGACAATTGTTTTTTATTGGACAGCGACGATATGCAAATGTGACCCATTAAGGGATTAAAAAAAGAGAGAATTCAACAACAAGGTAAATATAAACATAGTCTATGTCACATTAAGGCATAAGAACCAGATTTGTTTTACTCTAGGTAAGGTGAACACAGCCCCTGATGCATCTCATACGCCTGCTGCAATCATGTCATTCAAATCTATGCATTTTAGGCAGAGACAATGACATACAGCGACAGTTGGTCTGACACATAGAGAGACAGGGGAAAGACTAAATTGACGTACTTCCCTGCAAAGAGTAGTGTAGTGACAAACTCATTTAAAAGTGTCATAGCCTCAGGTGCTCATTAAGGAGCTCAAAGCATGCCATTGATAAGCGGAAGTGAAGAGGCTCCAAGAAGCAAAGCTTGAATCTGCTTTTCAGCACTAGACAAACTTTTCTTACATCTTATATACAATATGTGAAGAAATATATGAAGAAATAATGATGCTCACTTTGTTTGTGTCAAAGGAAAACTACTAAGGTGTACACAAAGACTTTTCTCTGGCAGATGTGACGGCACATATACATAGTAAGCACAAAATAAATACCACATGCAAGAGGACTACTGTTTTGAAGTTCCAAAGACATCCACACAAGAAAGTCATATTAGGTTGAATGGCAATTAGCAATGGGTGTCGGTGAGTATTCACAAAAATCATGAGAGGAATCAGAAAATCCACAGAACAGAAGACATACTCAACTGCAAAATGTTTTAGTCATAGTCTTTTGGCTAAATTGTCATTTAGTCATCTAAATAGTTTTCAGTTTTAGTCTAGTTTTAGTCGACTAATTATCATATATATCATATATATTATCAATATAGTCTAGACTAAATCTACAGTCGAATCAGTCGACTAAAATATAATGGGTGTAAAATGTAAATCCTTTTTTTTCAGTTCCCTTCAATTATTTAAGTAATTATATATACTTACACGAAATGAAACATTTATTAACCAGTTATGGAATATTATTCATGTCTGAAAGACCAAAACACTCACAAACACATTTAACAAACAACATCTGAGGTCTTCAGTAACTCCAAAGTGAATAAGAGAAAACTGTTATTTTATTTATTATCTCTTATTTATTAAATAATTGTTACTAGTGCTGTCAATCTAATTAAATAACATGCTCTGTGTAACATGCACTAATCTACATTAATTGCATTTATCACTTTGTTCTGAAAGTATTTTTAATTGTTCAGCTCAAATAAATTTGAGCATAACAGTAAATCAATTAATGAATAACTGCCACATCTCTAGGTCACAGTGTTTACTAGAGACACACACTGCATATTACTTTCACTAATAAATTGTAAATAAACGACCTAATCTGTTTTGTGCACTTTCTAGTGAGTACAGAGAGATTTGGGACACGATAATCAAACGCAGATGCCTGGAGTTAGCTAGCTAGTTCCCAGCTCTGGCCCGGACACACTGCCCCGCACATATAGCGTTTCACCTGCTTCCCACATACCTGATCCAACTAATTTGACCATTAACACCACCTTACTGAGTTAATACAGCTCTTACAGCAGGACACGCTCTAAACTGTACAGGGCAATGTGCTTTCAGGACTAGGATTAAGAAATGCTAAGCTAGCGTTAGCAGCGGTAAAGCTATCCAACGGTGGTGCTGGAGGGCTGATGTCCAGCGCGGTGTGGTGATTTTCTCTAAACACTAACGCTAAACTCTCTTCCTCTCTGCTCACACTGTCTAGAAAACTTAACGACGGGTCACAGGCTCGTATGTTCTTCCCGGGTTTAGACCAAAAAGTGTTAGTTTGATTGATCACTACCCGGCTTGTCCTGCCTCTCCATATATGCCAAAGTAGTTATGTTTTCCCAAGTTGTCCATGCCTTTCACAAAACTAAATCAATTCTGATTGGATGTCGTCCCTGCCAAACATTTTCGTCTCATTTTTATTAGTTGACTAAAGTGTCAATCAATTTCATCATAGTTTTTATTCTGTAATTTTTATTTAGTTATCGTCTCATTTTCGTCATGAAAAAAGGTTTGTTGATGAAAACTATGACGAAAATACTTTGTCAAAATGAACACTGCTCTGTGTAGAGAAACACTGTAAAAAAATGCTGTATCAGCAAACAGGAACTGCAAGTCTAAGTGAGCCCCGTTGCCCTTGGACTTACAAGCACCTTGTTAATTGGGATTGATAATAACGTCTTTAAATATGGCTGTTCTTCAAGATCTAGGGAGGCTCAACTAGTGGTTCGGCTAGGACCTGCAAGCTTTATTGTTCTTGAGCGCCCCCTTTGGTGCATTACCAGATGTCTACAGAGATTTCTCCTCAGTGACTCGGACCTGTCATGGATGCTCTCAGTGCTGGAAATCTCAGCAATAAAATTCAGATAATCTACCGGCACATAGCAGATCTTTTTTGGGGGGTGGGCTCCCCAAGACTGCTAGCAATTAGGCAAGTAAGGTGGGTATGGTTATGACCTTATGTACTGGAGATCCCTGAAGCTAGTATTTTTTGATGCCTTGGGAAGAACTCTATGTTTGCTTTTCTCTAAACATGATTACACTGTCTCTCTTGATACAACAATATACTGTAAATTTAATTAAGTTTAATTCAATTTTATGTTGCCATTTTTTTCCCTTGAGCCCCTGCCCCACCTCAAAACCTTCAAAAGCTCACAGGACGGTTTCTAAACAACACAAAAATACAGCCTCAAAAATCTAATCATTACTTCAGTGACAGAGACTCAGCAAGAACTGTAAGTTATGAACTTCTTAAATCTAGAATTTATGGCAGGTATGTTGTCCATGTCCAAGGGCAACACAGCAAATGTGTATTGGGAAAAAGTGTGGTCTGACGAGCCTTCTTTCTTTAGTCAGACCTTTAGAGAAAATGTATAGCTGCAACCTGCAACTTTTGCATCTTGTGTTAAATGATTTGACCCAGTAATTAGTCTGCTTAGTGATATACCAGCCAAGGAACATTAAAGCCAATTCATAGGTCTACTATGTGCAAACACTTATCCTATATTCTACAATAACCTTACTTCTGTACAGAATGCAACATGAACCCAAGAGTGAATTTAAGAGCATCACAGTGAAGATAAAGAATTCCTTACAATCACTACATCTCAACATCATTGAATTAAACCTTTATTTAAGAGTCACCATACTACAGCACAGAGAACTTTCCCATATAGCCTTGAAAGAACCAGAGGCTTTATTTTAATTGACCAAGATTTAAGAAGACCATGCAGTACTTATTTAATAGCCTACAAGCGGACACAAACAAACAGTTCTAAAGGAATCTCCGACCCTAATACCCATTACAAACTTACATATCAGAATATTTGTAGATACAAAATTGTGCTTGCAGAGAAATGCCAACTCTGTTTAAATCTGAGGATATAAATGTGTAATGTACTCTTTAGAGAAAAATTCTTGGGGGGAAAAAGATTATACAAGCCACAAATGTGTGTGAAAAAAAAAACAAAAACAAATCCAACAATGCATCTTATGCCAAACTACAAATGTTTCAGGCAAAAAGAAAATAAATAAATAAAATAAATAAATAAAGTTTAATAATACATACGCTGCACTACACAGTTTATTATTTAGGACAGTACCGTGATGCTTTGATGTTATATTTTTCAAAGCCTTCTCTCCACAAATATACTGGCTTTCCTGAGGATAAAAAACTGTAAAGTAAATGTTGAACTGAATTTGTTCTACTTAAATAAAGTATGTTAAGAACATTAAATATAATTTCTACCATTTACAAGTAAAAACAAAAAGTTGTGTTACACAGCTAAAGCAGGGAACATGACAGCGCTAGAACTATTTGCCACTTGTGTTTGCATAGAGAGGAATTTGACCTCCACATTTAACTCTTCCGTGCAGTAAAACAACCACCCCCCACATGCTTGTCATGCTTGAATTTTTCTGGAATCAAGCTATGATTTTCATATTAGACTAAGAAACTGAAAGTGTTTTAAATGATGATTTCATTTATTGAAAGAAATATGCTGTTTATCCCTTTCCTTGCCCTATGTGAAAAAGTAATTTCTCCCAAAGTCTACTGGGTTCAGTTTTATTACCACACCCAAGCAAAATTACTGCCTGACCCATAAAACCTAAACATCACTTAAATAGAACCTGTGAAGCAGTGTGAAGCAGCTTGAAGGCCTCCAAAAAGCAGCACATCCTGCCACATTCTGAAGGAATTCAAATACAGATGTGAAACAAAGACATTGAAATCTACCACAAGGAAAGAGTTACAAAGCAATTGCTAAGGCCTTGGGACTCCAGCAAACCACAATGAGAGCCATTATTCAAGAAGGAAGAAAACAGTGGTGAACAGTGCTGACATTCATGGTGAAGTAATCTTTTACTAGATCTTAACTGAAGGACAACTATGGCCTTAAATGAAAAGATTCCATACATTGCTGTTTGCAGAGGAATCTACATACGTTTTTTCTTAATAATATTTTTCAAGGCTACAACAATGGAGACTGCAGGAAGTGTGCTGCATTTTGAAAGAACTATTCAAGAGCTAAAAACTAACCAACCACCACTTCTTTAAGAACCCATGCACTCAATTATCCTCTAGAGCCAAACTTCCAATTAAACACCGCAGTGCTGCTTTTCAGGGACTGTTTGAGGAAGGAAGATGCTACATTTTAAGAACTGAAAGAACGAATGAAGAGAGGCAGAATAAAGAAAGAGGAGAGACAGCATGCTTGTGATCAAAACCTTGTGAGACAGATTTGGGGGGGGTGGGGGGGGGAGAAAGGGAGGGCGAGAATAAGACTGCATCTCTGTTTCCTTTAGGGCAGGAGAAATGCACAACAGCAGTGTATCTATACTTACCTCTACTAGCTTTATGCCCATGGAGTGTGTGTATTGTGTGTGTGTGTATGTGTGTGTGTGAGTGTGTGTGTGTGTGTGATTCCATCCTTGAGAATCAAAATCACAAGCTGTGCGTCGCTCTCCCTCACTCTGGTCTATGTGCCTCAGCAAAGCCTACAGCTACTGGAATAGCACTCTCATTCAGGATCAGCAAACAACAGCACTCGAATTAGTCAGCAAACAAATCAACACACGCAAACAGAGCACTGCATCAGTTTACACTCTGAGCAGCACAAGGCACACCTTTGAACATAAAGCTAAGGAGGGTGTTAAATGTCTCAGTAATGCCTCTGAAGAGCGAGTCATCAGGGAAAAAACACAAGACGTTATGCAGCAATCAGTCCTGACCACATGGTCTGATTGGTTTGAAAAGCATTCTTATCAGGTTCTTATACGTGACATTGGCATTACTGCTAAATCTGTATCATTCCACCAACTAAACCAAAAATAGCAACAGGACTTCATTGTAATAACAAAATGATAACAATGAGTAAAGCTGCCTCTTAATTTTTAGTCATTTACCAAGTGTAAGGTATAAACTCTACTAGAAGACTATTGGGTAGCATAGCAGTAATAAGTTTAACTGAACTTTAAAAAAATGGCCAAGAGGTACTAGAATGAAGAAATGTGTGGTACAACCTGGAAAGTGTTGAGCAATTTCTGGGGGCAAAAATCTCTGACACAAATGTATAGGGTGAAGGAGGAACATGTCCTTCCACTTTAAGAAATTATGGGAGGTTGAGGCCTGGTTGTATAAATATATCGGGCGGATATTTTAAATTTTTTAATATATTAGCATCAGCCGATATCAGTGTTTAATAGCGGCGATTTAAAGCCAGGCACATCCGCGGGCAGCCCCATGATATTGATGCAGTGGAATGTGCTGCTGTCACATGTGAAGGTCCCAAGCCGAAATTTTTGGAACTGTTCAGCCAAACAAGTAAAAATTAATAATTTATAGTGAACAGTGATGATTTATTGACGCGGTTACGTGTTTCTAGTTCTGGCCATAGACGTCAAGTCAAGTCAAGGGGGTTTTATTGTCATTTCAACTACATACAGAGTACACAGTGAAACGAAACAACGTTCCTCCAGGACCATGGTGCAACATAGACAGTGCATACAAGACACAAGTGCAACCAGAGCGTGAACCAGAGCGGATGTTTTACTCGTTAGCTCCGGGGCTAAAGCTAACTGCTCTAGTGTAATACACACATTTAATAGGTTACTGTTACACAGCGAGTCTCTCCGGAGCAACCAGAGTCTCCCAGGTAGTATTCAGCTTCCAACATTCGAGCCAACCGTAACTAAAGAAAACAGAGCTGCTGTGCTAACAACCATTATAGCATATCAGCGCCTCTCGGTCTATTGCGTTGCACACGCTGGTTTTATCTCTCTCTCTCTCTCTCTCTCTCCCTCTCTTCGAGTGCCTCATCCTCCTTAAAGAACCGCAATTTTACTACAACACGATAAAAACCTGACTGTGAAGTGAGGCACTCTCTGTAACAGCCAGTGTCGGCTGTGTGGAAGTATCTGTTCAATGCACTTCTTAATAACTTGTGTTATTGGTATAAAGAGATGTTACACTCTTTCAGCAGTAATGTGGTCATACTGTATTTTTTGGGGGGCAGATAAAAATATTTTGTTTTTTCTTGTTAAGTGTTTGGCAAATGATGTTAAGTTCAGAAATGTTGTGCATCCACTTGTTATTATTAGTGTGACATTTTAGCTGCAAATAAAGTGGAAAACTTCTATAAGCCCTAAAAATCAGCCGCACATATCGGCCATTGGCTGACCCTGATCCTGGTCAATCTCTAGTACAAAGCAGGTAGAAAAAAGCATGTAGACTCTGAAAAGTCTTTTTAGACCATAGTGCAGCCTTTGACCCTGTCGATCACACCATCTTGTTGGATTGCCTGAAGCGTGGTGTTGGCATTCAGGGTACTGCGCTGAAGTGGTTTGCCTCTTACCTTATCACTTATCTTTTCTGTCAGGATGGGTCACATTTCCACCTGCTCAGCGCCGATTACTTGTGGGGTACCTCAGGGCTCTATCCTGGGACCTATTCTGTTCTCTTTATAGATGCTCCCCCTTGGGCCCATCTTTCAAAAGTACAAAAACCTTTTTCACTGTTACACTGATGACACACAGCTCTACCTTCCACTTAAACTGAATAAAAGCAGCTCTCGTTGGGATTGTACGAGATCAAAAAAAGAGCAGGATCTTTAAGAACCAGAGGTAGAAAAGAAAATCTGGGGCCACGATTATCTAATGTACCATACGGCCATAAAAATCTTGGCTTTAGCTTCGAATCTGCCCTTAAGTTTGAGAAGCAAACAAACACTTGTGAGATGTAGATGTTTTAGCTCAGAAGTATAGCAATATGTAAAAGCATTGTGTCTTGCAAAGACCTGGAAGCGGTTGTTCAGCCTTTTGTTTTATTTCGTATCAACTATTGCAACTTGCTGTACCTGGGAATCTGTCAGTTGAGCTTTTCATGTTTACAGCTGGTCCAAAATGCAGCAGTAAGACTCCTGAGTGGTACCAATAGAGAGTATTACCCCCACCCTGCATCACTGCTCAGGATACCAGTAAAAAAGTGTTACCATTTGTTTTTAAAGCTTCACATGGTTTCAAGCTTTAACTCTGACCTGTTTTCCATTGTACCTCACCAGCCTTGTGGCCTTCCAGCTAGTTGCTTTTGACTGTCTTTAAAAAACTTTTCTTAAAGGAATCCCCACAATACACATTTCAAATATTTAAAACCCATTTATTCTCTCAGGGGCTGGATTCCTTTTCAAGAATATATATATTAAGTCATCTGTTCTGTCTTTTTTTCACTTTAAAACTGCATAATTGAATTTATTGTGCAGTTTTAACCAGTCATTTGTGGTTATTTGAATTGATTTATTGCGCAAAACTTTGGCTAACACTCTTTTAAAAATGCTACAGGAGAAATCAGGGTCATGTCATAGCAGCAAAGAACTTACTTTGGGGTGGATAACACAGGTAGAGCTGCACTGATACAAAAGGATTTTTGTAATCCTGAGGGTTCTTTAACCAACATACTGGAACAAATCTTCCCCAATCAATAACTGCAGGGTTACTGAAGAACTATTTACTGTATGAAGACGCTTATTTACATGCAAATAACCCAAACTTGAACCAACTGAGCTTACAGTTCAGTTACATTAGTTCATTGCCTACCTGCTCACTGATCAATTAAAATTACTGAGATTAAAGACTTTATAGTCTTTTTAGTCATTTTTATTCACTCTAAAGCATATAGGCTAAGCTAGCTAGTTAGATAAGTTACTTGCCTTTTAGCGTATTTGCTGCATGGTGTGTTACTCTATTCTGCACATACACTTACACAAGCTACTATATTTACACAGAATTGTGTGGAGAATTAAACACAACTTTCATTTTTCTCTGCCGAGTGTTAATATCAGCAAAACAAAGTTATTCTGTGGTCGCTAAGATAAACACTAATGACGTCACCTTTTCATAGTTGATCACCTGTAGTCAAGTCAAGTCAAGTTTATTTGTATAACGCTTTTTACAACAATGTTTTAACAAAGTAGCTTTACAGAAGTTTGACTATAAGCAGTTGAGCAAGCCAGAAGCGATGGTGGCAATCAAAAACTCCCTCAAGACTGGAGGAAGAGACCTTGGGAGGAACCAAGGCTCACAAGGGTAGACCCATCCTCCTTTGGTCAAACAGTATTTAGTATTTAATAAGATCAATTCCAAATAAAAGCTAAGAGAACATCTGTTTGAAGTCTGAAGTGTAAAAGCTTTTTGGAACTGCACAAGTAGAGACTGTCTCTGACTGAGTCTTTATGAAAAGTGGGAAGGAACTGAAACAGTCCCATCCTATCTCAATGCTGGTACATCTGGACGGCACAGTGATGTAATTGAGGGTGTTGCAGTTGGCACAAATGAACAGGAGAGCTGGTTGGTGTCAGGTTAGTAGAAGGCCCTGATGGTCAGTCTTCCGCCAGTGTTCAGCAGGACAGAGGGCAGTCATTATCTCAGGAAAAGTAAAGAGACAAAATTAGTTCTGCTCATGAGTATGACTGTAGAGAATATGATAAATTCATAGTGTGGTTTGCGACTCTGGCAGATCTAACTATAACAGCATAAACTAAAAGGAGAGAACCAGAAGGTAACTAGGAGACACTAGGGACCCCCCCACTCCACCATCCACAAACCTGTGTGATTGCGTGAAGTGGTGGGTGAACAGCATCAACATCTCAGTTTACCATAAACCTCTGTGTCCATGAACCCCTGGATCTCCTGCCTTTATCTAAAGGGGAAGGTTAATCACCAAAAGCTAAACTAAACAAGTATGTATGTTTTCAGTCCAGACTCAAAGGTTGAGACTGTGTCCCGAACATTAACTGGGAGATTATTCCACAATTTGGGGGCTTTGTAGGAAAAAGGTCTTCCCCCCATTGAAGTCTTCTAAATTTTAGAAACCAATAGAAAACCAGCAGCCTGTGATCTGAGTAATCACGGCGGTTCATAATAGAAAATAAGATCTTGCAGGCATTCTGAACTAACTGAAGCTTATTCAGGTTCCTGCTGGAGCATCCTGACAACAATGCATTACAGTAGTCTAGCCTTGAGGTTATAAAGACATGTACCAACTTTTCAGCATCATGTATAGATGTATAGATAGGTGAGGAAATGCTGTCCTTGTAATATTGCCTATGTGATGATTAAACGTCAGATCTGAATCAATTGTCACACCAAGATGTTAAGCTATTGAACAAGGTACTACAGAGAAGTCAGCAAGATTTAACATTAAATCTGAACATTTATATTAGCAGCTTTTGGACCGAGAAGGAGAACTTCTGTTTTATCTGGGTTTAGAAGAATAAAGTTCTTCCAGTGCAGCATCCAGTGTCTTACATTGTGCACACAAGCTTTTATCTTTTTAAGACTAAATTTATCATATGTTTTGGCTGATATGTACAACTGTGTATCATCAGCATAACAGAGGAAACTAATTCCATGTCTATTTATAACTAAGCCTAATGGCAACATGTATAATGTGCTTTCTACAAAGTAATACTTCTGAAAACAGCAGTCAATACATCATCATAGCATCTTAGTTTGCTCTGCATTATCAGTCATGTAACAGTGCTCATGCAATATTATCTCCATCTGGAAGAGTATAGGATTCGCTAAACTGTGGTTAGCTTCAGCTGCCAGTGGTAGAAAACACAGAGGTTCCTCAGTGGGATTAGCACATCTGCTTAATAAAG
The DNA here is from genome assembly GCA_021613375.1 of Megaleporinus macrocephalus. Classification (NCBI taxonomy): domain Eukaryota; kingdom Metazoa; phylum Chordata; class Actinopteri; order Characiformes; family Anostomidae; genus Megaleporinus; species Megaleporinus macrocephalus. The sequence goes on along the minus strand of CM038711.1, from coordinate 29,816,620 downwards.
CTGGGAAATTTTAAAAAAAAAAAATCCATTATATACTTGGGTACATTTGAGCTTATATCCTCAAACCCAACATCATTTAGCTGTTATTGCAATATATTTTTTTTTATTATGTTTGAATTTGTTGAAAATTGTGACATAAACTGTATATATATCCATTCACATCAGTGAGTTATACACCCAGAATTGTCTTGAAGCCCTTTGTTTACAAACATGAATAGAAATAAAGGTGACCAATAGCCTGTTTTACATTTTATCACTACTAACGGGATTAGTTTTTGGGTTAATAAAGGTTATTCTTTTTTTCTGTTAGTATAATATTTATATTTAGTGGAAATTTAGCTAAACATTTTACAGCAACATGCATTCGGCTTGCTCCCCAGAACAACAGTTATTTGAACACACCTCATGTTCTACGTCACTGAACAAATAGCAGACAGGTTAAAAGTTCTGGTTAACGTTTCAGGTCACACTATATTGTGAGGAGGGATTGAAAAACTGAAAAGGATAATTAAAATAACTTTTCTGCAAAAACTCAAAATAAATTTTGACCTTAATGGAAAGATTTCATGGCCTGCTAGCAAATGCTGAGACTGTGTACATGTGTATTTCTGGTATGTCAATGTAAGTTATCTACTGTTAGATGCAATAATTCTCCCAAAATCATATATCTAAATGAAATCTATTTACTAAAAAATGAAAAAAATGCATGAAGATTAAATACTGATCGGCGGCTCTGCCCAAATATACCCAGGTCCCTCTGGCTTCGGTCAGGCCAGGAGGGAGAAGGTATGAGGTTCTGTGTTTGGAGGAAGTTGTCTGGCCTCTTGTTTTACAGGCCTGCACTTTAGACCCAGCCGCAGTGCCTATTTTACAAGCGCGGCGAACAAGCCGGAGCAGAAAGCAATTACCAGCCCGTGTCTCTGCAGTGTCCTCAGGAGAGATTACTTGGTTGGAGGCAAGGTCTACACAGCAGAGGATGCTATTCCTGAGGAAACACAGGGCTTTACCACCTGCTGGGGAGGCTGCCTGTGTAATCAGAATCCACTGATGGAAAGCTGTGATATAGGAGATATGTTCTGAGGAGTCGACAGAGCTTGTATCTGCTAACAGCGGTCTCAACTATCTTTGATTAAGGCTAATAGATGGATTTGAGTGAGAAGGTTATTTTAGTGCTGGAAATTGTTAGCCATGGGGCATAAACAATCGAAAATATTCAATTTCCACCAAAGACAGAGAGAGCAATGGAGGCGGAAGTCGAGAAGAAGTTAAGGGAATCCGTTTGCAGTTTACTGCTGTTGGCACTATGTTTCTTCTTCATGGATGGGATGATTTTCCCTGCATATCCGGAGGTTACACCTAGCCTTGATCTAACATATCCCTGCCCAGCTAATCAAGGACTTCTGGAGCATCTGAAGGTTTGAGCTGAATGTGTTACACTGCCGCTAAAAGTAGACTCTGCTATGGAATAATTCTGGATTAAATGACAGCGGGTGGGATGCATGCATAAATTGACAGAAGGATGTACAGCTCAATGAACAGCAGCTCGAGATTTGTGAGCACAGCCTAGTGAACTTCAGCCTTTCTTTTTATAGCAGCACACAATGTGGTTTCATGAAGGTCTTTGCACTAAACACGATGCGATGGTCTATTAATTCCATATTCTATTAACTTTAGGGTATCATAAATTATGAAAAAATACCATAGAATGGTATCCCAAAATAGAGCCAGCAATAAAAAAAAATCAATTCATGTACATTTAATCATTGCCATTGTTAGTTAGAAACACATTTTGTGCAGCTTTTTTTATACTTTTATTATTTTTATTTGAAAGTTGTACTGGATTGTGGCACAAAGCAATTACAGTCCCATCCTAGAATGAAGTATGACCACCCTTCTGTCCACTGTGGTTATAGAAAGCGGTCAACCATCATCAGTCAGCCATAATCAATTATGCTTTAGAGTAAAAGCATCTGGTATTAATAATTAAATATTGCTGTGATCTGTTAATTTCCTGGGCAAACAGTTGAGTGATTGTGCGCTGGGTTCCTTCAGCAGTGCTGCTCTGTGAACTACATTATGAAGTATTTAATGGTAAAACGCATTAACTATCAAAAATGAGTGAGCTGTAATTATTTATTTTGCTAGCTCAATTTATTATAGTTAAATACATACTCGAGTAGGTTACCTTACACAGTGCTGAAAGGCTAGAATTCTAATCATTGGACTTATTCATATCCTGTAGTGGGGCGTAAAGGAACAATGTCTATGGGAAGTCTTTATGAAATGTTTTTGCTCACTGAATGAAGTGATGTATTTAATTTATTTGATTCAAATACATAATTTCCTCAAGAATTAATAAAATATGTTATCAACACAATTTTGTCTTTCGGTTTACTTTGGCAGTAGTCGTACTCATGTAATATTTTTTATTCATGCAGAAATTTAGTTTTCTAATGCATCAATTTATATAATGCTAATTTATTTATTCTACTTTGTGCTACCCTACTAAAATCTCTAGGTCTTACTTGGCGACCCCATTTTAAAAAGCGATGCACCTGGTTGAAATGATTCGAATCACATTATAAATTCTGATTTAAAGTGGCAAAAAAGTAATATGACAAACACAATAATCCATAATCCATAATGATGGGAAAAGTTAAAGGAAACCTGAGTTTAAAAAAAACAAAAAAAACCCCCCAAAAAAAACATTTAAATAAATCACAGAAAATGACAACTTTGCGGGACCTGGCAGTTCACCAAAACTGTTTCCATCAAATAAACAGTGATTAGAGCTTTTACCTTTAAGAAATAGGAGGATGAAAAAGCCACAATCTTGCTTCAACCCATTACTAAGAAAAGGAAATATCCAAAAGAGGAACACTGGAAAGACAAAACTAGATATCTGAGATGTGGATTAGAGTGTCATGGACTGATAAAGTCTTCCAAAGTAACAGAAGGCAGTATTCATGCCACTGAAGCAGTGAAAGACTCTTCAAGCATGGTGCCAGGTCTGCACTGGGATGGATAGCAACATCTGGAGTTGGTAATACTCCTTTGACTGAGGGCATCATGAATCATTTGACTGGGGACAAATTAATTCTACAGTAAGATAGCAACTTCATGCACACTGCTAAGAAGATCAAGACCTACTTTTTAAACAAAGAAGCAGTTAATATTCTCTGAAAAATGTACTTCCCCTAGGACCCAGATCTCAATACTATTAAATCAATATGTTTTGGATTATTTAGATTGTGAGAAGCAGACAATGCAACCAACATCTAAGACTTAACAAGAAATAACAACAGGAGGTTGCATGGAGAACCTTCCTGTACATTTACTTGAAAAACGAAATGTCTTCTGAATAAAATTGAATCTGATTACCTTTTTAAAGTATTCCCTTTATGTATTGAATGAAGTCATTCTTTAATTATTTAAAATAAATTACTTTAACAAGTAGTACTGCAGCAGTATGTTGTATGACACAAGACCACTTCTTCAAGCAGAACAGGACACACCCACTACCTGTCATCTGATGAAAGACACACACAGTTAAGTTTCTGTATAAACTGATGGAGACTGCCTGCTTTGTTCAGATTGACTGATAGAGACTGGTGCTTCTGTCTGTATGCAAAAGTCATACATTGTTCAGTCTTACATGAGCTGTTCCACCAAATATTCTCCAGATTCAGACAGATGACACAAATGCAAAGTAGATGACACAATGCTACACACAAAAAAGAACAATTGAACGGGCTTTAAGCATCATTTATAGTCTATTACACAAAATCAGACATAAGTGCTCACTGAGGATAATTTCATCTCTGTAAAACCATCTAACTGAAAAGAGAGACAGGCTTTCATAAAGGAGCCTTCATTGTCACACATATTATTCAAAACCATTGTACTGTAAGTCTGTTGGAGACTGTCATAGAGCAGTTTCCAAGTCTTATTGAAAACTGTAAAAATGATGAAGATTATCATTGAGATGCAATAAAATTCATTTAGACATGTACAGTATTAAAAGTTTATTATAAAGAAAAAGTGTGATCACTGACCCACAGACATGTTTCATTCATGTTTCACTGCTCTGTCCTTTAACATTCAAATAACTGACTTCCTTCCAGATACATTCAAATATATTAAGTTTGAAACAAAGTTTAAAACCAAAAGTACATATTAAGAGGTTATATATTGATTTGATTATCCAAGAAAAATTGTAATTTAACTTTACATACATTATGCATACATATTAAACTCTCAACTAAGCAGCGGTGCAGTGGTGTAGTGGTTATCACTGTTACCTCACAGCAAGACGGTCCGGTTTTGATTCCCGGTCCGGGTTGCTTCGTGTGGAGTTTGCATGTTCTCCCCGTGCTTGAGTGGATTTCCTCCAGGTACTCCGGTTTCCTCACACAATCCAAACACATGATTAGTTACTCTAAACTGTCCATAGGTGTGCACACCATCATCATGGAACAAAGGAGCAAGTTCAGTGGCAGGTTCTACAGACAGACTCAGGAGATCCTTTGTCCCGAGAGCCATCAGACTCTTCAATTCCTCCCAGTGGAGCCGGAAGAGGGAGGAGGACAGATGAGGAACAAGTCCCTTATGTTTAAATTACAGTTTATTTTTATTTTTATTTGTACTGTAATCACATTACTGTACATCTGCACTCCCGGACACCATTGACCCTTTACTGGACATCTTATGTCAGCACTCATAGACACTATTGACACTTTGCTGTACATCCTGTACATCTGCACTCCTGGACACTTTTTAACACTATTTAACTTTTACTTAATACAATCTTTGCACATCTATTTATTTTGTAATAAATATCCCAGTACTGTAATATATCTACAGATACCCGTTTTTTCTCTTACACATTACCTAATTTATTACTGCACTACCTTTTTACCAACAGTCAGGTTGTATAGTTTTGTTTTCATAAGCTCTTGTATATATTCTTTTTGACTATTGGAATTCTTTATTCTTCTTTATACTTCTTTGTACTGGGTTTTGTACTTTGTTTTGTTCTGTAAAACTGCTACTGGCTGCTAAATTTCCTTCGGGATCAATAAAGTATCTCTCTATCTCTCTATCTCTCTATCTATCCATCCATCCATCCATCCATCCATCCATGAGTGTGTGTTGTCCCAAGCCCGGGTATGTGGCGAGGGTTAAGTCAGGAAGGGCATCCGACATAGAACATCACATCTAGTATGCGAGTTGACTCACTGTGGCAACCCCTGTAGAGGGGAAAAAGCCAAAAGTTGCATGGGTGTATGAACATGGGACATGCAACAAGAATGAATGAAACTGAAAATTAAGAAGGTTTTTATTATAGAAGTTTGTGGTTGAAGGTGAAAATCTATATTATCTATATAACAGTGAATAGTACATACTATTTATTTTGTGTGTTGCAGTGAAACCTTTAGTAAATATTTGATGATTATAACAGAATATTACTGGAGGTCCCTGATACCATAATAGACATCTGCCAAGTAGGTAGACGAAAGCAGAAAAACAAAACCAAGTAGGGTATTTTTAGCATAACTTTGGGCCGATAACCCAAATGCAATTTGTGTCTGCATGTTCAAGCCATTTTAGCCAAAGGTCCATTTTTAAGTAGAAAAGTTATAAATGCCATAACTCATGCCATGTAAAAATCCAAATCTAATTTGAACAAGTCATTCGTTTAAAATATTTTACTTGTATGAACAACACCTTAAAAGAAAATAATGTTTTTTTTTTTTATGTTGAAATTCTAAATTTTACATGTTCCAACTGAATTGACACAGCAACAATGTGTGAACTTGAAATAATGCACACTAAGCTGATTGTGGAGAATCTTCAGCCTACAAGGTGCAAAGTGCTCCTACAACAACCATCAAAAGCTATAGCTGGAATTGGAACCCTGGCTGCTGCTACTTGGAGAGCCAGATTTGATTTCCTTCGAGGCTCAATTAGAAATATGGGACCTTTCACGCTTTATCTCCAGTGTACAGCTACACCTCTAGCAAATACATTTTTAAGTTTAGGGCAGCAGTTCACTGCAGCAATTTAGCCTATATTGAAGCAATAAGCTGCAACAAAAGCTGAATGTCCCTAAGCTGCTGTTTATAAATTTGGCAACAAAAAAAGGAAAGATGTTCATGTGCTCACGCTATTACAGCAACTAATTTCAAAGTAGGCTATTGGTTTAAACCTATAATTAATACACATTAATGCACACCCACTGCCGCAACGGTGTAGCTGACAAATCTTTGTTCTCATATATCTAATTTAGAATCTGAGCCAGCTAGCTGCACCTTCCGCTGAGCTGGCTGCATTTTAACACTGTGCAAATAAGGGTCAGTAAGCGTTGGGCTTCAAAGCTAGCAGGATGTAAATCATAAGCATGCTCAACCCCCAGCCTGGCCGAACAGAAACAATGTGAGAAAAATAGAGACTAAAAGTAGCTTATATCAAAAACAGCAGAGGGGCCAATTATGAGGGAGCTAATCTTGCAGTGCATGTGCTCATACTGCCCAGGTAGCACTGTGGGGGAACCGGTTAGCGCCGCTAGCAAGAGCTGAATACAAGATCTGCTGATGAAGATAACCATTCATTGTTTTATTGTGCAGTTACGGTTTTGCGTCTGACATTTATTTGCTACTTGAGGGGGAAATAGAAAGTTTGGAACTCTTTTATATGACCTGCCAGCATCTTTAATTTATGAATGGTAAATGTTTCATGATTTCTTGCCAGAGAGCTCAGCTACATTTTCTAGTGAGGGCAGCAAAAACATTCAGCCAAAAATGTTCTGACTGAGCCGCTGGAAACAGTGATGAACTGCATAAACTGGGTCACATGAACGCCCTCAACCACTGCAGTTTAACTCTATGGTAATGGCGATGATCGGCATGTTATTGATTGAACATTTCTGTGGAGCAGCTCTCCTGTTTTATTGCTGCTCTCCTCGAGCACATGGCTCTCAACAGTGACCTTGCCTGCTGCGCCTTTCAATGTGACGAGTGTCATACAGTGCTGTGTAATTGCTTAGGCGGGATGTTCAATAAAGATGCGTACTGCTGCAATGTGCTTCTTTCATCACGTCTTCGGCGTGGCCATGACTTTTTGAAGCAGGAATGCAGGATTTTTAAAAGGGCATCTTTTTTATACGCATGTTCGCAACGACACGGCCAAACATTAATACCAGTGACGTTTAATAACGTTAATGGCATTGCGCAAGTACAAACACTCATTTAATTGCAGATTTTAGACTAGAGCAGCGTTTCTTAAGCCTGCTCCTGGGGATCCATTATCAAGCTCTTTAATGAGCTGGATCAGGAGTGTGGAGGCAGGAAAGAGCTGAAATGATTCCCAACTATTCCCTGTCCTGACACACCTGATCTAGCTCATTAAGGGCTTGATAATCAGTTGATGAGCTGGATCAGCAATTTAATAATTAGCTTGCCAACCCATTATTGTTCACTTAGCCAAGCTCATGAGAAAGCTGCCACAGGCCTATGGTGAGGAGAAAATATCACAAATGTGATTCATATCTCTCATTATGAGATAGTTTAAAGAATAGATTGCTCAGTCTAATGTTTTATTCGTGTAATAAGGCAGATCATTTGACTTGTTTTGGGAAATAAGACAATTTCCACGGACACAATTATATAAAAAAGTCAAATATCCAGAATAATAGCTGCTGAAATTGTATTATTTCCCATAGTCAAATAAATGTTCTGCCTTATTTGTTCAATCAAATCTGCCAATTGTGTATATATATATAATATATATATATATATATATATATATATATATATATATATATATATATATATATATATATATATATATATACAGTCTGGTGGTCCATATCTCCACATATATATATATATATATATATATATATATATATATATATATATATATATACAGTCTGGTGGTCCATATCTCCACATATATATATATATATATATGTGGAGATATGGACCACCAGACTCCTCTCCTGTCCAGTATATTTATATACTGAGTGTTAAACTAGAGCTATTTTGAGGTAGGCCTTCCAGTGCAGGCCATGTCAAAAGCCTTGCACTAGTGATCATCACTAAGCTAAATGCTGGGGGACCTTAACATTTGTTTGGCCAATCCGACATTCACATACAGCATCTCACAAAAGTGAGTGCAACCCTCACCCTGCCCTGCCAGCGGTTTAGACATTAATGGCTGTGTGTTGAGTTATTTTAAAGGCACAGCAACTTTACACTGTTATACAAGCTGTGCACTGACTACTTTACATTGTATCAAATAGTCATATCTTCAGTGTTGTCCCATGAAAAGATATTATAAAATATTTACAAAAATGTGAGCAGTGTACTCAATTCTTTGAGTTACTGTATCTTTGACCTGGTACCAGTTTTATAGATCGTTTTTTTTTTGTCCTACTGTTTTCCATTTCTAATAACCTGGTTCAACCCACGGCTTGCATCCACAGACGGTGACGTGTCTAGAACTTCCAGAAGGTCTACAGTGACATTTTTACTTGTGAATTTGTCCCCATTGTAAATCAATTTGTGATGGTTGTTTCCACAGTCAGTTCCCAATTATATTGGTAGTTAATCAAATGAGAACGACCTTCAGTTCTAACCAATGGGTGAGCTTTTTCCAGTGTGCTAAACCCGTTTCATAACACGACGGGATAACGTTGTCCAGGACAGTTCAGACATATTTATGGAAAATAATGCTTTCAAGGATATGAAAGATCAACACACACGCTTGCGCATTCACACCCACACACTCTGTGTCTAGGTGTTAAGGGAGAATGGTGAAATGTAATGGGAGTAATTACAGGACACACGCTTTCATTTCCTTACCTCCTCTGAGTGCAATTCATAAGCACCTGTGAAATTAGAATAATGTACGCATGCACAAACAAAATCTGCCTTTACAGTGTTACACGTTTTAGCTTTATGCCACTGCTTAAAAAAGGAGGGGGACCAGGCCACAAACAAATGGTCATGGTAATGAATGTGAGATGTTGCCGGCGAGGCTTTAAACTGCCGAGTATTAAGCTTATGAATTGTAACGTAATGGCTGAATTTGCTGTTTAATGAGAGAACGGTTTAATGGCTTCTTCTGAAATGGACAAAATGCCACGCTACTATATCACTCACTGTACCAGTGTTTCTCCCTCTCACGCTCTCTCTCTCTCTCTCTCTCTCTCATACACTGCATATAGTGAATTAGTGAATAGGGGTGAGTCCATTCATTTCTGTGTATAAAATACAAAATACAGGCAAATCTTCACTGACACATGTAGTACTACCTGAAACACTTACTTGAACAGAATTCAATTTAGTTGCTTGTTCTAGTGATTGACTGTTACAAGAGATTTTGTGTGAAGCATTAGTGGTGGAACATTCCAGTTGCAGCCGTCTGTGTTCTGATAAGAAAGAAATTAGGGTCAATTATGCAACTTGCTTCCATTAAAAAATAAAAAATAATAAAATTGAAATATTTGCTGCTAGACTTTAAGGAAGCAAAGGTAAAAGCCATTAAACCAAGCACACATTTACGACTGTAATTGAATAGAGTTTCAGCATTTTTAATTAGGGTAGAGTGGGAGAGAGTAATGGAATGTATGAAGCATGTTATAAAGGAAGAATCTGTTGGCATTAAATATCTAAACTAATATCACGCAGCACAGCATTTAAATAAAAATGTGCAACAAAACATGAATTAATTATAGGTGTGTTGCTGGTGACACAATAAATCTATTCCTGAAACAGCACAGACGGATGCTGGATGGTAGGCTTACGCAGGAAGATGTGTGGGGGCTTGCACAAAACAAATGTGCACATCGCTACAGCAGTCCGACCTGTATATCATAATTATTCCATCAAAGCATAGAGGTTACTTACTTATTGCAGGTAGAAGTCAAGCACTCGCCTAGCGTTAGTGGTCTCATCAGTGGTAGCAACTTAGAAGCTGAAAGAGTCTTGCTGGGTTACTGGAGCTTTTCTGGGCCTTGTGATAGATGTGATGATGAGTGAACCTAAAAGAAACAATTAATATCATTGGATACTTTGTTAACAGTGTAAAACAGCAGTTTTAGTATGCGCTTCATGTAGGATTTAATTAGCCTCCCACTTTTTGTAATTAGTTGTTCTTTCACTCAGAGCTGCGGTCTGTGCACACAGCCAGCTGTGCGTATTGCTGCAGAAGTCAGTGCAAATACTCATAATATCTACTTAATAATGTCAAGGTTTCATCTGTCCTGTCAAATAACAGCAATGACTTTACGCACTGATGTGTCTACCTAATACGATAGGAAGACGGAGGCACAGCTGAAATATTCTCTATAGCAGAGCGAGACACTTAACAGAAGGTAAAATCTAATGTGGATATTCAAGCCAGAGTGAATCCTGAAGGTTCAAGTAAAATGTGTTTTTGGTTATATTTTCATATTACCATAGCAACATAATCTAAGAGTTTTGAGAGTTGATACTGCCAATGATTCACCTTGAAGATGTTTCTGCATGGTGAAAGTTGCTTGTTGAAATAATCAGCACAGCATCAGTGCTGGCTTATGGCCACGTTGATTCAATGTGTTCAAGCTTCAGTCCTAACCAATGGGTGAGCTTTATACTTTATAACCCTCAAATAACACAACAAGATAATGCTGTCCAGGATTGTTGATGGGCTTTGCTTGTTTCATCATTTTGGACATACGAGGTATCTGACAGGCATTTTTTTCCAACAGCAGTGATATGTTGGTTTTGCCACTGACCAGCATGCCAGCATCCAAAACACAACATATGTTGGATGTGCTGGTAAAAAGCAAAGTTACGTTTACGTTTATGGCATTTAGCAGACGCTCTTATCCAGAGCGACTTACAAATGTGCTTAGTGTTCGGTTAGAGTATGTATCTCTATCTAGTACAAACAGGTTTAAGTCCAAACTACTCTTATACTCAAACACTGCTATAAACACAGGGCCAGTGCTGATACCTAGAAAAAAGACAATGCAATACCTAGCAAGACTGGAACACCTACAGAGAAGAGAACAGATACAAGACTACATACAGTATAAGTGCAGTACTTAGCCAGTGTTCCAAGAAGATAAAGTGCAATTACAGTTTATACCAGTACTTTAGTAGATTAGTGTTTATAAGTGCTTTACAAAGAGATAGGTCTTCAGTCTGCGTTTGAAGACCGCGAGAGAGTTCGCTGTTCAGACAGCCAGTGGAAGTTCGTTCCACCATCTGGGTGCCAGGACAGAGAAGCATCTTGTTGCGTGTCTTCCTTGAATCTTGAGTGATGGCGGGTCAAGCCGAGCCGTACTTGAAGCGCGAAGGGCTCGAGGTGCGGTTCGACTTTTGACCATTGCCATAAGGTAAGAAGGAGCTGGTCCAGCTCTCCACATTGGACCTAATTGAACTACTGGTGATAGAGATTTGGCACAGCTTGCTAGACTTTTGTAATCTGAGGTGAGAGTCCCTGTTTTAATTTTTGGTTCAGTCCAAATCAATTTTCTGCTGCTCTGGATTGCATTGTTTAGAATTTTAATCACAAATTAAATATGTAAATCATTTTTTTGTTTTGATAAAAAAATCACTGACCAATACATAATATTATGTTTAATGTATCTGCACAGCATGTTTATAGTTACAGTGCCCCTTATAAAATTACATGTAATAATTATTTGTAACATATTGTATGTAACATATTGGGGGGAAATGCAAAATGTAGCCTGTGCCAATGTTATGGCATGCATTACAAATTAAAATTGCTTTATTGTTTAATGTGTTAAAACCAGTGGCATTTAAGTGTTGTCTGCAGAGGACAAGCTCATTTCTGTTGTACTTGTTATATAAAATACCATACAATTTGACCAGGGGTTGGTCAAACATTTGCATATAACTAAATATGTATGTAGGTTAACCTACTTTGAAGTGCAACCTGATTTGCATCAATTAAAAAAGTGTTATACCATAAAAGCTAGTTATGGTAGTAAGTAAGCAACTTATATAAGCAAAATCTCTATATATAATTACACACTACTAAATTTTAAAATTCCTTGCTGTAAATGCTCAAATATATATGTAGACACACAGCTCCATCTTGACTTGACCAGTGTGGGCTATTTTTGGGAGGTTGGTGGGTAGACCACTGGGATATGAGATGTGAAGCTGCCCCTTAGTTCTTTATGATTTCGACACACCGCTGCATATTAGACATAGAGTCTTATCTCTTAGGAACACGTAGGGACACCTTCCTCATTTTAATGTCTCCACACAGAGAAATAGCTCCAGTCCGCCTGCCTAACCTACTGCCCATGAATACAAAGAGCATTCAACAATAAATAAATTAATAAAAGCAAATGCGAGGTATTTCCACACGCTGCTGAATAGTTCTTGAAGTCAAACCTTCAAGAACGTTTTCTGATGTAGCAAAGGACGTCAGCAAAAGCAATTCTAGTATCAATTCCAGCTGTCATGAGCCCTGCAGTGATGGCTGCCACAAAGTGAAATGGGACCTGATTGGTTGTGGTAAAGGCTAATACCAGGAATATATGAGCAAAAGCATACACCTCAGCACCTGTCTGTCGATCCTGTTGTTACACTTCAGTGGTTATAGTATGATTTGTTAGAGGAAATTTATAGCATTTGAAAAGAGTGCTTTCCCGGCTTAGAGCTGATGTAAAGAGTAAAGAGTGTACAAAGCGACCAGTGTTGGGAAATACGATAGGAAGGTAACATCAGCAATGATGTTAGAATACAAGTCAAGTCAGACATGTTCATATAAAATGTTCATATTTGTTATTTTTCTTACAAATTGATAAATATTACCAAAAACTATCAAAACAGTAACAAAACGTTGTTACTGTTAATGTTAAAAACATACAAATTAGGAATAAACTGCATGTAATATTTAGTCATGTTTTTGCCAAAACAAGCAAGTTAAAATAAAGAAACTGTATTGATGTAGCCACATTTAAATAATTGGAATCACTGTTCGTCTTTGAATATATATATATATATATATATATATATATATATATATATATATATATATATATATATATATATATATATATATATATATATAGTGTTAATCCTGCTTAAAATCTCAGTAACTCTTCATCATTTCATGAATTTCTACATTAATGTGCATAAAATATGATCACATCTTCATTTAGGTCACAACATAAAGAGAACCCAATAAAACAAATAATACAAAAAAAGATTGTTTTTAACTGTGTATTGAACAAAATGATATAATGTTAAATGTCTTTATTATCAAAAGTTTGTGACTCTAGAATTATCAGCTTGGTATGGGTGATAATTTGGGTCAGGAAGGTCAATCTATCCTATTAAAGAAAAAAAAAACATTAACTTGAGCTTTTACTATTAAAGTCTGGCCTTTACCCCACACATTTTAATGCTTGCCTTGTCTCAACCAGAACAGATTCCTGAGGAGCTCAGAAATGTGCCAAAATGTCCATTACACTGTAACAGGACTTCACTGATCTTCCACTGATCAGTATAATACAAATAGAGAAAAATCAACACCATCATTCCTTCCCAGGAATGATCCTCCTCCTAAGACATAGAATATCCTGTGAAATCAGGATCTACAGGTCTCTGCTACACTAGCTATTCTCTGTGTTCATGTTTCCACAATCAGGCAGAATTGAACACTGCATTCCAGCATAAGAGCCAACTTTGAAACATGGTGGTGGCCGCATCATGGTTTTGGGCCGTTTTGCTGCTATTGTACCAGCATGGCCTAGTCAATGTTCAGACCTTATTCCAGGAGATATAGTTCTGCAGACCCTAGATATATTCATGCAAGAAAGCCAATTAAGACGACATAGTTGAAGTAGTTCTGTAAGAAGGAATATGCCAGGATTCCTCCAAGTCAACATGTAGGGCTAATATATAGTAACTATTTAATTGGCCAAAATGTGGTAACATAACTGCGACCAAGTGCACAAATATTAGTTCCTGCATCACAGTAAAAACATTTAATGTGTTAGTGACCTGTGTCACTCTCTGTCTGTGCGTGCATATAGGTCAGTGGTCTGTGTGTTTTGGGAGGGTGATGATTCTTATTTCTTAAAAATAGCTTGTCTGGAAAAAAGTTACACTTGTTCCAGCAGTTTTGGGTATTTTTCAACGCTGGTCCTGCAGGCCCACTGCACTACCCTGCACTTTTTAGTGTTTTGGTTGCTTTTAACACACCTGATTAAACCAATCAGCTCATTAACAAGCCTTACTGCTTTAAAATAATTAGGAATAAATTGCATGTAATATTTACTCATGTTCCTGCCAAAGCAAGCAAGCTTAAATAAAGAAACTGTGATAAAACATGTGTTGAAAATGTGTTCAGCTTAAATAAAATACTATAATGTTCAGGACAGCTGGTCTCCTGGACCAGGATGAGAAACTCTGGATTAGGATAAATTCCTTGCTTACATTTAAACGCTATATGGCAATTGTTCCAGTGGTGAATGTCTTATTCAGCTCCTCCTTCAATAAGTCAACTAATGGAAATGACTCTTTATTTCAGTGTAACAAAAGATCGAAACAGTTGTGCAAGTGTGCAGTACCTTGGTGGATGTTTTCCCAGCTGTGTGGTTACTTTAGACAAATAGGTCAGGCCCAGGTTCTTCCAGGTCCCAAAACCCACTAGTGTAAGGTCAAAGGTCAAATCCAACCTCCCGTGGCACATGCAATGCTATCATCACCTACAGTCTCTCCAGCACCCATAGCAACCAGGGCTGGTCTCCATGGCAACGGCAGCAGAAGCAGCGCGCAGTGTCCTTGATGTGAAGATGGAGGAGAGATATGAACACAAATTGTTCCTTGAAAAGCTTCCTGCGCTCCCTCCACCCTCAACGCACCCCTCCCTCCAGCTACTGCTTCCCAACTCCCTCTGGTCAGCTCGACACACACTCTGCTCTGGGGAGAGAATCTGAGTGCGAGAGAATAAAGGAGAGGGGTGGGGAAAAAAAGGACAAGTGTCTCTTTAGCCTGCAGAACAGAGGCAAGCAGGGCTGTCTGTATTACACTCATAGGCTTTTCTACTCTGTCACACTATGTCCAGAGATATGTTGCACCACATCACCTGCACTGCAATCTTCCATGACACACAGTAGCTATTCACAGCTTTACTGTAGTCTGTAATGTGCAAATTAGATCTGTTTTCCATGGGCCAGCCGTTTAGATAAGCTAGTTTCTTGAAAAAGCATATAAATAGGATCCAAATCAGAAAGTGAAATATCACACATGACATTCAAGCTTTGTGAGCGAAAAAAAGCAGTACAGCATTCTAAACTTGCCTGAAGGATTCAGTAAATACGTACTGACGTAAAAGGGGTGAACTGTTAAACAAATAAACAACAGTTTGATCAACGCTACCTGTTCTAATTTCATTTCCAACAAACAATGGTTTCAGAGATGACTGCTCTTTGGATGACCTTAGCTTCATTCCTTTAAAGGAACAATATGTAAGATGATTGTCAGGTCATCTACACAGTTCCTCCTCTTCACACATTTACTCAGCAGTCTTAAGAATCTTTCAAACTTCACTCACCAAGAGCAACTTTGGTGAAGAAAAGCAATGCCAGTGGTAACTTCTGTTTTGCTGCTATTCTTGTCTCTTGTTTGCTTTCAAGTGTGTTATCTTGTCTTTGTTCTTTTAGTCATGTCACAGACTTGATGCTACAGTGACTCACTATCGCCTCTTCAGGTACAAAGTAGAACTTCAGTGAATATCTATTAAAACTCGATACATCTTTGACGTAAACAGTGTTTCACACTCTGTTAATCAGTTTAGTTAATTTATGAATGCTTTAAACCACAAATCTTACTAATACTTTAATCTATGTTTTCACTAAATGTAAAAAATCGGTGTAGATGACCATTCTGATAAAATCACTCATTAAATTTCACAAAAGAAAAATAACACAGCCTTTCCATTTCGGATTTTCTATGAACCATCATTTCTATGGTTCACACATTATATATCGTTCTATTTTGCCTGTGTTCAACCCCTCCTTCTCCCTCTAGCTCTCTCTCTCTCTCCCGCTCACAGTGTTGGTGATTGAGTGGTATATGCGTCTTAGTTTGACAGAACAACAGAAGGCTCTCACTTAAAGACACTGCACACTGACACATCCCACAACGGTTGCTGAGAGACAGCTAGACCGCTACAACAAATAAATAAAGAATTTAAAAAAGCAAAAAAGAGAGACCTTGAAGACACCGTGTTCCTTCCCACGAGCTGAACTAACTCTCGCTCTCTTTTTCTTTTTCTCTGTCCATTTCCTTCCCTCTTTCTCTCCCTTCCTCTGTGGGTGGCATGGGAGATGCAGCAGGCCTTTGTGAGTGTACTTCTTCCCGTCCAACCAGGGAGGGGAAAGCACAGCATCAGTAACAGTACACAGAGGAAAGGAAGACACGTTGGTCCAGCCACAAGACCATAAGGTCTTCAAGATCTAACCAATCAATAAGCTTGTATGAAATGGTGAGAGTAGTTAATATAGCAGGTTTACATACAGAGCGGCACTTTGCGGGAATGTGGGAATTTCCCACTGCAAGGAAGTGTTGGAGTATTGGATTTACTTTCTAATACAGTCTCAACCAAGCTGCCTAAATTCCCTAAACTGTGAATTCTTCTGGTTTATTTCCTAAGAGCTTTTTTTGCATATCTGTGAGGAAAATACTTATAGAATACTTTGAATACCTGTTTATAAAATAATTTTGAATAGAAAAAACATTTTAAAAAATTCCCCTGAAGTAGAAAAAATGGTTTTAGTCATGAACTCTTTTTTTCGCAACCTGATAAAGTTTTGTAAGCATATTTATAAACTCTAATAACACTTTATAACACTCATAAGTATAACTTTTCATTATAATGTCTTTTAAATGGATAATAACCCACACATAATTATACAGGAAGCAGAAATGTACATTTTGAAAATCCCATTAAAAAGTGCATCAAGTAAAGTGACTGATATTTGTTGTCATTCTTTGTTATGGACAAACTATCAATACATATATAATTCATGAATAAATTCTTAATTAATACATATTTACTATACTGTATTCTTGTCAAATAACCAGGAAACATTTCCAAACTCATTGCAATTTAAAAACTGTATTTCTCAAAATTCTAAAAAATAAACAATTGTTATGTAAGAAATACTGTTTTAAACTTATGACCAGAATACATAAGTAGTAATAAGTGTTAATAAGTATTATGGGTAATTTGTTATTTTGTGTATTTTATTATAAGTTTGAAAGCCATTATAACTGATCACAATACTTGATACAAGAAGTTTATAAGACACAAGAAAGTACTATAGCACATTAATAAAGTCTCAAATTTATATGCTAGCAAAGCAGTTTAACCATCTTACTGCTAAAGTTTCTGCTAAAGCCTGAGCAGACTGATTAATCAATACGACGATCAGTTACTAATATCTGTGTTTCTACACCTTTGGGAGATGATGTACCTGAACAGTTTCCTCAGCAGTGCACATGTTCTCGAGTGATAAGCTTAGCATCCCTGTTGTACTGAACATGAAGAAAACTGCCAACCAGTAACACTGAGGAACAGTTGAAATGGATCTGGATTATATCTGAATAAAGGCACATTGTAGTCATGATCTGGTGCAAAAGCAGTCTTTGAAGAGCAAAGATGGGCAGATGATCTCCAAGGATCTCCAACAAATGCATGAGAAATTATTGAAATTTTGGAAAGTCTTCCTCAAAGAAAGATTAGAAAGTATTTGCAATCAGTGCATAATGTCATTAACCAATTCAAGGAATTTCAGAGTGTAAAGGGCTTAAACTGAACACCCTGATCTCCAACCTCTCAGACGGCACAAGAACAATCATTCAACAGTAGCTGATATGACCACATGGTCAAGGGATTAGCTGGCAAACCTTTGTCAAGCACTTCAGTACCGAGTTACAATCACAAATGCCTCTCCAAGCTTTACTGCGCAAAACATAAGGCTTATGTTACCCACATCCAGAAACAGCACTGTCTTCTCTGGGCTTGAGGGCATCACACTGCAGAAATATGTATTGTGGTGGGATGAATCACTCCACAACTTTTTTGGAAAGAATGGACGGCATGCGCTCCAGACGAAATACACCAATCCAGACTGTTATCTGTCCAAAAGGCAGGGTCTGTCATGGTATGGGATCAGTGCCCTTGGTAAAGGTATTCTAAACTTCCGTGTTGCAGCTTTAATGCAGACAAGTACAACGAGATTTTAGAGCAACATATGCTGCAGAAAAACTCTAATACTGAATTCCATTGTTTGATATGGGCCGTTAAAAAACATGCTCCTGCCAGCAGTGAACAAAACCACTGAGAGCTGTGATGTTTGACAGAGCACTGTTGATTTGTTTAGTGCGCAACTGAGCGTGGGTGGAGATTCACACCTGTCAAAATTAACCAAACCAAAGAAAAAGTTTGCTCAGTCCGCCAGGTAGGTGTGAAACCATCCTAATTCAGAACGTTCTTTGTCCCTCGTTTTACACCTACTTTGTTTTGTGCGAACTAATCAAACTTCTTTCTTGGTTTGACAGGTGTGAACACTTCACCTGTACTCAGGCGTGTGCTAAAAAAAAGGAACAGCGCAGTGGTCCGAAACGAGGGACTTCAGCATTAAGACACGCTTTCCTCAGTGCACATCAGATAAGTTGTCTGATGGAGACATTTTTCAGGGGG
This sequence comes from Megaleporinus macrocephalus, assembly GCA_021613375.1. Lineage (NCBI taxonomy): Eukaryota > Metazoa > Chordata > Actinopteri > Characiformes > Anostomidae > Megaleporinus > Megaleporinus macrocephalus. The sequence continues at coordinate 29,797,876 of CM038711.1, read as the reverse complement.
TGCTGAATGATTTTTAGGGGGTGCTTCGGTTCAGTGTTTGTTAGCAATATCAGCCTAGTATCTCTCCCTGTAAACTAAAGAAACATGTCAGGTATCATTGACTACATCCTGAGTAAGTGATAAATCACGGTAGCTTGACATTCACCAAACTTTTATTTTACAGTAAGTAAAATGAGTTGAATAATGTTATTCCTACTGCAGTAATACTACTACTACGAATACTAATACTAATACTAATACTACTACTACTACAACTAATAATAATAATAATAATAATAATAATAATAATAATAATAATAATCCTATTGCAATTTCTAATTAGAGAAATATAAGATTGAATAATGTTATTCCTACTGCAGTAATACTGCTACTACTACTACTACTACTACTACTAATAATAATAATAATAATAATAATAATAATAATAATAATAATAATAATAATAATAATAATAATAATCCTATTGCAATTTCTAATTAGAGAAATATAACATGTACTGACTCCATTCAAATGTTTTCATTTAATAAGGTTTTTGTGTTTTGTACTCTTAAGCTGTGCTTTCATCCACTACAGTAAGACAAATGAACTTTAGATAAACTATGATTAGAAGCTACATTAAAACCAGCAAGAGGCAGAGATTTAACTCAGTTTGTGGCCATGTTGTTTGCAGCTCAGAGACACTGAGCAAGACTAGCAATGGTCAACCTAATGCGTGAAATCTTCGTGTGACCCCGATGACCTCCACCTTGCATTTGGGAATGCAAATGCAACAGACAAATCTTGTAAAAGCACATTTTCTGAAACTAACTTTGGGTTCAGCATTTCAGAATTTTCAATAATAACTTTTCCAAAAGCTATTTCCTATTTCTCCAGCCACACCTATCAACTAATGAGAGAATCACCAATGCATTATATAGGCTGCCACTTATATACAGTATAGGACAAAATATTTGTTGTAAACAATAGTTCCCTGTATGCCAAGCAATAAGATGAGGTGGAATGGAGTCATGTGACTTACAGCTTATCACTCTCTATATATTGTGTGATCATTTAGGCATGCGTGATACTGATTCACAGGGTCACACCTTTGTATTACTTCGCCTTGTAGCTCCAGTATAAAACTGAAGAAGTACAAACCATGCTTTGGCAGATCACCTACATACACTGCAAAGCAAATTTGACTTTTCACTTTTAACATTTCTTAGTGCGCCATGTTACTGTCTGTTTTTGTGAGTGCTTATGCTTATGAGTGTTTGTGCCCACATGTGTCAGCAGCCTGCACAGCTGCACATGCAGATCCTGGCTCTAAAGGCAGTGGCTGTTTACTCTATGCACACTCAGAGCAGCGCAGCTGCATGTCTGCTCCCGCCTGATCTGCTGTGGCTGTGGGGTGCGGTAAGCACTGGTGCACAACCACTGCACATGAGTAAGGTTACGTCACACACACTTAGTTAAGCAAATCAGCCATGAAAGCTTAAGTCAGGAGCCTTCAGGCTATCATGCCTACTCATCAGAACGTGTGCGTGGGCGTGTGTGGGTCTGAGTTATTTCCCTTTTCATTTTAGCTTCAAGCAGGATGACGCAGTATCGACGTCAAATTAGCGCTGGACGTTTACAACACAAGCTGATGTCAGACTGTCTGAGGGAAGCCTTATCATCAAGCAAGAGCCTTTTAGTTCCACTGATGAAATGTGCATTAAAGCAACAGCCAAATATAAATTCTATCTACCACAAATATATCCATTAAAAGCATGTTGGGTGTCTGAAGTTCACCTTCTTAGTGCATCATCACACAATGGCTCTAAAATATGATTCCATTTATTTCCCAGCATCATCGGGCGATGGTGGGGTACACCATGGACAGTTTGCCAGTCCATTGCATGACCAACATTCACTCACATGCATAATCACACCTACAGGCAAATTAGAGTGAGCGATCAACCTAAACTGCATGTGTTTGGACTGTGGGAGGAAACCGGAGTACCTGGAAACCCACTCAAGCACTGGGAGAACATGCAAACTCCACACAGAACAGACTGGGAATCAAACCTGGATTGACTTGCTGTGAGGAGACAGTGCTAACCACCACACCACCGTTCCCAAAGAAAGCAAATCATTATTATTATCATTATTTTTCTATTCTACACCATCCATATAAAACTCAGAAAACATATAGATACACTTGTAATTTTGGATTGCATACAATATTTGGCTGTATTTTCGTGAAACTTGGTACCGATCACCACCATTGTGAAGAAAATTAAGCACAGTTCTCCAAATGAACCACTTCACATCACATCACTCTAAAACTATAAATCTCATTGACAGGAGTGTGCAGAAATTCAGAAATTCCCCTTTAAAGGTGATGTATATTATACTCATTTTTTAAAAGTTAACATAGTTCTGTTGGATCCTAATGAAATGTCTGTGGCATGCTTTGGTCAAAATATCACAACGATAAAGCCCCACAGCTCCTCTCTCCTCTGTCCAAACAGCCCTGTCCAGTTTTACTAGCCCAGCCATGGTTACTGCTACATCACTTAAATGAAACCCGTCTGGCAATGTGTAGCAGATAGAATCTTTCAGAAAGTAACCCATCATGCCACATTCTGAAAAGATTTCATTACAGATACAAAACAAAGTCTTTGAAATCTACCATCTGGAAAGGGTTACAAGGCCATTGCCAGGGCTCTGGGACTCCAGAGAACCGCAATTGGGAACAGAAATTGAGAAACAGTGCAACACTGGAGAACCTTCCCAGGAGTGGCCAGCTTACCCTAATTTAATCAATTTCATCCATGACTTATCCAGGAGGTCACAAAAAACCCAGAGGAACATCTGAAGAACTGCATGCTTCGGTTAAAGTCAACAAATCCACATCAAGAAACATCTAGATGAGCCCCAAGATTTTGGGATAAAATTCTGTAGAATGAAGAGTTAAAAGTGGAACTTTTTGAAAGACATACATTAAATCTTATTGAGATGCTCTAGCAGCACCTAAACAGTCAGTTCATGCAAGAGATTTCGCCAGAGTAGCTAAATTAGACCAATTTTGCCAGCAAGAGTGCTGCACCATTTAAAGTGGAATAAGAAAGTTCAAATATGAAGACAGACAAGTAGTCATTCAAGGCAGAGCTGAACAGCACAACTGCTATACCATTTAGGTAGAACCTCAGCTTAACACGTACAGGTTTTTGTCCTCTGTGGGAAAAATGTAATTTTGAGTGAACGGACAACACAGCAGGTTCTGTGATTAGCGCTTAGCTTTCATGTAATACAAAAAATTGGTGGCCTATGGTGAAGATTAGTTCTGAAGCTGTAGGCTGAGATACTCAGACAGGGTTGGGTCTCCCATTTTATGTAACGAGGGAAGCCCAAACTGAACGGCTGGTTAAATCCCATGTCCAGGCAACCTATACAAAAACTGTCTGGGTTGTCTTAGTTCACAGTTTGTGGGTCAGTAAGCGCTCTGGATGTATGTGCAAGCTTAATATTTTTTATAATATGAGCTTTTGTACTTTCCTCAAATAAAGGAATAAAATGCAAACACTTAATATTACATTTTTAATATTTATTATTGACTTCCCAGTCCATACAATCCATATGTGGAAGCTATACTGCAATATCACAGGAAATTATTTCAATATATCCACCTATATCCATACTGTTTACATTCGCTACTCACACAAAACATTATTGTTTACATTTGTTACTTGCAACTTGCACTTTATGGCTGCTGCTCTTTATACTTGGCCATAAAAGCACACGTAACTTTTATTTTGTATTTTTTAACTATATATATATATATATATATATATATATATATATATATATATATATATATGTATATATATATATATATATATATATATATATATACACTTTAATACTTTTATTTACTTCAACTTATATTATTATACTTTATTATTTCTTTTTTGTTATCTTATCTATTGGTGAATGGAGGAACAGCAAAGTAAGAATTTCATTGTACAGTGTAACTGTCTGTTTTGCTGTGCATATGACAATAAAACTCTTAAATCTTGAATCTATTTAGCCATACTGAAGGAATGATTCAGCTCTGAGTGCTCTTTCTGAATGAGACACGATATAGGACAGCCAATAAGAACAGAGCTGATCAGTCTTAAGGGCACAGTAACAAAAACAGCCTATTTCACTTTAAGGGATAAAGTGAGGTTGGCAAATAGTCATGTTTCTATGTTTGACAAATAAAAACACACCTCAAAGAGATGGATGGATGGATGGCTCAATGAATGGATGGATGGATGGATGAATGGATGGATGGATGGATGGATGGATGATGGATGGATGATGGATGGATGGATGAATGGATGGATAGATAGATGACTTGTTCCTTTAATATGCATTTAATATACAGATGCTCTCCAGTAAGCAGTGGAGCGGTAACGCTTAAATATAAAAATGCCTCTGCTTATCGTGGATAGAGGGATAAAAAATGAGTAAATGATGTTCTGCAACAGCTCGACGGGGCCGTCTCTGGCCATCAGCACCAGCGGAAGGTTTGGGGTTGCACTAAATAAGGGTCAAACGCACAGCGCTTGCCACAACAGTTGTTTATATTTCCAAATTAAAAGTGGCGGCTCGGCACATTCTGATTTGGCCTGGGTCGCGTGGGCTCCATCTGCTGAATAAACGAGCAAGCCCATCCCTCGTCAACTGAAGAAAAAAAAATCTGTTTTAGTTTCATTCAAAATATTCTTCTCCACACATACTGTGCTGATCCTCCCTCCCTCATCCTCTCTCTGTGCATGGGGCTGGGGGGCGCACATTAGGGTTAGGTTGCTGCAGTGTGGCTGTGTAGATAGGCCCGGAGCGATTGGACAGGAGGCCGGTGGTCCGGATCTAAGCCAGGCTTGCCCTCCGCAGTTCACGGGGACGAGGGGAAGGCTCCTCATTGTGCATGCTACAAGTCCCACTCCCAGTAGAGCGGCGGCCTCATTAAACATTCATAAAGCAAAATCTGTTTTGCCTTTCTTTTCCTAAACACCAGCCTGGCTTCAAAGGGAAAGTGTGAAGGAGACCTTTTCTATATTTATTAGGCCTTGCACCAAATCCCCCGCCTGCGTGAGCGGCGGAGATATGAACCGTGTGGGGAGAGGAGGAGCACGACGACTAATGCAGGCCCTTTTACACGCGTTACAATTTAAAAATGGAACGAGCTGTCTGTGTCTTACTCTGCCGACGTGCTCCCTCCAGCCTCCGAGTACGGCCACATCTCATCAATCACATCTCTAGAGATTAATTACTACCATTAATGTCATTTCCCGGGATTTAACTTAATTGCCATATATCCTGCATTACAGTACTAACCGTTTTATGAAAGCCCTGTGACTAGTTTATAAACATTAATGGCCAGACATTTAGCCACTCGGCAATAGAGATTTATGGAGAGTCATGGAACGTTCTGTGCTCCAGTGCTGAAGTACTGCAATACCTGTGCAACCCAACTTACTCAGACGCTGCCCTTAAACTGTTTGAAACAAAGTGAAGTAAAAGGGGGCGAAGTGACATCCTTGAGCGGGACACGCACACACTGACACACGCGCTGTCTGGAGGCGCAGCCACAAGCTGCTAATTAGTTTTATGAAAATGAGCAGTGTTCCACAATTCAAGACCCCACACTAAAGACCTCTGCCTACTTTAGTGTTCCTCTCTCCTCTACTGTGAAATCAGCAATGTTAAAGGAATGTGCTAGTGTTTACCTGCTTATAGTTAATTAGTACAGAAAATCATTTTTTTTCAATGTTTCTCTGAACCAGCCCTCTGCTTTTGATTAGACCAGTCCACTACAACCACAGTGACCCCCCCCACCCCACCAAGACTCCATGACACCACCACAACCCCTCTAACTAAGCCTATAACAGTTGCAGATGCATGTTTTCAAAGGACATAAAAATGAACAGTTACAGATCACAACATCATGAACATGCCATAGATACTTTGGCTTGCTTGGGAGCTGAAGTTGACTGCTGTTCAGATAGCTGTGTGATTATGGCATTTGCAAATACACATAGGCTATATGGCCTGGCTAATTAACCCCTAATTTACCACAAACTATGTACTTGCAGTTCTTTATCTCTTTGCATATGTTCACATACTATGTTTTGTTCTGGGAGCAGAGGCATTTGTGTGACTGGCCACTGGTCACATGCTGAAGTGATGAATACTGCGAGCCACTAACATGTATAGATAAAGCACTGTCTCTTTATAAAAGTAGCAATTTTTTGAAAAAAAAAACAAATATAACATCAGCAAGACATGGCACTAATAACTTTCTAAACCATTAGAATTAGAGAAAACAACCAAGACTCTGTGGTTTATTGTTTAAAACCATGCAGTAGTAACCGTAAGGACTTGTATGCTGGAAACTTGCGTGTAGATCATTTCCAAGGTGGTTGTGCCACTTGTACATCTTTGTTGTTTTGAGGAAAACCTCTCCACACTGTATTTGCTTTCCTTTGATTTATTTGATGACTGGTAGCAATATGGGAACAAAAATAGACTGTAACTGAAGTTCCACATTCAGCTTTTTTTATTTTTTTTATTTACTGAAATATGAGCCTGGTTATGTTGGTGTCATGAAATTATGGAATTTAGCAGCTGCCCAATGGGCAGATTTTCAGCTCTTTTTTTAACACAGTAATTACTGTCTGTGATATAGATGCAGCAGAAAAAAAGATAAAAGGACCAATGTGTATTTATTTGTTTGTTTGTTTTTATTTTATTTATTTGTTTATTTTATCGTTTTCCAGCCATTTATAACCCCCTAGAATTAATCACACTGTTTTTATTACTGTGTCTTTAAAAATGTGGCCCAAATAATGGAAAACCAACTTTCCTTTGCTTTGTTAAACAGTCTGAAAATGTTGTCTACCCAGTATATTCAGTCCACATAGGGAAACTAAATTGTCTTTTTAAATACATTGATTCTGTGATGTCATACAGACCTGCAGATACGCATTTAGACATCAAACTACGCTGCTATGATTTGTCACTTTAAAATATGATGGCTCTGAGTTCACCTGTCTGTGCATTTGCGCTCTAGGCAACTCGTCTATAGGTGTAACCACATTGGGCAGCAACCTGTAGGGAAAAGAAAAATTTGACCAGTCATAGCGCTAGTTTAAACTTTTTAAACAGGCTACGAGCAGAGAGCCGGAGAGCCGTCATAATAATAGTAACGAAATTGGCTTTCATCCTTCTCAGTCCATCTTTATACTGTGACTGGTTTTAAAGGGAGGGCGGGGCTAAACGCAGTTTATAGGTAACTGGCAGGTATGGGAATTGTAAATTGTTAATGTCAAAACTAGGCGATTCAAAAACTCGCTTGTGTAAATAGCGCAAGCGTAAATGTGAAACTTGTGAACAGATAAAGACGTCCTGTGTGCCTTTTTTCACTCTCGATTCGAAAGGTGTCCTCGCACGCCATGTGAATCACCCTGACTGCTTTCTGTGCTCGAGTGAATTTCTTTGTGCTCGAGTGTTGGATTGGGGTGGTTTTGTTTTTTATGAGCGTTCACTGATTCTCGTTGCACACTTGCCTGTTCCCCATCAACTTTAAACTCTGGTTAAGCCACCTATCTCCAAAACGCAGTTAAACTGCAATACACTTGTTTGTAAGAGTCATTGCACTTGCAGACCTGAGAATAAGCCTTTAGTTCACAAGTAAAATGTACAGCTTTATAAAATAGCAATTTCTTATAGTAATCCATAAAGTCAACAGATATCAGTTCAGAGTCTAGAACACTGTGTACATATGAATTATGAAGTGATTCTACTGTTCAGTTTTGAAGTAAATGGCATCCAAAATCACCACCATGTTCAAATGTATTGTAGTTTAACACATTAAATGGCATTAAATGTTCATAATAATAACAGATATAAGTCCAGGGTTTATTCAGGCAGCAGTTAAATTTAATATTTAATATTACAAACTGTTTATTTTTTTTTGTTGCCAATGATTAATGCAACAAGTACTGTTTTTGAAAGTCTGTCAGAATGTTTCAGAGTGACGGGGCATAGCCCCCTCTTTCCTCTATGATTAGGTATCAGGATTATTTATGCTGCAATGTTTTGTAATTTAGAGTGTTATTATTGTATTGTCCTAAAAAACAGTTAACATCTTCTAGAAAGTAGAGCTTTATTGTTATTTATAATGTCCAATATATTTAAGACACATAATATGCTATAGGCCAATACAATTTTCAAGTATGTTTAAGTTTAAATTCTGTTTAAGGGACATATTTGTAGGGATTTTCAGTTACCATATACCAAATGTCTTGGTAAAAAAAACATTGGAATGTTCCAAAATTTGAAGTGTATGAAAGCACGGAAAACTGAAACATATTGCCCTTTCATTAAAAGAATTCTTGTTTTTTCTCATGTTCTCCTATGTGCTTAGTAATATGAACTCAATCAATACTGATCAGCAAATGTGCCTAACCACGTTGTACCACAAAGTTGCTACTCAAAACAAAATTCCCAGGTTGGCAGGTCATATGAAACAACTCCTATACATATAGCCACCCAGACGGTTCACAGCTTTTCTAGATAAGGCTCAATACAGGACAGTCAGTCAGTACAGAGCTCATTTATCTTAGATCAGTCTTAAAGCCACCATAACAAAAACAGCCTTTAAGCTGACCTGTTGTCTGACTCTGGTCTGATGCTTGTTCTGTAATGTGCTTCATTCAAATAGCAGTTCAGGTAAAACACTCAGGCAGACATCACCAAAATAATGACTTGTTTCTGCAGTTTAGTTTATATATCGTTGCTGTCCAATGAAAAACATGTATTTCCATGTTTGTCGAATTTAATTTTTCTACATCATTTAAACACAACAGCTGCCGTTTACCCTGTGTACAAATTCCATGATGAAAGGACCAATAAAATAGTTTTGACATCACTTAGAAAAAAATGAGTGAAGTAAAGACATAGAACATTTTTAGCCTCTCCTGTAAAGTTGTCATTTTGGTTTTTCATTGGACAGCAACGATATGTTTACTTTACTTTCATACATCATACCATATTCCCTTAATGGAGCAATATGTAAGATTTTTAGAATAAAACATACCAAATTTAATAAAACAAAAGTTATAAACAGAATATAAAGACATAACTGCTTTGACATAGGGTGTGTCTCAAAACCTAGTGAGTGTCTAAGTAGGTACTGACTGTGTAGGCAGCTGTTTAAGTAGGAGAGTCTGACATCTCTCCTCATAAAACAGATTACTGAGACTCTCTAGTTAGTTGCTAAGTTACCAGTCGCCATCCAAAACAATAGCCCGAGGCTTAAAAATCCGCTAGCATAAATGCTAATGGCTCGAGTATAAAACTGCAAAATGGTCAATGACTCGATACAGAGTTGTAAATAAAATCCTGTTTTGTGTGATTATATGACAAGAAACACAATAAAACAGCAGAGAGAATCAAAATAACTTACATTTTGTTCGATTCTTCCTTAAAATCAGGCCAAAATAAGGTGCCTCATTAGACAGCGTGTTTAAGGTATCTAAGAATTGGGACAACCTACGTGTCAAGAGCGCATACTATGACGTAAAATGCGTCACTAGGTTTTGAGACAAACCCATTGTGTTACATAAGTCTCTGTGTCTTGTATAGTGCTGACATATCTTCTGATGGTGAGTTAATGAGTTGAACATGAGGGAGTGAAGAAGTAGCACTCTCTACTATTAGTTAATATGGGAGTTGCTATCCACCCCTGGAGACGCTCTTGGTGAGCAAAAAGATGAAGTTTGATGCTGAACTTGCGGGAGGAAGAGAAGGCCTGTGCATTTTCTGATGAGATGTTGATGTTGTTTGGAGTATGCAGAAAATGTCTCCTTTAATTGAGGAACTGTAGAATTAAAGAGATTCTCCCATATATAAATGAATTACATTATGAATTTTTTATTCAGGTGGTCGTTTAAATGTCACTAAACTACTTACGCTTCCAAAATGCAAAAGCTGAGTTGAAACTCATGAGTCATAATGTCACACTGTAGGATCAAACTGTAAGTCAGTTAAAACACCTGAATACAGTGGAGTTCTCAGTATATGGAGTGCTGCTCAAGTACAGTAATAATCTCCAGTTTTTACATTGACTTTTTAATGTAAAGCATTTCTATAACCATGACAAAAGAATCCCTTCTGGCTACACTGAGGCCAATATTAGTGTCAGGCAGTAGCCTGCCTCTGACTCATTTCATACACATCATGTAAAATGGTTACTTTGATTGGGGGACCTTCATGACTCTGCTCCCGAATAGACTAATTTCCTTAAGCTCAACTCTAAGTTTAATCAACACTGAGCCTGTCGCATCATACTTCACGACCTGAGGACGCCTAACTACACCCGAAGAAAGAAGCTCACCCCGTGTTAAGAAAGGAATATAATAACGTGGATCAGATAAGGGGAATTCACAGAGATAAGAACAGAAACAATCACCCGAAGAGACAGTCAAATAATTACAATCACTGATCTCCATAATGAGAATTAATGCTTTTAATTGGAATCCTTAACACTCACTGTGCTCCTCTGCCGAGTTTCAACCGTACGGTGAGGCCGTTAAGCTGCACTTTAGCTTTTGGCGCTCTCTGAGTACCCGAGAACAGGCTGTGCGTATGGAGAACGGAAAGGTTACTGAGAGATCACAACCAATCAGGATCACTGCCGTTTCAGTCTGCAGGCGTGCACTTGTCATGACTTTGTTGAAGCCAGCATTCAGAAGCCCCTCGAGGCAGACACTCACCCTTCACATGTGGTTAAATGTGTGCATGGACGTGCATATGTACATGTGTAAGGGCGAGGGACTATATACTTGAGCCCAGATGTTTCCACACCAATGTGCAGTTAACTCTACCGCCTACTGCTTCACTGCAAAGAAACACAGTAGCCCACTGAAGAAAAAAAACGGAGGATTATCTGGCAAACGGAATACAAGAATTTCACATAGTAAAATTATGTAAAACAAGTAAAGATATCGACTAAATTTAAGATCACTCGCTAAGATAGTTCATGGAGTGATTGTGTGGAGGCTTTAAACTCACAAATAAGATAAGAGCTTGTAGTTAAGGTGCAAAATACATGGGGGCCTGGGAGCCTCTTAAATAACATTTTTGACTCTCTGAATGTCATGATCTTCAAATCATGATTCGGGGGGGAGGGGGGGGGGTCCCTGAAAATAAATTTACTATGATGTAATGCTGCTCATTAGGGAAAATAATTGCTCAAATACAAATTTATGGAAAGGTCATTGTTTAGCTGCTATAACCACCAACTGGCAAGCTTCTGTCTTTGATATTCTTAATTGACTAAAGATGCAGTGCTGCTCTGCCTCAGGGTGGTACTACACCAGATGGTTTATCCCAATTGGTACTTCACAGCCTAACCACTGTTACTTTTTCTAAGATACCTCTGAAAAAGGTATGCCATAGCATATTAGTAAATCTGACACAGGCCTATTTGTCCTAGAGGTTAGTGGAAGGAGTGTATTCTTACTTATTCTTTCTCAAACTAAATACAAAGGATGAGATGCATAAGATCTTAGTTAATGTGTGAAAGACCTACCAAGCTGGGAAAGAACATTTCCAGAAAAAGATCAAACCAAATAATTTGCTATTGCCAATGAAGCCAGCCAGCATGGGACCCCCGAACACCAAGAGGTATTTTGCACATCGCTTATTGTTAATATAACAATTAACCCTAAGAATTTAGCATACTATTCTAATGTAATGTCTTGCACATTTCAAGGTCACTGGCAAAAATGGGAAAACAATAAATTTGTGTTTTCAAGATATTAACTTCCTATAAGCATTTCTGTTCCACCAGCGGTTACATGCTACTATACTACTATATCATTTAAGGTGGAATGAGAAATCAGAATAAGAAGCGCACTCCTGCTTTATCTAATCTCAATCTGCTGTACCAGATACAATCAGCAAAACAGGGCTGTATACTTAGAGGTGGGTGCAACTGGTTTAACCCTTGAAGTACTACAGATATAATCTTAGATGTAACATTGATAATTTGTCTGAGCGTTCTTATGTAATTATGCCTTATTCTATTCATTACCTTACAGTAAGCGGCCCTAAACCCTATTGGAATTATCCCATCTCTTCAAATGTCCCACTCCAGCATTGCCTACACACAATCACTTTAAGTTTCTAATATTCAAATAATATGTTTTTACTTTGTATGTTCTGGTTTCATCATGAATCATTCAGTGAATATTTCAACTTACTCCAGCCTTACTGTGAATATTAAGTTGGTAGGATAGCCTCTTAGCTGGATGTTGAATGGATTTATGTAGGGTATTTTAACCTTGAGTTTTCAGGCTCTTTACACTAAATATACATAATATATGACAGTAAACTATAATATATTTATTAGATTGTTGAATGGAAAAGCGTGGCAGTGCATACATAATATTGCGGCATATGAAATCACAGAATACTGGAACATGTTTAATTCACAACAATAACTTTCCATCAAATTCAAACCATGAATTATCTTTTCTTCTACTTTACATACACAAATGTTGCTTTGACTGAAAGTATTTGACTTGTTTCAGTGAGTGACAAACAAGTGATAAACAATTAATATTTAACTACACCATGTTTTTATCCTCACCAGAAAAAAATAAATAAAATGAATGCTTAAACATTCATGTCATATATGTTTGGACATATACAATTTTATACCCATAATCCTCCTTTCTTCTAAAACAGAAAAAGGCCTCTTTTCTGCATTGACACAGAAAAATAACTCAATCAGAAAACTGATGGTGTGTACATCCACAAGGAGCCTTCTCTTTGTATTCCAGCAATCAATCTATCTAACCTTCAAAAGCTGTCAGTCTTCACTGAGGAGTCATGCAAGGTCACTTTACCTCCAAAATTTGCTTTGATTTTATTCTACTCCTTCCTTTTAAAGCTAGACTGCGAACGTATGTAGCATGCCCAGTATGCAGCTCATCAGTTAAAGTGCAGCATGCAAAACAATGCATTACAGTCCCGTCTGAATATGCATTCTTAATTGCTGACATTTACTGAAGTATCTCCAGTGAAAGCTGAAGCGAGGGTAAAGGCTGTTTTCCAATCCAGAGATGTGCTGCAAAATTATTTAATGTGTTTTACATTTAATCAGGCAAACAAACGTGCATGTATAAGAGCACCAAATGGGCTTGCTAATTTGTGTTATGTGTGTGTGTGCGTGCGTATGGGTGAGTGCTTGCGCGTGTCTTTCCGTGTTTAACTTTTGTCAGCATTAAATACAACTGCATGTGTGAAATCTCTGCTGATCTTTGTGTTGACCCCAGAGCGGAAAGATGACTTAATCACTTATAGATGCTTTTTATGTGCGTGAATGCTGACCGCATTAGAGGCCGCTATCCTTACACATGCAAAATGCAGCAGTTTACAGAGAAGAAAAGAGCCCCCCAGTGACTATGAAAAATGCTGATTTAACAAAATGTCATACTTTTATTGATATTTTATTTTTTTCTGTTTTACTGATTAACCCATAGAAAGGCCCTTACTTCTCACATGTGAACCTAACTGAACTACCCTTTAAAGGGCCCATCGTGAGGAACTGAAGTACCTAAACATTGTTTGTTTTAAAACAGTTTTAAATCCTGTTTTAGCTTTACAGTTTGAGGGATGTCACAGAAAACAACACATTAACACAGGTTTGCCTATTCTGCCCACAGCAGTGTAGCCCCGCCCATTCATACTGAAGTCATAAAGAGTGTTGTAGCATTGGAATGATTTGTAAATGAGGCACAATGCAGGGCACCCCATCAGAACCGGGCTCATTTGCATAGATCAGGCTTAAAGGCACAATAACAAAAACAACCTGTTTAATTGCAAATGGTACAGGAAAATTAATTTGGATTAATTTGGCACAGAAAACCACACAAACACTATTAAGGCTAACAATATACCACAACCACAACTTTAACTGAGCAGCGCTGGCATTAGATATTGTCCAATGTGTGAGAAAGTCTCTGGAGTGAAATGTGCAGGGCAAACAAACAGCTCTGAATTCAAGTTGTCCAGGATGCTGGTAATATGTGGTGGTTGTTGTTTTCCTCTTCTAGTTTTAAGAATTTTTCCATTCCAACTTAAATGGCCCCACAGTTACATTCTGGCACCTGTACAAACTATAGTATTTAAGGTGGAACAGAGCACTAGATTAAGAAGCTGCCAAATATATAACTAATCATGTCTGTTGATAGTTTCTATTAGAAAGTGTCTTAAAAGCTTTGAATGGTAGACTTCTACAAATAGTCCACAACAGAGGTAACACTGTTACATAACAGTTTAGGATTTTGAAAACTGGCTGTTCATTGACCTCTTTTCCAGATATGTGTTTTGTACTGAAAGGACTATGACGATGTAAATCTAGTTTTCCAGGCTATGTCACCTGTAAAGGTGGTTTTGAAACCGTTCCTGTCTTAAAATGAGTGAAGCGTAATCAAATTAAATGTATTTCCACACAGGTCTCTGGTTATTTTCCACCTGGTTGTCTGAATAAGAGGATTCTGTTCCTAGCCCAGGCCTAGGAAAAGACTAAGTCAGCTCTGATTACGGTGCTGGAGCAGATCACAAAAAAAAGCTTGGATTTGCACCAAAGCACCTGGCATATGGCCATAATAGAGTCTATGAAATAAGTTAAAGGTTGTATTCCAAATGCTCTGGTGTTATATACAGAGCAAGACTTGATATATATTTTTTGTATGGCTCTATTTAATATTTTGTGTGCCTTTTTATACACTTGTATATCCCCCTCGTCACATGCTCCCACAAACTTCCCTGCAGCACTATGAAAAGATGAAGCTGCATAGTCAGGTAGATCTGGCACTGGCTTGCCTCTCCCAGCTCAGTGCTTCTCATTCATATCAGCGTGTGTAGATGGCTGCTGCATACCAAACACACACACTACAAAGAGCTGTCAACACTTCAAGCAAGACTTCGCCTGAAATCCAAAACAGCAATCCAGCAAAAATGAGATGAGAGTCAGCCACAGCCCTCCCTTTTTTGTAGCCCCCCGCCACTGCTTTTCCCCCTGCCTGTAGAAAGTACAGAGAGATAGAGAGAGGGAGAGAGAGGGAGAGAGAGAGGGAGAGAGGGAGAGAGAGAGAGGGAGAGAGAGAGAGAGAGAGAGAGAGCAGCGATTGCCACATCATCATAAATACCTAAACAAAAGAAACAGTCTTTGTTTGAAAGACCTTGTATTCAGAAACCTCATGCTGAAAGGGCTCCTCAGCATGTGGCCATACTAGTGAGACTCCACCTGTTGTAGAGTCTATTGAAGAAAAGTCCTTGAATGAGCTGGTGATACTGTAACTGTGGAGAGTAGCCTTTGCTTCTTCTCACCTACAGTCACCCAGCACATTTGGAGCAGCATGTCTCAGACACATGACTAACATTTCCCTCTAAGGCCTGATTCTTTTGTGAACATGTGTGTAAAAGTAAACAAAAAGGGGTTTGCCAGTAAGCACAGCTGGCGGAGGCCACAACATGCACATCATGTCAATCTGCAGAGTCCTACATCAAGCTAGAACTAGTGGAAATTCAAATGGAGAAGTTTGATGAAATGGAGAAGAACAGCTGTATTGGATTATAAGCCTTGTGAAGATTACTATATGATTACTTATTACTTATTTATTACTTACAGTTCTAGAAGACTATATTGCTCCTTTGTTCTTGAGATCTAAATTGATTTGACCTAATAGAATGAATACCACATAAAATGATAGAATAATGATAGAACAAAATCATTAACTTATCAGTTATATCCTAATGTCTTTACCTTATCTGAGCTGGCCTGCCCAGCCAATGTAATCACAGGAGAAATGGTGCAACATATATGTTTAAATCCAGTAAATTCAAATCACCTGTTTTTTTTCAGTTTCAGTACTAGCTCTTGGAGAAGGCGAGAGGAAAACACAAGACTTTCTTTCTTCTTATACCTAGATAAGAATGTGGGCCCTAGGACAATTAAACCTCAATGAATCATCAGTGAATCATCACCTGTCTACTCTATAAATCTGTTTAGATCGTTTTTACACACCATGTTTTAATGGTTGTTTTTAACTTATTTCTGCAGAAGCTGTAATAAGTAATCTGCCAGCAGAATTCATTCAACCTTTGCTGCTTCATTTAATCAAATAAAATATGTTCTCCATAACTCTGTAATCTGATTAACTAGAACTAGAAAGATATGATGACTAGTTGTCTATAAGTATTGTAATAGTGCAAAAAGTCAAACTTCATACACATCTTATCAATAATCTCTAATGGAATGTAAATGTACATGAATAAAAAACAAGCTGAAATGAAATAGGAGTAATGAGGCTATGTTAAAATGTGAGGAGTAGAAAGTACAGATAATGGAGTGAAAATGTAAGGAGTAGAAGTAAAGAGTCATCTGATAAATAATTACTCCAGTAAAGTATAAATAACCAAAATCTCTACTTAAGTAAAGTAACAAAGTATTTGTACTTTGTTACTTGACACCTCTGCACAGAGCACATGACCACAAGCAGGAATGTAAACAGAAGCACATGGGAAAGATGTAAATACAAGCACATGGGACTTACATGACATAAACACAGGCAGGTATGACAGGCTAGAACAAGGGAAACAGGGCAGAGTGTGACACCATCAACGATATCAATGAAAACAAATACATTGTTCAAGTGAGAAATCTCCAACACAGGCTGTTTTATTGCTGCCATAAAAAGTATTAAATAGTACGGTGGGATGGATCATACTAACAAGGTCAGTTTTAGGTTTGTGTTGCACTAATGATAATGCTTGAAGAAATACACTCATTGTTTAATGATCTGTTATACAAACAGATAAGCGTTCATTCAGTGAAGGTAAGTAATGTCTCCTGCCCTCTTGCTAATTAATTCTGCTGTCTGGCCCGTGCAGAGTTCTAAAGTCAACACTAGGTGAAAAGCTGCTTCTCAACTTTGGAGTCAATGATAGCTTCACTGGACTATAAACTCTGTGACTAAGATCAAAAGTCCTGACCTCACTGGCTAGCAGAAACAAAAGCTCCCCAATTCTCTCTGAGAACAAATGTCTCTCTCTGTGGAAGGAGAGAGAGGACCCTTGAACAAATTCAGCACAAAAGATGTTTCAACAGGGAGAATCTTTTGTCTGAGGTGGTTTCTTACATCACAGGAAAGCCCATGTTCTCATGATGATGGACACTCCTCAGAGTGCTTGCTGGAGTGGGAACTAATAGCTCTTCCTTTGCTCTGACCAGTTCTTAACAGTCATTTGAGTTCCTTCCCTACAGTAGTCATTAAACATATCTTTCTGACCCTGACATCTGAAGAAACGTGACCATGTACTACAATATCGGGAAAGTCATATCCAATTATTTTCAATTTGAAGGTCAAACCAGATGGTGCATCATTTGTAAATAAATAAATAAATAGTCAATGGGTAATTTCAACAGCTTCTTCCCCCAAGCCATCAGACTTCTCAACACAACTCAACATCTGAACTGATATCTTTCTCCAACCATTTACCCCAGATAAAAAAAGGGAAGCATTTTTGCACAAAGCATTGCACTAATAACTTTACTACCTCACTGGACTCTATTTATTACACATTGCACAATTTGCACACAACCAGCAATTATTTATTATTCTCTGTCTGTACTGTGTTGTGTTGTCTGTCCGCACTTGTTTGTTTGTGTTGCACTTGTGTCTGTATGCACTGTCTATGTTGCACCATGGTCCTGGAGGAACGTTGTTTCGTTTCACTGTGTACTCTGTATGTAGTTGAAATGACAATAAAAACCCACTTGACCACTTGACTTGACAGTGTCAATGATTTTTATTTTATAACATTATTTGGATTATTTATTAACATTCTATATATTTCTATATATTTATATTTCTATATATATTATATATATATATATATATATATATATATATATATATATATATATATATATATATATATATATATATATATATAATTTGTATTGCCATTAGCGACATTATGTTGTTTTTAAGTATTTTAAATAAACATTGAGTTATATTCTCTAAACACAAACACACACACACACACACACACACACACACACACATATATATATATATATATATATATAAATATATATATATATATATATATATATAAATATATAATTGGACACGTGTAGTCAACTTGTTGCTTGACCAGCCATTCAACAAGATTTAGAACAATCAGAATCACATCAGTCACCACCAGGATGTTGCGGACACTTCAGTAATGGAGTTTCAGTAATTGTCAGGATGGCCATTATACACAGTCTATATCATGGGCAGGACAGAAACAGGGAATATAAAGGGACTTAGAGTGGAAGGGTCAATGTGGCAATTCAAAGTAAGACGCGACCCACTAGCACCCTTTCTTCTCATGAGATATGGTCAGAATTACAGTACAACCAAAGTGAAATGTTTCACTTCATCTATCACTACATCTAAACATGCCTAGAGCAGTGCCAAAGTAGAGCAAGATTGTCCAATCTGATGACACACAGTAGACAAAAATTCTGAAAAGCTAAAACTATTCTGGGTGAATTTCTGAGGAATGTTTGAAATACTAATGCTAGCTTGGTTGTTTTTCTTCTTTTCTACAGATCAGCAAACAGAATTGGTTGACACCACATGGGATTCCCAACGGTTGTATAATGTATTTGCATGAAGCATGTTGGGCTTTTTAATGAGAGAAAATTCAAAAAACAATATCAAATGTTGAATTCTGTCAAATCTGTTAAATCCATTAGGCTGAAAGATATAATATTCTGTATAATGTACAGAACACTCCATAACTCAAGAAACAGCCTTTTAAATTGACACGTTTACACTGGCATTCACCTTCAAACAATGGTGCATAGGGCTGAGCATTCAGGTAACTTGAAATTAATGCAAATAAATTGATACTTTTTGCACTGGTATGTTTCTTGCTTGACAGAACATTGTAATTTTAACATCTTAGACCAGAACATCCAATGTATGGCCAGAAATATGCAGACACCATTAATTCAGCTACTAAGGTATGCCTGTTGGCATTCATCTGTGCACATACACCTACATATCCTTCAAAGAAAACCATTGCCAGTAGATAAATGTAGTACAATCCTCACAGCAATGTTCCAACATCTAGCATGCAGCTGGCAAACTTTTGGACCATTCACATACTGTACTTGTTCAGTCTTTTTTACTACAGAAACTTGGCTTCTGCATCATGATGAAAGATTTATGAATCTCTAAGCTAAACATTTGTGACATATCTGTGAGCAGTGGTACGCAAAAGAAATTTGATTTCATAGTTTGGATTTCACTTTATTATCTAGGTTTGATGCTTTCATCAGAAGGGCTGCATAGTGTTTTGAAGACTGCATTCCAGCATTGGGGTAAGTCCAAGCCCAGCCGTAGTGTACCAGGTGCAGGCTGGTAGATCAAAACTATTAAAAAGCAGCTGTATGGATGGGGCAGTGGAAATAGAGTGGCTGGAGCAAACTGCTTAATTCATTACTGAACATCAGTGCATATGCCAGCTATGAACATGACCACCTGCCCACAAAAACAGACCAGCTTACTGCAGCCAAAACAAGCACTCGCAAATCTCGACTGCATCATAAATCCAAAAAGGAGAGAGAGAGGGAGAAAGGGGGAAAGGGGACAGGGAAAAAGAGAGAGAGAGAGAGAGAGTGAGAGATACAGAGAATGGACGTCAGCCAAGCCCTGATGATTCAGTGCATCAGCTGAAGCTTTCCTTGTATTTGTTCTCTGATGAATAAAAGTTTGAAATGTGACAGGGTTACACGTCTAGCGAGGCTTTCCACAGGAGAGATCATTAGGCTTCGCTTGGAGAGAGTCTATTAAATACATAGTGCTCCTGTGCCCTTAGAATTCATTTCCAAACCATATTGGCTTCACTCAACCCAGAAATTACACTCAGTGTAATTAAATCTGACTAATTAAAAACAGGGAAAAGTTTGATCCCTTGACACTCTCTAAAATAATAAGAAAAAAGACATGATAAAAAAAATGTCACTGTGGAAAAATAGTATATTACATTACAGAAACTACATCAACCACAGATGTACAGAGATCATCATATTCCGATAAAAATAAAGAAGAATATTAGTGTGACTCGTTTCATTGTATGTGTCCTACAGATCATGTAATCAAGAAGACAACCACTGGTGATTAGACTCAAGCACACACGGAGAACTCCAAAGACAGCCATGGTGGCACCTCTTCCTGCGATTACGTCCCTGACACTGAGGCACATCATGGGATCATCAACGCTGGCAGCCATGTCAGCTTAGTCTGAAATGGATGTAAATGAATTAATTAGCACATTAAGACTGAACAAGATTGAAAGTCAATGTTATGGCCCCGGAGAAAGAATTTGATAGCGTTCCCGCCATCAGGAGGGGTGTGTATATGGCAGTTATCCATCATATGTGAAGAGCTATCCCTCTTTAAAGGCAAGTTAAATGACATTTGGGTGAACTTTGCAGGGCAGCAGAAGTTATGTACTAATGAATGTCATTCTGAACATGCTGGGCCATGGCATTTAAATGTTCCCTTTAGCAGAGATGGTTACCGCTCCCACACTGCAACCTCTCGCGTCTAATCACTCACATTCAGAAAGAAAGACCCAAATTAAAGCCTCTGCGCCCCTTTTTGGCCATGAGGATAATGTATGTGACCTGAAGGTTACTGTCAGTGTTGTGCTCTGTATGCCTCTGTCTCTGCCTGCTTAGACTTTTACGGAGATCTTCGATTTTTAATGGCTATCAAACTGGACTGGTACAGACTTCGAAGGACGCATTGTCGATTTTGTTGTTTGCCATTAGCATCTGAATGAGCCCTGGGTCTAAGTCTCATTGGTCTATAGGAAAAAGGAAAAGCATCTCCCGAAATTGCTCTAATCACACACTGGTTAACCAACAAGTGCTGTGTTTTTGCAGAGCATCAGCTCCTGAGGAACTCCTTGTGCTGGTTGTGGATTTTCTACATTCTGCTCATCTTGAGTGTGACGATTACATCTGGCCATGTAAAAATCCAAGTGCAAATCCTTCCATGATGCATTTTTATATATATATATATATATATATATATATATATATATATATATATATATATATATATATATATATATATATATATATCCAATTGCTCAAATCACTTTGGGAGGTGGTCTGAGATCCATTTGAGCCACATTTCCATCCATCTATCCATCCACTGCTTTTCTAGGGATCCGTGTCGCAGGGGTAGCAGTCTAAGCAGAGAAACCCAGACATCCCTCTCCCTGCCACCTCATCTAGTTACTCCGGGGGATACCAAGGCGTTCCCAGGCCAGCCGAGAGATATAATCCCTCGAGCATATCCTAGGTGTTCCCCGGGGTCTACGCTCGGTCGGACATGTCCGGAACACCTCCACAGGGAGGAGTCCAGGAGGCATCCTAACCGGATGCCCGAACTACCTCAACTGGAAGTAGAGGAGTAGCGGCTCGACTCTGAGGTTCCCCGTATAATCGAGCTCCTCACCATCTTTGAGGGTGAGACCCGACACCCCACGGATAAAACTCATTTCAACAGCTTGTACCCGCTACCCAAACTCATGACCACAGGAGGGGGTAGAAACATAGATTGACCGGCTTCGCCTTTTGGCTCAGCTCTCTCTTCACCAGGACAGAGCCCACATTACTGCAGACGCTGCAACTGTCAACCTCCCACTCCAACCGTCCCTCACTCGTGACCCCGAGATACTCAAACTCCTTCACTTGAGGTAGGAGATCATTTCCAACCTGGAGAGGGCACTCCACCCTTTTCTGACTGAGGACCATGGTCAGGGGCTTAGAGGTGCTGATAAAGTATGTCACTGGGCACGTGAGCATGTCTAATGATAATAATCATTAAGCATTAAACAAACTGCTTATTAACAATATGGACAGACACTACCGTCTAAAGCAAAAGGCAGTAACCATCTTTAGCATATCACAGCACAGCTCAGTGATCAGACCTCAGTTCAACTAACCAGAGACATGTCTGTAAATGCATATGGTTACAATCGTATCAGGAGAAATATCAGATAAAAGATGTAAACAGCATCACACACAAAACAAGTAGTGATCCCAGCCAGTGTACTAATTCTCTCCTGCTAAATATTGCTTTATATTGTGCTATTACATGATTCTAAGGGGACAAGCTGGCTGGCAAGGATATAGGCAGTTAGCTGAAAGTAGCTAACATGGGCAACAGCTTCTTTCTGGCCTGTAACATAAGCTAGATAGAGTCTTCAAACATGCTTCATTCAGGTTGCGATGATTTCTCAACCAACAAGCAGATGCAGCTGATAAAAGTCACCTTATGTTTGTTGTCATGAGATGATAACTTGCTTAAAATGTTGTTTGTCTTGCTTATTTTTAAAGCAGTGTTCATTTTGTATGCTTGCAGTTGGCAATGCCTTCCAAAAAGTAAAGAATTAAATAGATATTTTGTTTGGTTTATACAACATGTTACAATGGCAATGGGCCATATTGGCACCTATATGTCTTAACAGTCAACAGGTTCCCTTTGAAGCCATATGATATTATGTTGCCCTTCTAAGAGACACTAACATTCACACAAGCAGCTGCCAATTACACTTTGGCAGTCTCGCAAAACTCATGTGCATCAAATATGGCTGAAGGAGATTTTTCTGAGACCGGAAGGAAAACGTAAGTGAAAAAGTAGTCCAAACATGGGACTTTTAACACCCCTGCAAAAACTGGCAGACCACCAAAACTGTCACCATTAGATAAACAGCACATAAAGATTTTATTTTTAAGAGCCAGAAAAAAATCTTTTTATCTTTGCTCTTGATTCAGATCTAGGAAAAGGTGTTTCTGCCCATCCTTCCACTGAGACAACTCAGCTTATAAGTCTAAAATATGTGTAGAAGCTGTTACTGAGAAAAGAAAAACTGCAAATCTGAGATGTGGGGCGATGTTTTATGGATTCGTAATTGAGATTATATGGACTGTGAGTAGAGGAAGTTTGGAGGTGTGGAAAAATATTTTGGGTGCTTGCAAAGGCAATGGAGAATTAAATAGAGAGCTAAGGTAATAAAGAGCTGAGGAATGCAGGCTGCAAGTATTCTAATTACCGACATATAACAAACATTTCAATCAATGACAAACATGCAGTATATTGCTATCTCTAGAAATTTAATAGACAGAAATGCTTATTATTATGACCCAGACATTCTGTTGTGGCCATTCTTGGAGGCAACCAAATATTTGGTTTTGGGTGGTACAGTGAAGTATAGTAATTAAATGAGCTACAGCCCCTCGAAATGGCTGTGCACATTCTTTGCCTTTGGGAATTGTATGTGTCGAAATCTCTTCGGAGAAACTATAACATTCAGTTAAAGAGGTAGACGTCTGTCCACCATATTTCTGCATGTCATCCTAAAGTATTTGAAACAGAAGTATCAGCAGAACTGTTTAAGATGTCAACCTGGATATGTCACCACAGTCTGAAAGATTACACAGATCATTTCATTTATCGACACATATATATTAACCATCTCGTGAGTATGACTGAGTGTAGAACAGACACACATATACACGCACACACAGTCTCCCACACACAAGGCTATTAATTTGGCTAAAGGACCTCATTACACGGGTGGCTAGGTCATCGAGCTTCTCTCTTCTTATTGGTGGAGAGCGAAGATGAAGGAAACTAATCGTTTTTTTTCCACCTCACTCGCATTTCAGGAGTTTGACGTAGTGAACAAGCTCCTAACTTTTCTCTCTTTCTTTCCACTAATACATTCAACGTGGCAGAGTGAAGTGCTAAACTGCATTCTGAATGTAAATAGTTTTTAGTGTCATGAACTTCTGTGAATTCACAGTTTTACAATAGTATGCCATGAATTTAAATACATGTCTTAATTTAAAGTAGTTGCTGATCATTTACAGATATTATGTCAGCACTTGGGATATCTTGGAATTTCTTCTTAGTAACTCTTAACTGAGATACTATATCATTATTTGACATTTGAAACCTGCAACTGAATTTCAAGTTAACATCTCTTTATTTATTATTTGTTATTTCCAATTAATTAGTAGTACTTACTTATGCCAATATTATACCTAAATAATTTCACCTCAGCAATTCAGCCAAGGTGACATACATTTTTAATATTGCCCTAAGGCTATCACACCTTATTGAGGAAATGTCCAACACTTTCGTCCCATCATGCACACCTGAAAAAAAAACAGTATTCAGGAAATCTTTTTGTCATCTAATTGATATTTTAGTACAATATATTTAAGATTTAGCAGAATATAATGCAACAGCTTCCAACACTATATATTACATTTATAAGTATTTTTATTAGCCACTGTTTACTTGTGTACTCATATAGTATATAATAATAAAGTAATTTTAACTCTTCCATAGTTCCAGTCTTAAAGGGACCCTGCCTGTTAAGACATGTATGCCTAAAAACAGAGTACACATCTAATACCATTAAAACATGAACCAAATGACAATGTTTTGTTTCTTATACAAGCATAACAAAAGGCAAATTTGGTTGGAGTCAGTCCTAAAGAAAACAAGACAATAAGACAAAGGCTAAGTAATAAATCAGAGTTTAATTAGATATTTTACTTAGATATATTTAGTATATTATTTATATTAGATATATTTGACAACAAAAATGGCAGCATACTGGTAAACATATTTTGTCTTTTTTTAATGATAAATAAAGCAGTTTGTTTAGTTCCTATGACATATTTCAATGGGAATGGACCATACCGGTGCCTATATGTCTTAACAGTCAACAGGTTTCCTTTAAAGCCAACCAGTTACAGCTGTGTCTTTCCTACAAAACCTGCTCCCATATGATATTATGTTGCCCTTCAAAGAGACAATAACATTCACACAAGTAGTTGCCAATTACACTTTGGCAGTCTTGCAAATCTCATGTGTATCTAATATGGCTAAAGGAGATTTTTCTGAGATAATCCACTTGCATACAGAAGAAGGAAAGGAAAATAAGTGAAAAAGGAGAACAAACATGGGACTTCTAACTCCCGTGCAGGAACTGGTGGACCACAAGAACCATAACCATCAAACTTACAGCAATTAAAGATTTTACATTTGAGAGAAAATCTAGCTCCATATTTGGTTCAGATCTGAGAAAAAGGTGTTTCTTGCCATTTTTCCACTGAGAGAAGAAGATCAGCTTAACAATATAAGTCTGAAAGTGTGTATAGCTATCAAGAAGCCATTACTGAGAAAAGGAAAGTTACAGATTTACAGATGTACAGTTACAGCAGATTGCAGTTTTATGGACCAAGACTGTGAGAAGAAGAAAATGCAACCAATTTTTAAGAAGTTTGGAGGGGTGGTAAAATATTACTGCAGATTTCTCACAAGAAAAAATAAGCTGTAAAGAAGGCATATGCTGGACATGCTAAAGACTCAACATTATTATATTTTATTCAGTTATTGAGGCTTCTGTGCAATTTTCTGTTAAATATATGGTTTCAGTTGTGTTCTGGAAATTAAACAAATCAAAGCCTCTTTTAGATTTTGAACAGTACTGTCTTTCTATAACAATTTTTGTTTCTTTTTGCAAATCAACAAAATATAATGGTGCACACTCTCTTTCCCTACAGATTTTTTTTTACAGTCAAAATATTTTTTATAATGAGCCATGTTTTCATATTATCATCACCCAAACACATACATCACTGGAAGGAATGTGGCAGAGAACACATATTTATTACTGCACTTCAGACACCATTGCTAAGCTCTACTCTGCTGCTTATCTCTGGGCTAAAGGTTTGGGTTTTAGGTTTCTATAGCAAAACTGGCTTTGCAGTAGTTTATTTGCATTAATTAAATCCAGTAGTAAATGTTAAGTTGTGTCCAAGCTCTATAAAGCTCACGTCAGGCTCACAAGACATAAAGTAGAGACAAAGTGACTGATTTAATTAACTAGAGATCAACAACTCATCCTTCTTCAGCTGTTCAAGGCCACTGTATGCTTACAGTTTCCCTTTGTCTGCCACGTAGATGCACAACATAACTCAAGATTTGTTATGTCATTTATCTGACCGCAAATTTCTTTCTCGTAGATATTAGATGAAATGATATAATTATGGTCCACTACAAAATAAATTAAACATACAGGGCAGTCTGGACACTGGGCAGGGACTAAATTTGTTTTTTGTTTTTTGTGTTAAATGACAATTTTTTTTCTTACTTCAGTACATTAGATTTAAAATGAAACAATATCTCTAAGGTTAAATTGCAGAATGTCAGCTTGAATCTAAATCTCTGCGAATCCCAGTATACAAATAACTAGACAATTAGCTGCTCGGGGATGATATCACATGTGGCATTTAAATCTTTAAATAAATCAAACAGAGACAAAATCAAACCTTTTAATAACACAATAATGAGCGGACTAGCCTTTTCCTGAATTCGATGGTGGAAGTTGTAATAGCAGGGAAAACATACCAGCAGCATTTACACATGGGGACATAAATGACTGACATATTGCCGCTGTCCAAAGAAAAACATGTACTTCCAATTTTACCAATTTTTTTTTCTTCATCATTTGAACACGACAGCTGCCTTTTGCATTGTATCAAAATATCATGATAAATGGACCAAAAGAAATTCTTCACAATGATTAATTATAATGAAAACTTTTTAGCATGACTTTTTGCATGACGACAAAGGTAAAGATACACTACCAGGGGTATGTTTCACAGTTTAGCTGTGTAACTATGTTGATAAGTTTAACAAACCTAAGTTCAAACACAAGTGGTGGAGCGACAGCTACAGTTGGAGCGATGGCTCTGAGGCTGAAACTAAGAAATTAAAGAACCTAAGGAAATTTGAATCTAATGAGGCAAACGCACTGTGAAGTTTGGATGTTCTGCTTGCAGTCTTCTTTTTAAAAGAACTTGTCAGTCGATTCTCTTGGATAATGTTGTTGTTATAGTAGTGGCTTTGTTTAATTGAAAGTTCCTTAGAAGGGAGTCTCCAAGCTCACCTGTCGAGAGGTATGAGCATCTCTAAAGAAGTGAATTAATTTCCCTGCCTTAACTTTTCAACGTGTAATTTATTTTATGTAGAAAATAGCTACTCAAGTAACGGAATGGATCCAATATCAGTTATGGCTATAACTAAAATGCTACCTAAAACAAATTATATATATATATATTGTTGCTACATTTAAATATATATATATAAAACATCAATGCTTTATTAATTTAAAACATCAATGCTGAAATGCATTTGTTTACTACACAGTGGTTTAATAATTTGAGCTACAACATGTGATTCATTTGCATTTCTGGATATGGAATATTTTAGTTTAATAAGATGGAAATGACATCATTTAAACTTAAAATAACTACTCAAAAGATGTACTACATCTTTTAAATATAGCTTTAAGTTATTTAATCAAACATTATAATCAAACTACTGCAGCCTAGATGACTAGCATATTTCCTTCAGGTTTATAAATAACCTTCCATGGATAATGTAATTTAATTACAGCTTAAAGTTCTGCATTATCTGCACAAGTTAAGCTAATGTTTATAGAATTTTTCGCAAGTTTGTTGGCTACAAATTCCATTAAAGACACAGGTCAAACCAATTAATGTGGTTCCAACTCATGTGGCTTTTGGGAAGATGTTGTACTGGTTTGAAAAAGTACTTACCTTTACTAAGTACTACCCCAGTAACTGCTGTGTGTACGTATGTTAACTGACTGCATAACTCACAATCACAGTATATTTAATATCTCTGCACTTTATTCACTACTTCATCTTCAGAAACGAGTGCTGTGTCGGTGCTGCACTGTCCTGTCTGTTACTGTCCTGTCTGTTTACTGTGTCTAATGTCTGTTAATTTATCATATTTACTGTTTCTAGTTAAAACTGTGTATGCATGTTTGCACTTTGTACTCTTTGTTCTATGCTGCACTGTGTTGCTCCTGGAGGAACGAAATATCACTCCACAGTGTACTTGTACGCAGATGCAATGACAATAAAAGCCTCTTGACTTGATTTAAAAAGTTAACATGGTTAGTCATTGTCTTTTGTACACCGGTCGGTGTTTTGTGTATGTGTGTGTGTGTGTGTGTGTGCGCGTGTGTGTGTGTGTGGTCAGCAGGTTCGGCATACAAAACAAAACATTTGAATTCTCAAAATGCCTGTAGCCTTTATCAAGCTTGCTCCTTTCGAAAAACACCTGTTCCACCAAATAAATAACATCTTTTGTGATAAGAAGAATAAGTAAATCTTAAAAAGGTGTCCTCTACACTGTCATTCAGCACCCCTTGTCACAGTGAAGATTTCCTAACAATGACTTATTCATAATTGTACGAAGAGGCTGTAGCAAACAACCTAAAAAACCTCAGTACTGGAAAAGGCTAAACACACAGAACACTACCCAGAGATTAAGGCACTGATAGATCTTCTCATGATGCAAAGCAGGCTGCATGATGTGAGCCATGCCTCATCTGTGAAACACTGTGTTATGGGCATGTCCGTCTGCCAATGGGACTTGGCTCACTTGTCTTTACTCATGATGTGACTGCCAACAGCAGCAGCACGATGAATGCTGAAGTACACAAAAGCAACGTAACTGCTCAGACGCAGCCAAATACCTCAGACTTGGATGTCATTCACCTTGTGGCAAGACAAAAACATAACCCAAAATAGAACAATGACCTAGTACCGGAAACAATCAAATCACTAAATCTAAACCTGTCTGAGCATGTACTTTACTAATTGAAAGCAAGACTGAAGGCAAAAGCCCCCCAAAACAAGCAGGAAATTCATTAAAAAAAATAGTTGCATTGAAGGCCTGGGAAAGAACCCCCAGCATCTGACCATATATATAGATCACAAGGGACTGACAAAATTTATTTTTCCAAATGACAGACTTACCTGTTATTTTTCTAAATATCAGCTCCCTGAAAGAGTGATATGCATAAAGGAGGACTGAGATTCTTTTAATCTTCTACCTAATATAGATGCCAACTGAATTACATTGCACTAAATTGTTGATGTTTAATGTCTATGCACCAAATTTCTGAAGAACAACATTTTTCCAGTACATTCATCGCATACTGTACCTGTTTATAACGAGAGTTGACAATAAAGGCTCCACTTTACTGTTTCATTCCAAAACCAATATGCTACAATACAGAGCCTAAACAACAAACTAAATCACATCACTGCTCCATTGCTCACAGCCTGCGCTGTATACTGGACATTAACACTATAAAGAAAAACGTATTTGTCTCTAAATATTTAATGATCACTCTGTTCATCATCCTCACCAGTTTTCTGTCTTTTAATGTACTGTGATTTGGAAATTCAACCCTAAAACATTGCATTATACAAAAAATGTATTTTGTTACACTTGTCATGAAAAGCATATTAGAAATACTGCACAACATTCACACAACCTGCATTTTCTAAACAGCATACGGAGTGATTTTGTGCCAGGTAACCCTTTTATACAGGGGCACATTATAATGTGCTTGTAATGTGCCTATTAAGCATTAACAAGCAAGTAGCTGTTAATTAACAGACTGCTTATTTCTACATTATTGAGCAATAACTAGGGTGAGGTAAGCATTTTTTTCCAGAGCACTGTGATCTGTGTATTATACAGAGTTGTAGTACTCGAGACACAAACGAATGGACCAGTTAAGTGCAAAGCCTCCTTTAACTTCAGTTCAGTTTTGTCTTCTTCTCCTTTGAGAATACCTCCATACAAAATGAAGTGCATTTTAAACTGAAGCAGCATCATATGCACCGTGAAATACACCAATAATAATGTACTAGAAAATGTTTACTGTATGCCCTAGTCAAGGGCATTGCTGGGCCAAACATTATTTATAGCATTGCTCTAGATGTTTTGATCTTATAATATATAGATGACTATATATTGCCTTCAGTCCTTTAGCTTGATGCGATTGATATCATGTTTAAATCTATTAGTTCTGCACTTAATACAAATTACAACAAGATAAATGTACTATGTGCCAATTTGCCCAAGTAGCCATTTTCTATGATACATTTTCTGACTGATGCTCCTCTAGAGGCTCGAGAAGAACAGATATTTTGGAGCCATTACAAAAATTCCTCCTGAGGGACCAGGCCCCCACACCCCACTAGTACAGGCTTAGACACTATCCATAAACCTCTAGTGCTGCCCGACCCTAGTAATTGGAATAGTATTAAATAATATAGAAATAAGCATCCTATTAATTGGCTTGTTTTTCAATCTAATTACTGCCCAATAATGTAATCATCACATAATAATGTGCAGCCCATGAATTAACTCTCACCCTTATTACTGCTTTGCAATGCTATGATAAGCAGCCAGTTCATTACTAGTTATTGACTTGGTAAGTTGGTTTACCAGCTATTGGCTCTCTAAGCCTTACTAAGGGCATAATGGATTATTGCAAATTATTGCAAATGCTTATTACGTGTATTGCACAAACAGAAGTATTTTGGAAAATGTTTATTTTACCTTAGTTATTTCTTAATAAAGCATTTATGAGCAGCCAGCTAATTACCAACTGTTATGG
The DNA here is from genome assembly GCA_021613375.1 of Megaleporinus macrocephalus. Classification (NCBI taxonomy): domain Eukaryota; kingdom Metazoa; phylum Chordata; class Actinopteri; order Characiformes; family Anostomidae; genus Megaleporinus; species Megaleporinus macrocephalus. The sequence continues at coordinate 29,767,180 of CM038711.1, read as the reverse complement.
CTTAAGAAAGGCATTACAATGTTAGGTTTAGTTTAGTTTCTGCTTAATAATGCAGAAATAAACAGCCTGTCAATTAACAACTATTGTTAAGGATGAATAAAATCAATGTATCTTTTCTTGTAGCCTCATAACCCCACACACAGTAAAGGACGATGAAAAGTGAAATAAATACGACAGGTTGTCCATTTCAACCCTGACCATAGCCAGTCAGGCTGGTAAAAAAATGTAAAACAGCTCTTCCAAACCTGGCACTGGTGGCACAAATAGTCCATTTGCCAACACGGTAAACACATGAATCACTATCACACACTCCCAAATTTGTAGTACACGTGATGTACTGACTAATTGGTTCCCATGAAAACAGAAAAAAAAACAAAAAAAATAATAAAGTCAACGCAATAAAGTAGCTTCAGCTATAGTCCATATATAATTGCAAAAGTGCCCCTTGCTGCACTCTTTCAAGTGCCCATCTAACAAGAGCATGAAAAATAGCTCAATCTATTTAATCAGGCTGGCAATCAGCTGACTTCTGCTCTCGAGGTCACCCCTGTACCCCGCTGCGTCTCTATTGAAATATTCTGCACTCTCGCTACTACTGTATCAGGGCTGCTTGATATAAGCTATACGGAGCTATTCTGTTTCTCAGTACTAGCGTTAAAGCAAGGTCACTGTGGAGCCGCGAGAGATCTTGAGTGTAAGGTATTGACATGTAGAGATGGTCAAAGATAATTGGGAATGAGAAAGATGCTCGGAATTGTCCTCGTAGTGAGTGATGTGCTCTGCGTGCATCTGATTGGGTCTGCCAATATTGAGAAAGCAATTAAACACTAATGATTCATGTCACAGCGCCCCGCTGGACGCTGTCTCCGTGGTTTGATAGACTGCACTCAGAGACATCAGCACTAGCTACTACTCCGCATGTGTTCACACTTCATGCTAGATTATTATGCTGCTGTTTTGAAACAAAAAAACATCAACTTGCTGTATTCTATTGATTATACCAAGATTGCATCTTTTTGACTGGAGCACACTAAATTACATAACTTCCTTAATGAATAATGTGTCTTAGCACAAAAGAAGAGCAGAAAGCTGTGCCCTCAGACCCTGGCCTTCTCACTACCCGTAAGTGGGCTGACCATTTTGAGTCACACTCTTAAAATGAAAAGTTCTGAAGTTCTTTAAAGGTCGGCTTTGTTAGGGGGAAAAAACGTTAAATTATTGTCAAATCTTTGTAAACGCGTAAAAGCCCTTTAATCTTGTACCAAGAAATCACCTTTTGGCCTTTAATGTATCCCCCCCTATTGATTGTCCGGTGCTGTTTATCTTTTGTAAAACCATGATTTAACTAAGACACAAATTGATAGATTTCTATATTTCTTTGCCACAAACTACCATTTTAAATGAACCAGTAATATACTTATCTCCAAATGTATTTAATGTTAATACAATATAACGTGCAAATAATAAGCACTTAACACTTGAAGTGTCTCGTATTGTAAATGTGTGTTTATGCCAGTCAGTGGTGTATAAATGGGGTGGCCATTGGATGTCCATTACATCCTTCAGGTGCCCATGAACCCAAAAATATACAATATGGGCAAATGCTTGTAGACACTTGATCATCAAACCTGTAAGAGCTAGTTAGACATCCTATTCCAAAAGTGTGGGCATTAATATGGATTTAACCTTCTTCTGTTATATTTCAAACACCTTCTAACCATTTTGCCTCCTTCACCAAACTTCATTTCTGATGTCACGTATTACAGCAGTTAGCGTTCTTCTGGCATTTGCCAACCCCAGATACATTTATCAGACTGCCAAATATTGAGAAGATGTGTCCACTACTCTAGAGTCCAATGGGAAAATGCATCACCCCACTCCCGCCACACTTGGCATTGGGGTCTTAGACTTGTGTGCAGCCGCTCTGCCATAGAAACCCATTTCGTGAAGCTGCTGATGCACAGTTCTTGTGCCGGTGTAGCTTCCAGAGGCAATCTGTAACGAGCGATACAGAAAAGGATAAGTGATTTTTTCATGCATTTCAGTACACAGCCTCTCTGCTCTGTAAGTTTGTGCAATCAACTGCTTTGTGGCTGATCCACTGTTGCCCCTAGACGCTTCCATTTCACAATAGTAACACTTATAGTTGATCACAGTAGATCTAGCATGGCAGAAATTTCTTACTTGTGGTATCTTATTAAAGGGCCATGTTTAAAACTGCTGATCTCTTTGGTATGACTCAAGCTACTGCCGATGTTTGTCTACAGAGAATGCATAGTTGTGTGTTTGATTTTAAATGCCTGTTAGCAACAGGCGTGGCTAAAGCACCTGAACCCAATAGCTTAGAGGGTTGTCCACATACATTTGGCTATATAGTGTATGTACATTAATGAAAAATTACCCTAAAAAAGGATGGAGACTTATGACATTTCTTCTTCTAACTGTGAACCTGAACTATAATATGTATTATAACATAGATATATGCAGGCCTATAATATTTCTTTGGAAATAAGTCACCATCTTTTTTATTCATTTTCTAAACTCTCAGTTTTAAAAGAAATTGTATGTGTACTTGTATGCAGTGTTATGTATAAATACCTAATTTTCTGATTCTAAATATCAAGTGTCTAGTCAGTTTCTAGGCGAAATTCTATTGGAATAAAACTGGCAATAGACAATGTTTTAAAAAGTGTGGTCAATAATAGTCAGAGAAATTCAAAATACACACAAAATACACAAAAGATTTGTTCCCATTTACTACATTTATCACTTATACCACATTCATACAGAAAAACCTGGAAATGAATGCATGTGAAAGAGACTGTGGAATTGAAAGGAGCTATGATTGATGAGTTTATTAGGTACTAGATTTGTAGTGATGCTCTCAGCATTTTGGTGATAAATGTTGTGAGGATTGTTACACAGATTAAAGATATGAACATGGTTTTCTTTTAGAGTGAAAGTAGCTGAGCACACAATCTTGTCACAGTTTCCTTACCATCCCACTCACTGCATCTTCTCCTGCCCCTGTGCTTTAGCCATGTGCTTTTGTTTAGGTCTTTGTCTCTGCCCTGTTCCTGGATTCCCATTAGTTCTAGCACCTGTGCATAGTTTATGCCTTCCCCTTCTCCCAGGTACTCTATATAAATCAAGCCCTTTGTTTCAGGCCTTCATTGTCTAGACTTTTGTGCCTACACTGCGTTTGGTTTCCCTGTTGTGTTGTTGTTTTTAAGCTATTATGTTCTTCTGCATAGTTTACTTTTGTTATAGATGCTTGCGCTTACATTGAGCCTTCTAGCATTACATAAATACAATAACCACACAAATTAACCAGCACCTTACCATAGAAGGCATACATGCTAGAAACTGTCAATGTCAGTTACTAATGGTTCTGTGTATAAGTGAGAGATAGGTGTACTTTACTTTGGTGGGTGACTAGCTAATTGATATCCCTCATGCAGACCCATTAAACTATGCTAAATGTGAATGTGCATGCATTGCAACAACTCTAGGGGTAGATTTAGAAATAGGAAAAAGAGGCTTTGCCAGCATCTCTAGTCATTGAGACATTAGGTATGATAAGCATCTGTTGAAAGAGTCTTCAGGGAACTAAACAGTGGTTCTTCGCTCTTCTATGCAAGTGCTCCAAAGGGCCCTGTTTTGCATCTTTATTTGTAAGTCTCGAAGAAGGAGGCTGTTCTGAACTAATCACAAAGAACAGAGTTGGGTATACAAGATGAATTAGGAAGCGTGGCTCACAGTGGACAGAGGAACAGACTCTTTAGCAGTAAATTAAGCATTAAAAACTGCACAGGTGGCAAAATGGATGAAAAGGAGCAGCTGGGAATTTCTGCAACGTTGTCGGCGAAACACTGTCCCGTAGCCTGCTCCCTCCGCCAACAGATGTTTCTCCGGCTCAACATTTGTCTCCCAGCTTCGTCTTAAATGGCAGGGAGCCTCCGCTAAAAACTCAGACAGCTCAATCACACAGAGCTGTGTTTATGCTGAATACAAGTGTTCGGGGAGCGGTTTGGCGAAATGACACGGCAGCTGCTCTGTCTAATGACACGTCAGTTCTACAGCTGTCAGTCAGGGAGATGACCCTTATTCTGCTGTTCTGCTCAAAAAAGAACACTTCAACTATAACGCTCGTCACACAAAGTAATGAGAATGCAGAATTCTGCTGCTGTTATTAAAACCTAGATACTCCACTTCTCTCTCTTTATCATTATTAGTATTAGTACCTTTGCAAAACTATGGCCTTGATTGAATATTTTATTTCCATTGGACTGGTCCTAAATTACTTTTACACTAAAGCCTTGTTACATTAACGCACATTAAAGTTTAACATGTTTGTTCATTATTTGGTATATTCTGTCCAAACCTTTAGGAAATTAAAGAATGAGGCATCCATTATTTAAACAGGCTAGAACTTACAAACATAGCTTGTATAATCTCCATATGAGGGCACCATCAACAGAATGGGATGCTCTAGAGCAGCCAAACATGAGCCATGGCCACCAAGGTCACCATGCCCAATGCCAATCCTTGGCTGGAGGGGTTTAAAGCTCTACAGCATTGGGCTGTTTAGCAGTAAAACTGTGCTATCAGGAGTGAGGGAGCACCATCCAATACCTCTGGGTTGAGTTGAAGTAGTGTTCGTGATCCAGAACTAAATCATCCAACATCAGGACCTGACCTCACGAATCAAATCCTCACAGCAATGCTCCGAAACCTAGTGCAAAGCCTTCCCAGAACAGCAGAGGCTGTTAACTCAGGCCCGGTGCCAGAACTAAGTCAAGAGTAGAGCTTCCAAAAACCACAGAGCTGCGTAGAGGAGTAAAGCGCATCCATGTAGCAGTAAAATCAATAAACGTCAAGGATAATACGAGACAAGAAATCAACAGCAGGGCCACACAATTAGGAGAGGACAAACAAGAGAGCCATATTTACTGCACAACACCAAAAGTCTACCTATTTAAGAATTCTACAACATACAGCTTTGGTGATGCAAGTAAACTTACTTATGTTAAAGGAGCAACATGTAAGATGTTACCTTCCAAAAAGTAACTCAAATTAATAACAGAATGTGAAGAAATAACCATTTTGACTGTAGTATTGTGTCTGTGTATTGGGTTGTGGATATACCTACTAAAGTTAGCATGCTGATCAGCTAGCCCCTGCCCATTTACCTTGTAACCCCTCAGGAGGTGTGTTGACTCAGTCCAACATGAGAGGATGAAGAAGCAGCACTGCCCCAATGGCATATTCTAATCTCTTGTCAATCTTGTTAAAGGACCTTCTCCCTGTTGTATCATAGCCATAGCTAGGGCTGGGCGATATGGACCCAAAATAATATATCAATATTTTAAGCTGAATGGCAATATAGGATATATATCTTGATATTTTTTTCTTCCTGTAAGGTGATAACAAAAAGGCACTCTTGTGTCAAAACTACATGTCTCAAATGTCACACAGGAACTTGAGGCTAGAGCTGGGTATCATTTAAAAAAAATTGATATTGATACAATACCTTTTTTCTGAATTGTAACAAAAAATACAAAAATGTATGTTTTTAACAGAAAACCTGAGTCAGGCTCATACTGTAACATAAGTTTTTTATTTTTTATCTTGTTCAAACAATGAGCATCTTTGTGCTGCTTTATTAACAACAAACATTAGCATTACTTATACATAAACTATAAAAGTATGCAATCCTTTAAGAATAAAATTGGTCACTGCTCTGTAGCGTTCATCCCTTCTCTAAGCCGACATCCTCAGCTTTTCTGCTACAGTGAAAGGGGCTGTTTCTCCGTAAAATCAATACGCTAAGTACAGAAAATAGGCAAACTGATCTTTTTATGACTTTTTTCAGGTACTCTGCAGTACGAGATGTTTCGGTCGGTACCTTTTTGCTATGGAATTGCCAGTCCTTCTACAGGCATCCTCTGCGATGGCGTCTTTCATGTGTTTATCCGTCTCCATGCTGTTGCTGCCTGCGTTCACGCGTGAAGCGTTGGGGTAGGGAAAGAGGCAGGGCAGTGTGAAGTTGAGACAAACCGGGAGTGAGAGACAAACTGGTGGATCTACAAGTGTAATTGCAGCGCAACACAGACTATATCAATATAAAGGATATTGTCTTATTTTATATCTCATATAAAAATATATCAATATTTCTTAAAAACTCGATATATCGCCCATGCCTAGCCCTAGCCAATGTAAATAACATGAAATGAAGAGCTGAAGCTCTTGGAAAGCTACCATTATGAACACCGCCACCCACTCTCAGCAATAATTCTTAATCAGTAGCAAACAAAAGCCATGATATAAAATTTGAGATTCTTGGCGAGTGAAGGGATTAAGTTTGCTGCTGAATTCGCAACATTTTCTTTAGACAGGTAAGAACTAAAGAGTTAGGTGGAGAGACTGTGCATTTTCTGGTGCTATGTTGCCTTCTAGTGTTGTACAAGTTTAACAAGTTGCTTCATTTTACAAATTGCTCCTTTAACTGATGTAGCTTTCATACAGCTGTACAGCATTGTGCACTAAAAAATGTGGTTGGATGGATGGGGGGTGGGATTTTGCCTCCACTAAGCGACTCCCTGATGCCAGGTCTGCCTTTACTGCACAAAAGGAGCAAGAAACTCCCTATTTATACCCAAACAGTGGCTGAGCAGCATTTTCAGACATATAGTTCGTCATTGCAGACATACTAGTTCTTGTTATGACAGCGATAAAATTAGAGTCATCAGCATCAACACACTGGCTACAGAGGAGACATGCACATTTGTCTTAGACGTACATATAGAGCCTGACAGCGGCATATACGGGTTTAATTCACACATGACACTGCAGGTGCACAGTGGACACGTGCAGGCGTGAAAATAGGATTTAAAAGGACTCGCTTACAGAGTTCCATTTTTGTTCACGCCAAAGTGTGACGCAGTGTGGTGCAGAGAGTCGTGGCTCTACTCACACTGATCTATGACGCAGCGGAGCTCCTGCACCAGCTGGCTGGATCGCACTCTGACGCACAAGTGAAAATATATTATATGGAGTAGCATTCTCAACACTGCATATAATATACAGAGACATCGCCCATCTGTACGCCACCTCTCATATGAATAAAGGTCATTTAATTCTATTTTAGAAGATGCTGGCCCAACCTCTCTTTAAACAACCTCTCCCAGGTTAACCAAGCAGTTTTTTTGGTTACTGGGCTTTAAATAGATATGTAATTGACCTTTGTTCTGATTGGCTGTCCCAGCAATCTGGACTGAAATATCTTTATAACTTAGTTGTGAGCAGGTGTGAAAGCAGAGCAGGCCTATATTTATATATACATATATACCTTCCAAAAAGTAACTAAAATTAATAACAGAATGTGAAGAAATAACCATTTTGACTGTAGTCTGTGTATTGGGTTGTGGATATACCTACTAAAGTTAGCATGATGATCAGCTAGCCCCAGCCCATTTACCTTGTAACCCCTCAGGAGGTGTGTTGACTCAGTCCAACATGAGAGGATGAAGAAGCAGCACTGCCCCAATGGCATATTCTAATCTCTTGTCAATCATATTAAAGTTCCTGTTGTATCATAGCCATAGCTAGGGCTGGGCGATATGGACCCAAAATAATATCTCAATATTTTTAGCTGAATGGCGATATACGATATATATCTTGATATTTTTTTCTTCTCATAAGGTGATAACAAAAAGGCACTTCTGCGTCAAAGCTACATGTCTCAAATGTCACACAGGAACTTGTGGTCAGAGCTGGGTATCGTTTGAAAATTTTTGATATGGATCCAAAAAAAATTTTTTTTAATTGTAACAAAAAATTATATATTTAACAGAAAACATGAATCTTGTTCAAACAATGAGCATAAAACTATGCAACCCTTTAGGAACAAAATTGGTTACTGTTCTGTGGCGTTCATTCCTTCTCTCAGCCGACATCCTCAGCTTTTCTGCTACAGTGAAAGGGGCTGTTTCTCCGTGAAATCAATACACAAATAACTGTTAGTTAATGTTGTTTTTTTTATTATTTATATATATATATATATATATATATATATATATATATATATATATATATATATATATATATATATATATATACATATATATATATATATATAAATATATATATATATATATATATATATATATATATATATATATATATATATATATATAGTGCTGTGTTTTTGTGACATCATAGAAACAATCCATTTAAAACGGGATGGGTAGTGAATGGTACTTTAGCATACCATATGAAATTCTAATTCAGTTTTTCATGATATGGGCCCTTTAATGGATGATGGATTGCCTAATGAACTGCAATCATCCAAAATGAAAGCACAGTCATAAACTCCTAAATCAGTGGCTACGGGGCATAGACACAGTGCAAAACAGACACATAAACTAAAGCAGCTATGTGACCACCTCTCTCTCCACAGAGTAATTCAGTTTGCCACTCAGAGAAGGAAGCAAGCCTTTAATGCTCTTATTTCATGCAGATGTGAGACATGCCAGCAATCTGCGTCTGCATTTGAACACTAGCTGCAGTTTGTAGCCTGTCATGATCTGTGGAGTACACGCTGACAAAGAACAGATAGGGGATTTAGGAGGTGCCAAAAAGACAGGGTGGGGCCAAGGACTTACTAGGGTTTCAGGGCCTTAAAAACGGAGGCGAGCCACATACTTTCAGGGATTTCGACAGGAGTAGCGCGTCTCATGCCTGTCACACATTTCAGTTTTTCAATTTCAGGAGAGAACTGAGGTGGGATGAGAAGTGTCACCGCTCTGCTAGCTTTTCAGAATGGTGACAGTCAACAGCGTCAAAAAAAAAAAGGACAGACGAATGTACACGTGTAGTAACACTCCTTTCTAATTTCTCATGTACAGTACTGTGCAAATATCAGAGACCACCCCGACATCTATTTAAAGGGGCTATAGGATGAAGAACATGTATTTACATTGGCACAGTTGACATACTGTGAACCTTAAACACTGAGAAAACCAAAACATCTCTCCATTCTAGTAATTTCTCACCTTTAATGGTGTTGATGACTGGATTCTGGGGTGAATCAAATTTTCTTCTTCTTCTTTTTTATTTCTTGGCTTCTGGACAGCTACACATCCTTTCAGACCTAGTGAGAGTTGTCTTCTCACAGTGAAAAACTGAAGTTGGCTTATTTAACTTTTCAAGTCCACCTTAAGGGGGGATTATACAGGAGTATTTCCTAAAATACTTTTTACATTCCAATACAAATCAGAAAAGTAATGCTCTGACAATGTAAAGAAAAAGAACTGTAGGCTCTATCAACTATATTTTTTATATTTTCTTTGGCTAAAATTTTCTTCTTCTTTTTATTTTAATTCTTGGCTTCTGGACAGCTACACACCTTTTCAGACCCAGTGAGAGTTGTCTTCTCACAGTGAAAAATGGAGAGAAACTGAAGTTGGCTTTGTATTTGCCATTTTCCTCTTGAACTTTACAAGTCCACCTTAAGGGTGGAGTATACAGGAGTATGTATGGAGTATTTCCTAAAATACTTTTTACATTCCAATACAAATCATAAAAGTAATGCTCTGACAATGTAAAGAAAAAGAACTGTAGGTTCTATTAATTATATTTTCTTTGGCTAAAATTTTCTCCTTCTTTTTATTTTATTTCTTGGCTTCTGGACAGCTACACATCCGTTCAGACCCAGTGAGATTTGTCTTCTCACAGTGAAAAGTAAAGAGAAACTCCTGGAAATGTTTTCAGATCTGAAGCAAAAGTGGATCTCTTACGGATGAAAGCACTGTTTATCTAACGGTGACTGATTTTTAGTGGACAGTTGTTAGGAGACCCTTTTTCTCTATATTCTCAGATTCTCTATAAACTCATGTTTTTCTTTTGCTGATTTTTCTTTCCCCTTCCTTATGCAAGTGGGTTTATTTCCATCTAATCTCCTCAGAAACATCTCCTGTAAAAATAGCTTAAGAGCTGTTCGACTGGAAATAAAACAAATCAGGGTGGTCTCTGACAACTGTGTTGCACTATATACACACTGAAACACACAGTTTTAACTGCGTTGGGGTGGGTTTTGGCTGTTATGCTCATCAGTGCTGATTACTCTGAGTAGGACCAAGAGGCCTGTACATGCAGCATCGGATGCCTTTCGAAGAGAAGGGGAAAATGTAATAAGATCATAACTTCTGCCAGACTTGCAATTAAAGCTGAATTGTTGACCTGTTTTTTTTTCATAGTTTACAACATGCAGAGCAAGCGTTTCTCCCCAGTCTACTCACAAGACTCTTTCCCCAAATAGATGTTTCTTCTCAAATGATAATATCTCCATGCTTGAGTTATCTTATGTGCAAGAGGGAGAGAGAGAGATAGAGGTGAGGTTAAGGATGGTGCTAATCAGCATGCTGACGAAAAATAATTCCAGTGTCTATAAAGTTCTGCTTGCGTTTCCTGAATGCTTTCTGTCCATCAGTAGAGACTCAGTAGTAAACAGGTCTTCACAATCACCTTCATACGAAGGATAATGAGTCAGGAACTCATTACAGATTTAAATAATGCACCTGGCAAGGCCCATATAATGCTTTCTGAAGCCACTGAGAGACCACTAGAACAATAAAGAAGGTAAAAATCTTAAATGTGGAGTTTACTTTGGACGTGAAAGAGGGTCGGATAGAAGTAGGAATGATGGCATCTGTTAGCTGATGTAACATCACTGGCAGTTTGTGTTCTCCTACAGGTGCGCTGAGCTGTTCAATGATTTTGCATTAGCAGCAGTTAAAAACATGTGCTGGCACATCACATGTTCGGGAAGAAGCAGGTGTTTGCCTCCATCCTCCCAGCCTGGCAGAACCGACTGTCACTAAAACTGTGGAGGAAAAAAATACCCCTCGACACAGAAGACAAATGAAAGTTCAGTGATGAGGAGATAGCGGTGGTAATAAATGGTATGGAGGTTTTGACTTGACTCCAGTTAATTTTTAATCAAGGCAGCTTCAGAGCCAATAATAAAGGGATACAGCAGAGATTAAACTGACTACACTTCTGAAGATGCAGGAACACTCAGCTTATTTCACATACTGAGTGATGTACTGAGAACATCAGTAATGTAGTCAGAATTCTTTGAAATTGAATCACTTTTAATTATTTTCCAATTATTTGAATAAAATACAGTTGGATGTAATTTTGTTCCTATTTTTGAGACGCTGAAGTTGGCTTCGTATTCACCAGTTTCTTATTCAACTTTTCAAGTCCACCTTAAGGGTGGAGTATACAGGAGTGTGTATGGAGTATTTCTTAAAATACTCTTTACATTCCAATACAAATCAGAAAAAATAAGAGCTCTGACAAGGTAAAGAAAAGAACTGCCACACGACTGTAAAAACCCTAACCAGATGACTTGATGTACTCATGCGTACATGCATGGAGAACTGCACATACGTGCACGGACAAACACAAGCACCGCTGCGAGCTGGAAGAATGGTGGAGAAATTTTAAACCGCTTGTACTGATAAACAAACAAAGAAAAAACACAGAAAAGCCCTCCGACAAAAGTAGTGTGGATAAAGCCAGAGGGAAAACCAGAGGAAGAGTAAACATCAGTGTCGCTCTCAAGCGGTGGAGGAGCCTGAGGGCACAGAAAGCCCTGGGAAGCGATGAGACATGAAGGAGGTGAATAGTGTTGTAAACATTCTCCATCCCTGTGACTAGTCAAGCTGGGTACGTTCATGTGTTTTTGGGGGAGTGGCTTTAGAAGGAGGGCTAAAGACAGGGGTAGGACTTTTCGGTTGGATTTTTTTTACAGTTTGTGTAAGCACAGTTTGTATGAGCACAGTTTGTGTAAGCACAGTTTGTGTGAGCACAGTTTGTGTAAGCACACTTTGTGTGAGCAGAGTTTGTGTGAGCAGAGTTTGTTTGAGCAGAGTTTGTGTGAGCAGAGCTTCTGTAAGCACAGTTTGTGTAAACAGTGCTTGTGAGAGCACAGTTTGTGTGAGCAGAGTTTGTGTAAGCACAGTTTGTATGAGCAGAGTTTGTGTAAGCAGAGTTTGTATGAGCAGAGTTTGTGTGAGCAGAGTTTGTGTGAGCAGAGTTTGTGTGAGCAGAGTTTGTATGAGCAGAGTTTGTGAGCATAGTTTGTGTGAGCACAGTTTGTGTGAGCACAGTTTGTGTGAGCACAGTTTGTGTGAGCAAAGTTTGTATGAGCAGAGTTTGTGTGAGCAGAGTTTGTGTGAGCATAGTTTGTATGAGCACAGTTTGTGTGAGCACAGTTTGTATGAGCAGTTTGTATGAGCAGAGTTTGTGTGAGCAGAGTTTGTATGAGCAGAGTTTGTGTGAGCACAGTTTGTGTAAGCAGAGTTTGTGTGAGCACAGTTTGTGTAAGCAGAGTTTGTGTGAGCAGAGTTTGTATGAGCAGAGTTTGTGTGAGCAGAGTTTGTATGAGCAGAGTTTGTGTAAGCACAGTTTGTATGAGCAGAGTTTGTGTAAGCAGAGTTTGTGTGAGCAGAGTTTGTATGAGCAGAGTTTGTGTGAGCATAGTTTGTGTGAGCACAGTTTGTGTGAGCACAGTTTGTGTAAGCAGAGTTTGTGTGAGCAGAGTTTGTGTGAGCAGAGTTTGTGTAAGCAGAGTTTGTGTAAGCAGAGTTTGTGTGAGCAGAGTTTGTGTGAGCAGAGTTTGCGTGAGCAGAGTTTGTGTGAGCACAGTTTGTGTGAGCACAGTTTGTGTAAGCACAGTTTGTGTAAGCACAGTTTGTGTGAGCACAGTTTGTATGAGCAGAGTTTGTATGAGCAGAGTTTGTGAGCAGTTTGTGTGAGCATAGTTTGTGTGAGCATAGTTTGTGTGAGCACAGTTTGTGTAAGCAGAGTTTGTGTAAGCAGAGTTTGTGTGAGCAGAGTTTGTGTAAGCAGAGTTTGTGTGAGCATAGTTTGTATGAGCACAGTTTGTGTGAGCACAGTTTGTGTAAGCAGAGTTTGTGTGAGCACAGTTTGTGTGAGCAGAGTTTGTGTGAGTAGAGTTTGTGTGAGCACAGTTTGTGTAAGCACAGTTTGTGTGAGCACAGTTTGTATGAGCAGAGTTTGTGAGCAGAGTTTGTGTGAGCATAGTTTGTGTGAGCACAGTTTGTGTGAGCACAGTTTGTGTAAGCAGGGTTTGTGTGAGCACAGTTTGTGTGAGCACAGTTTGTGTAAGCAGAGTTTGTGTGAGCAGAGTTTGTGTGAGCAGAGTTTGTGTGAGTAGAGTTTGTGTGAGCACAGTTTGTGTAAGCACAGTTTGTGTAAGCAGAGTTTGTGTGGGCACAGTTTGTGTGAGCAGAGTTTGTGTGAGCAGCGGCTGGTGAGCAGTGCTGGTGTTGTTTATTGCTAGTACTCACATTACTAAACTCTTCACACTCACCTCCTTCAGAATGTTTCTTGAGCTGATTAGGCTCTTCAAGTCATTGGCCAAGAGTTGACCGTGCCTCCCCATCATTAGCAAGAGGTTTTTACAAGATTTGGCATTTCACTAAACTGCATCTATGGACATAATCTTTACGTTTGGAGAGCAGGAGTTAGCTTCAAGACTCATCCACCCATCTAGTCACTACGAGAGCTCCTAGTGTGAAAGGAAGCCTGCCAGCAGTGTGCTTTTAAGATGCTTGTGCAAATTTACGTAAAGCTTTAAAAGGCAGAGAGAAAACCATGCAAAACCACCACCAGTTGCTTAATTATTACTAACACAAGCAGAATATGTAATCAGCTGTGCTCCTGTTTCACCATAATCCTTCAACATTCTAATATGTACCAGAGAGAAGCGTACTCTGCGTTTTTTCTGTGCTCTCGGCCTGTAAGCTTCATGTTTAGGCTGATGTACCGCTTGCATTCAGAACACATGGGCACAATGTGTCTGAGGCTGGGGCCTAGAACGACGTAGAACTCTCCAGAATAAAACATGTTTATAGAAGGCCGCAAATCAAATTATTTGCTTCATCTTCTGGAAGTGTTTCCACAAACAGTTTCACAAGAATGAAACTAAATCACGCCACAAGGCACTGACGTGCAGTGAGAGCAACACGCTGTGTCAAACGATGGTCAAGAGTTTGAGGGTAAGTGGGGTTTTATAGCCAAAAAAATAAAATGGAAAGATGGCGTGTGTTTGTGTGTGTGTGTGTGTGTGTGTGTGTGTGTGTGAAGGAGAGGGTAGCCTGTAGAAGCCTGATACCCAGTGCAGCAGTACAGGCAGCATGCTGAGGCTCCATCAGTATTGGCAGGCTGTGGTTATGGCCTGATTGCAGGTAATTCAGATGCCAATCACAGCACCCTCCCACAGAGGAACAGAACCGGAGGAGGACAGCACTCCATCTTCACCTCCACCACGACAATTATGACAGGCCTTACTTAGAGCTTTATAGTTTCAGGGTGAGATTGAACTTTTAGCTCGAAGGATACACTGATATTAACTCGAGGGATCCAAAATGATGGGACAAAGAAATGGTTTTGTGGTCAGTGGGGCAGGACACACGCTAACCCCATACCTGTGCCTAGTCAGGCATGTTTCCACAAACATGCTCGATCGAGACATTAAAGCTACGGTCCAACAAGGAGCCTCTGAAAATATGATGGCTATACCCATAATGCACGTAGACATTTTTATAGATATAGTTATACAGATATGAATAATTAAATATTAAAAACTAGACATCAACATATTTCAGTTGTTTTTTTATTACTTCTTGTATCTTGTGAGCATCAATATGTTATTCAGTCATAAACTTCATACTGTCATAATCTATTTATGATTATTGGTCAATTTACCTGCCGCTCGTCTTTGAAATATGGCACAATTTGTATGTTAATTTTATTACAAATTACTGTTTGGTGTTGTGCAGTTGTTTTACAGCTCTGTTCATCATTCTGGACACATCCTACAATGCTTAAAATGTTGCCTTCAGATTATTTGAAATCTGGGAAGCTGTAGAGGACTTGGCATGTTCAAGCCACAATGTACAACCCAGTTTATAAAAAAAAGTTTGGATTGCATGCAAAATGTAAATAGCAGTAGAATGCAGTGATGTGCACATAATTTAAATCCTATGTTTAATTGAAATGGTACAGAGACAAAATATCAGTTTAGGTTTTTTTTTTTTTTTTTGTTTTGTTTTTTTTTTTATAAATGCCAGTTTGAATATGATCCCAGCAACACATTTTTAAAAAAGTAATTTACCTTGCATTACCCTTTCTTTTAGTTACTGTAAGCATTTGGGAACACAGGAGGCTGATTGTTGGTTTTGAAGTGAAATGTTTCCCATTCTTGCTTGCTATGGGATTTTAATGTCTCAACAGTTCAGGGTCTCATTTGTGGTATTTTCCATTTCATAATGCACTAAATGTTTTTTTTGTGGGTGGCAGGCCTGGACTGCAGGCAAGCCATTTAAGCACCCTGCCTTGTTTTTACAAAGAATCTGTATATTGGGAAATGTTATTGTAATGCATGAAGAAGCACGGCCTTCCCTAAAGAAATGACGTGGTCTAGATGGCAGCATATGTGACTACAAAAACTCTATATATCATTCAGCTTTCAACTTTCACTGATGTGCAAGTCACCCATGTCCTATTCACTAATGCAACCATTATACCATTACAAATGATGCCTTTTTAGCTGTCAGCTAATAACAAGCCAGATACTCCCTCTCCCCTTTAGTCCGCAGCGTCCATGATTTCCAAAAAGTTTAAAATTCTGACCTTTCGGGAACACTTTCCACTTCGCTTCAGTCCATTTTAAATGAATTTAGGACCAATGAAGACGGCAGGGTTTGGGGAACCTGTTTATATCTGGTTTTATCTTTGCATCGTGGAGGAAGCAGTGATGAACTGTGTTCACAGACAGTGAGTTTTGGAAGTGTTCCTCAGTCTATGCAGTGATTTCCACTAGAAAAACGTGCCTGTTTTAAAGCAGGGCTACCCGAGAACCTAAAGATCACAACCGTCCAATACTGGTTTTTGGCCTGGTCCCCAGAGATTTCCCTGAATTTCCTAAATCGTTTAAATATAATTTGTACTGTAGATAAGGAACTCCAAGTTCTTTGCTATTTTAAGTTGAGAAATGTTATTTCTCAAATTGTCACACTCAGTACACACACATATCCCAGCCAAATCCCAGCCCCCTGCCCCCCTGCATTAAGAGTCTTTAGCAAAATAACTTATTGCATGAACACACAACATAGATCTAACATACAAAAGCATTTCTTGAACACACTACACTACCACCCTTACTTCCAAGGACCACAAAATCTGAACTGGGAACCGCCCCTTATGCCGGCATGCTGGGGTAGGCCTGTCAGGTGTCCCAGCCTGCACAAGTGCCATAGGGTGCCAGCTCTGCTCAGCTATTCCAGGGACATATGAACATACAGAGTTAAGCAGGTGTGCAACTGCAGCAGCAGCCCTTTCGTTGCACATAAACCTCTGCATCATCCTCCAGGGTATGGCAGAACTCTTCACAATGTCAAGTGTGGTAACACTGGAGATGATAACAGCAGCATTTGCACTCTTCACACCCACCTTCCACTTTCTCCATTGTCCTCTGCATCATTGATGCTGATCAAGGATGCACTGCCTGTGACCCTCAGAAATTCATCCACTGACATCTGTGCTGCAGGTTAAGCTCCTCCTGGATTGGCATCTTCTACCACGAAAAACCTCCAATGGTCTTTGGTGCTGTGTTCCACTATCCACTGGACATCTGGAGACCTCGTTGTCACCACATGGCCACCTGTGAAACACTATGCGGCACTCACTATGTCCATTTCTCAAAAAGCCCAGAAATTATATTTCGAACCGTAGCTATCCAGACCAAGTGGCACACCTTCTTGACCCCCAACAGTCAGTTTCAGCCTCCCCCTTATCTGTTTTAGCTCACTGGTCACTGTGCGTAGACGAACTGCCAACCCTGCAGGTGCAACTTCTATCTACTGTTGATTCCATGTCCACCAGTGTAATGCATGGACTTCCTCCACTGTTGATGAAGATGTAACCAAAGTCCTATGTGGATGATTGCCCCACCACAGCCACTGTTTGCTGTTCATTCTGGCTCGGGCAGCATTAATTTGGAACATGCAGGATGTGGATGCAGGAGAGAGCAGTGTCCCACTCTCTATGACCCCCAGTGGACAAGACCAAGCCAGATGTCCCAGCTGGCCACATATCCAGCTCTGGCCGCCCCCTGCCATTGGCTGTGTGGCTGCGGTTATGGCGAGCCCTTGGATCAGTTCTGTCAGTTCCTCCACCCACGCCGGCTTTGGTGACTCACTTGACTCCCGCACAGCTCTGACTGCAGGACTGGTAACATCTGTGCACTGTGAAGCTGCTGACAAGACCATCTCTCTCCCCAGCGCTAACTCCAGGGCCTCAGGCAAGCTGTGTGGGTGGGCCAGCTGTGTGTGGATCTGCACCTCAGCTGGAGAGCTGGAATGCCATGATGAACTGGTCTTCAGCTATCTCACTTTGTACCGAAGGTGGCATATGAGCGCAAGCCCATCTAAAGTTTCATTATCATTAGCTAGGGTCTTTATAGTTCCCCTGTCTGCCTTCAGTGGTTCAAAGTACAGCGTGAAGGAGTTTGTGCTGGAAACTCTGTCCAAAATGCTTCCAGAGCTCCCCAACTCTGCACTGTAATCTGATCTCTTGCTCGGATCTGGCAATAGCCGGCAAGCTAATGCATCACCGGTCAGACAAAGTGTCAAAGTGTCTTAAATCTTATCTCAAAATGTGGCTTCTGGGTGCTGCCATCTTTGTTTACATCTGCACCCTGATTTGCAGCTGATGTCCTCCGTACAGCATACAATAGTGGCTAGCTGCTGAGGTCACCAGCACTTCCAAGCTTAGCTTATCATCCACCTATACTGTAGTTGATGTGGCAGTTGAAGATGCAAACTTGCCACAGTTTTTCTCTATTGTTCTACAGAGCACTACATCTTATGTCAGAGCTAGCTAAGCAACCATCCACTAAATAGTCGGAATATCTCCCACTGAGGCAGAAACTTTTATTTCTCAACACCAATTATAGTTTTCTCTGCCATTAAACGAGACCCAGCTTTATTTCATGGCTCTTTATTTTCCAGCTGCTGCTGGACACAGCTATGCCATACAGAGTTTTCTCTTTACTAACAGCTCTTTCACTACCCAGCTCACATCTCACTCATTAAAGCCTCAGCTCACACACACACACGCATACCAGGTGGCTCATATCCAGGCCCTGCACATTACGAGTCCTTAGCAAAATCACCCAGTTAATTAATGTTAGAGAACACACAACCTAGAATTAACACACAAAAGCATTTCTTGAACACGCTGTCGTGATGATAATATAACAAGATTTTGTTCCAAGTCATTTTAGGAACACTTCCTTTGGGCCATCTTTGATATGTTAAATCATACTCAAGAAAAAAAATATAATTAACATTTAGATAAATTGAAAGAGACTAAAATTGATGCCTAATAAATGATAACGGTTGAACTACATCAAATCAAATACTTGTTAACCATTGGGATAAGTACAATAACAGCATTAAAGGTAGACTATGTGATTTACAAATTACAAGAGAGTTACTAATAGCAAAAATCGATAGCTGGATAGCTTTTAAGTCTGAAATAGACTTAATTAGTAAAATAGTCACAAAGGGTTGAATTAGAATAAGCCCTGCAAAGCAATTCATGAATACATAAACAGCATTTTTGGAATTTATTGGAAGTGAAAAATAAAAGGTTGCGTGTCCAGAACAAAACGCATGAGTATGGGTGTTACGAAGAAAAGTGGATTTGGCCTGTTTTTGGCTCTGGTTGAAAGCTAAGTGCTTGCTGTGAGGGTTAAGGGTTATTAGTCTCTTCGCCTTTAAAGGTGCTTCAGGCCAATAACTTAGAGGACAATTACAGCTGTAAGGGCAGTTATGGTATTCCATTAGACAACCTCTGCAGACACCCCATCACAGAAATGGAAAGAGAGAAAGAGAGGGGGTAGGGTATGAGTTGCAGAGGGACACTGGCATGTTACTGAGGTAATGGGAAACACACCGAAGCATAAAAAGTAGCCTAGACTGGTTCTTACCGCATGAAATCCTAGCTGCGGTAGAACGTCAGGGACTTTCTCCTCCAGTAAGACACAGAAACCGAGCTCATTCTGCATCCTGTAAAATAGCAGCAGCTATGTCCTCTCATGTGATATGCAACATGCCAGGGAAAGCAAAACAGGGAGCAATTCCTGCAACATCTAAGCATAAAAATAATCAAGTGCTTGGTTAGCAAATCTCTGCTGCTGCAAAACTACATGACTGTGCATTATTTCTCGAGGAAAACGGACTAGAGGAGTGCAAGGCACAGGCTAATATTTGTTTTTTTGCTAAATCATTTAAAAATTATTTTAGCAAGAGTTTTTTTACTCAAGCAATCTACATATCTACACAAACACAAATTAAAATTTCAAGTGTCTCCACTCAATATTTTAGTGCATGCAAATGATTGTAGAAGAACTAAACTTTGTTCTTTAAACAGGCACACAAGATATTATCTACTTGTAGTTAGTAAATAATTAGTAAAGTTAGTAAATTTATTATATATGTATATATCATAGGGGGGGTGTACTTCGCCTTTGCATCGCATGGCCAACACACACTCACACACACACATTAGGAGCAGTTTAGAGTGACTGACCAATGTAACATGCATGTGTTTGGACTGTGGGAGTGTGGGGGGCCCGGACTGGGAATCGAACCCGGAACATCTTGTTGCGAGGTGACAGTGCTAACCACTACACCACCATATATGTACTGTGCCACCATTTAGACATTTCAGTGGTTTTAAATATGTCAGTGTTACAGTTAACTTGTAATTTATGGTTTGATCACTCAGTACTCGATTAATCTAAATTAAGATCCAGGAATCAAGGAATTGAATACAATTCCATACAATGTCTGTGACATCCAGGAGAAATCTGGAACTAAACTTTGTCCTTTAAACGGGCGCACAAGATATGATCTACTTCTTTTACAATAAGATATTCACGCTACGTTGTATTGTATTCATGCTTATTTACAGCTGATCTAGTGATATTGGGTGTTCGTACTTTTAGAAATATGTTTATTGCTAAGCTAAAGGCTTTTAAACAATGAACCTATATGCCTAAGACTTTTGCACTGCACTGGCCCAGCTTCAACCAGTTACTGTGATACGTCCAGGAAAGACTAGCGAGTAAATACATACTGTATATATATATATATATATATATATATATATATATATATATATATATATATATATATATATATATATATGTGTGTGTGTGTGTGTGTGTGTGTGTGTGTGTGTGTGTGTGTGTGTATAATTGGTGTATATTTATATAACGATATATAAATAATAGCAGCATACAAAATAGTCTTTAGGGTGAATTATGGTAAACACATTTCATCAAAGACAGTCTTTTTTTGACACCCAATGACATGAACACCAGGCTCATCTAAAAGCTTTACTTTCTTTTTTTCTTCCTTTTAGAAATGCTTAAACAACATATATGATCCAAAACTGGGTTCATGTAGCCTCCACTCTGCACCACCCCCACTGTTTTTTTTCCATACCATATAGTGCTAGAATATTCCCTATAGGTGCCGTGCATTTCAATAAGTGTAGCAGAACAGTGCCTGATGTTTTATTCCTTTTTAATAGATTCCACATGCTTTTCATGAAAAAGGTTTGGAGAATGAGGCTGGATCTGGACTGTGGCCTGTAATTAAAGATCCTAAATTAGACTGTTGGAGATTATGTGACTTTCATAATCTCTCCTACATCTCCGGTTTCTTCTAAAGGAAGATTTTGAAGATTTTGAAGAAAATGTTCAGAGAGACTGTGGCATTACGACTGCAACAGCTAGTTACTGTATGGATTTCAAGGGAAAGCCAAACGGAGACTGGGTAGGTGTGTGAATACAGAAAGGGGGTAGGGGAAGTGAGAGAGAAAGAGAGTGGGGGGGGCTCTTTCTAAATGTCAAACATGATCCCTGCCCACTTAACCTGACCACATGCTGTGGTGACGCTCATGCTTTCACCAGACGACAGTGTATATATTATTTATACTCATAACCACACATGCTCTTATGTCCTGAGCTCTAAAACAAGTCACAACATGTGGAGCCAGCGGGTAGTTCAGTGTCACATGCAGAGAGACACACATCCAGCTGCCACAAAGCTCTCAAACACCATACCCACACCAACACTCCAGCCCATAAAACAAGCTCCCCCAAAGGCAATGAAAACACAAAACATATCAAAGACTCTCAATTTCAGTAATAACAGTTTGAGTTTAATATCTACCTGATTTATGGTACATATTGTACACACTGGCAGAACATGCAGCCTGTAAGTAAGTAACAATTTAGCCAGGACGTCAAGGACATCACTAAGGAAACAAACATACTTGATTCCTGCCATTACCAAGAAGCCTTCTCTGTGCGGGTAACACTTTATTTTGAAAGCCTAACGTTGGTGCTATGTGAATGCTCACCTTGTCTTTAAATCACTAATAAAGTTATCAAGCAGAAATCTATTAAATGCAATTAAACTTAAGATTAAAATTGAAAGTAAAATTCTATTAAATGTAATTTTAAACTTAAACCTAACCTTAACTTCATCATAGAACTTAAATGTAACCCAAACTCTGACGCTCAATAATGTTGTTGAAAGTCTCACTGGATTATGTGTTAAAAATTTCAGTTGCTGTTGATTATTTACAGCTGCATGCAAATGTCTGGGAGACTTTACACATTATCCACATTTTTTATTAAAGTAAAAACAAGTTCTAAAGCAAATTTTAAAAAAGTAACAATTTTACTAAATGAAACCGTCGTTGCATGTGCAAAAGCTATGAACGTTTGTTTGTTTGATGTGTTTAATTGACTTGTTAGGACTGCTTAGTCAAGAACTGTCATTAGGACATCTTGTGTCAAGGCTTGCCAACTGCAAGCTGCTCTAAGTAGCTGGCCAAGCGCACAAACATAAAACTAACTGAAGCCTGAGAAGCAGACTAGAAGACTATAAAATGTTATGAAATAGCGTTTAGCTCACAGAAAATTAGAAAATTAAAAGGAGTTGCGGAATTTAAGAGATAGAAGATAGAACTGTCCATATACTGACCTTAAAGGCAAAGTAAAACCCCCAGATGACAGCAAAAGACCTGAGAAAGGATAACTTGATACAAGAGTGGTGGAGCACCATGGAACATTTATCAGATTCATCACCTTACATGTGAACCCACCACAAAAGTCAGTTTCTGAAGTACACAAAGCAACATCTACATAAGGAAGAGGCATTTTGGAAACTGGTGCCTTGGACTGTTTAAAATGAAACTCTTGAGCAAAGGCAATCAGTCATAGAACGAGAACAAAAGGAGCAGCATTTGATGAAAACAGTACCTTGCCAGATCTGTTAAGCATAGAGTGCTGCTATTATGCTTTGGGGTTGTATGGCAGCCAATGACAGATAAAAAACACCACACAAAGTAGATGGCAAAATGGATTCCACAAAATATCCACAAATTCTGGAAGTTAATTTCACAACAGGACAAGGGTCAAAAACATAACTCAAAATCCACTATTAACTATTTTATACAATTCAAGCTGAAGGTTTTGAAGTAACCCTCATATTACCCTTACTTAAAGTAATGATATGTGTGTTTGTGTTTGAGTGTGTGATCTGAGGCTCTGGAAATTGCTATATAAGGTAAAAAAATTAAATTTTAAATGGTTAGCTTCATATTCCAAGTTCCTAAAACCTGTCAGCTTTTTAAATGTATACAACCATTCATTCTAATCTGAATAATTAGATTGTTTAAGGGTTTTCATACATTGGAATATTTTAAATAACCTTCAGAACATTACTGATGCCACAGGATATGTGGAAACAGACAGTGATCCAGACAGGTTTCTATGAGGGAGGCACTTTCTCTCCCTTCCATATCTTAACTTAGCAGGTGAGGCCTTGGGAACAAACCCATTAAATCAGACTGACTTACCACAAGCGCTGCAGCCAGGCCAGCAGGAGCGGTATTGTAAGCCTGTAGCTGAGAGGTGTTGGGGAGCTTGAGGAGATTACTGGGTGTCAGACTGCTGTGAGTCAACTTCATGGACCGCTGCAGAACATGGCCTTGCATTAGGATCAGTCCACCGGATATAGGGCACTTTTACCTTCTGCTGGCACTGTCAGGAAAACCAGTGGTCAGTGTGCTGTAATATACACTAGAGGTCAACAAGTAGGTGTCCTTTTTATTTGACTCTGTTGACACCGTTTAGGGCCGTAGCCTGACACAACAGACTGGACACTTGCAGCATGATGGTCTGGAGACTATCATTTCTCTCTTTCTCTGCACCCCACACTAAACTGAAATACGTGATCTGAATTTGAAGGCACAAAAAATAGATTTTGTCTTTCTGTACAAGATGTGACACACATTTGTTTATAATAATGTGGTAATAGCCCAAGAACAAGGGATGTCTTCTCAACATGCTCATTTGTGCTACTGGATAGTGGTATACACAAAGTTTTAAAAAGAAATAGTAAGATTATGGACTTCACAAACAAACGCAGCATCTCAGGCTGAGGGCACCTTTACACACTTTAAAATTACTATTCAGATATGACTGTAAGGTTATTAAAATGAATGTATTATTTTCATTTTAATGATTACAATTGGATTTTTTAAGGTCTACCAGATTTACATGTTTCAATGCTCCAAAAACACCAATATTTACTCATACTGTACATCTGTATACACTGTCTGAAATGCTTTGTTTGAGCTACTGCGTCTGGACTGGTCAGAGCACCCACTATGTTCTGCGTGGTTGCTGAAGAGAGTTACTCCCTCTGGTGTGTACTTTATACTTTGTAGACAATTTACATACACAAACATGGGTACACACCAAGCTACAGCAAAGGGAATAAAACAGAAAAGCATTACAAGTCTGCTTTAAGGCACGGGCATACTCTCTACTGAATTGTAATACAATAATACAAAAATTTTTTTAGCATTTTCCAGATGTTCTAAAGCAGGGGTTCTTGGCCTAGAAGTTGGGATGCATGTAGGGTTGTAAGAGTGACACTGCAGCACATTTATCTCATCAAAACACAGAGAAAATAATTTTACATTTTGCTAAATGAATTAGAGAAAATATTTTTAACCCATAAAAGGATGCAACTGTAAAAAAGGTAAGAACCCCTGTCTTAAATTTTCTGCAGTTTTAAAAAATGCTCTCAATTCACCTAGCCCTATTCGAGCAGAATTAGTAGTGCATGTTTTAATCCATCAGAAATCTGCAAAACTATCTCCATAGTTTTTACGAGTCTCCTATCAAATTCTTCTTGTTCTAATTTTCTTATTCCACCTTAAATGGTACAGCAGTTACATTCTGGGAGGTTGAAGCATCAAAATGTAATTGGTGAACCATTTAAGGTTCAGTGATTCAATTTGAACAAGATGTTGGTGAATAAGAAACTGACTTCAGCTTAACCATAACCCTGGCCATAGAAAACAGTGCCTCCCTTTATTTTCCATCAGCTAAAAGAAAACTGGACTCGGTTCCCTTTTCCTCAAGGTTATGAAAAAAATACTGAAATCCACAACATTTCTGATGATGGCCAAATCACAAGGAGAACTAATATGAAGCTGAAAGCACCTCGAGCAAGGCAATGAGTGTTCTGTCTTGCAGCATTTGGTATTTCAAATGAACCCACTTTACTAGTCTAATCCTAGTCTATAGGCTGATCAGCCACACACAGTGTTGTTACTATTTAGATGTATGGTTTCTGTTAAATAATGCTGACGTGAATGTCTGCATGATGATGTTTTGGGGTAATTTAGGAAAATGCCTTTTGAGGTAATTTAGGAAAATTACACACATATTGTATCCCATATGAATTGGCCAATCAAATCACACAAAAATTACATGACCATGAATCCAGCTTGAATACGTTAGGTCTACAAAAGACTGTTTATATTGAGTTCGCTCAAAAGACAGTGGATGTCACTGCCTCCTTACGAGCCAAAACGGCTTAAAAAGGCTTTTTGTTGGGTTTTTACTCGGTTTGTAACTCCCAGTTTAGTCACAAACAATTCCCACCCCCAGGATAAAACGCCTCCTTTCAGACAGCTAACTGCAGGGGAATGAGGCGCTGCCAGGATTTTAATTCATGACCTTGTGCCGCCTAAGATCAGGCAGTTAGTTACAGAAAGCAACAAAGAAAAGACTGCAGGTCACACTGCTCTGTATTAATGTACCTTTCACTCGTTTATGGCTCCACTATGTGCAATATTTTTGTTGAGATTTAAATAAATATGCAAAACAAAGTAACTTGAATCTAAAGTCTGGAAGGGGTTATAAAACCATTATGAACTCTCTCCAAACCACAGTGACAATCATTATCCACGAAGAGAGAAGAATCTTGAAAGAGGAGTGAAGCTTCCCAGAAACAAACTTCTGACTTCATTCTGACTTGAGGTGCTGAATTGAGGTGCTTAAACAAATTCATGCTGGAAAACCTTTCTGTGTAGCCAAGTAAGTAATATAAAAGACTCATAGTTATTGCAAACGTTTAATTGTACATGTCATTGCCAACAGGTGTCACAATTAGTGAGGCCATCTTTTGGGAGGTTATTCACAATAAATTAAATAAACATTTAAAAGCTACATTTTGTTTACTACTGTTTTTGATGTATTAAAATATGTTAATCAGAAACACTTAAATATGACAAATCAGCAAAAATAGAGGCAATCGGGTGGGGACAAATATATTTTTATAGCTCTGTATATAGAATTGCACATATGCATCGATCAGTAATAACATCAGAATCACCTCCTTATATCTACACACACTGACCATCTTATCAGTTCCATCTACCATATAGGTACAATTTGTAGTTCATCTGATTTGCTACATACATTGTTTATCCCCATTTCCCCTGTCCTTCAATGGTCAAGACCCCCACAGGACCACCACAGAGCAGGTACTATTCTGTTAGCAGATCATTCTCAGCACTGTAGTGACACTGACATGGTGCTGGGGTGTTAGTGTGTGTTGTGGTGGTATGAGTGGATCAGACACAGCAGCACTGCTGGAGTTTTTAACACCTCAGTGTCCCTGCTGGACCAAGAATAGTCCATTAACTAGCAACATCCAGCCAACACTGTCCTATGCAGCAGCAGATGATCTATCATGTCTGACAGTGAGTGAACACAGTGTTTAACTCCAGCAGCACTGCTGTGTCTGATCTTCTTGTACCAGCACAACACAAACTAACACACCACCACCATGTCAGTATCCCTAAAGTGCTGAGAATGATCCACCACCCAAATAATATCTACTCTGTGGTGGTCCTCTGGGTGGCCTGATCATTGAAGCACAGGACAAAATGTGGTAATGCAGTCTGTAAGTGTAGAACTACAAAGTGCACCTGTTTTTTTGTAAATGGAGCTGATAAAATAGACAATGAGTGAAAATACAAGGAGGTGATTTTAATGTTATGACTGATCAGTGTAGAGATTAAGATGCCACTGGTAATATCACAGACATGATCAGAAGTCTGAGAAAAGGAAGAGTATTCCAGAAAACATATTCTTCTATGGATTAAAAACATTGTGAGTCTGTTTTAAGGACATGATTTAGTTGGGAATTAACCACCAGCAGCAACTGTGACGAAAAAATGAACATTATTCTTTCAGCGCAAAGTATGGCAACTTCCTAATCTACGCCTAGGGCGAACACCTTCATGGTCTATTAAACTTGCTACAATAGCCAAATATTATTGCTGATTAGCCAGCCAATTAGGTGCGTACATGGCATGGACAAAGACTGACGTTGTTGAAAAGGACACATACACAGATTCTCAGGATTGATTGGGCTATGATACAAACAGTAATTTAACGTCAACAACATGAAAACGGACACTGCTCATATTGATTGACCCTAAACCAGGGTTCAAACCGCAAGCGTCTGCAGCGGAGATCGCTGGGCAGAAAGAATCCAATACCGTAGCACGCAGTGCTGAGCAACCGACGGAGACAGACGGGGGGAAGTAAGAACAGCTTAGGATGAAACTGCTCAAGGCAAAGTGAATAGTTTCACACATTTAATACATTATATAATTGAGGAGTCTAGAGGAGGTTTTCCCAGGTTTGATATTGAAAGGCATTTTATTAGTCTCTGTGAATCCTCAAGGGAGGTTTTCAATGCACAGAAAAAAAAGTGGAGTCTTCTCGTCTTCACACATCTTTAAAAGAAGAAAAGGGGGGAGAAGCATGAAAGGGACAGAAGGGATAAAAATGTGAGCGCGGAGAAAAAAAAAGACAAAAAAAACCTGATCTAAAGAAAGAAAAAAAAAAATCCCTCAGGTAAGACAGAAAAATAGAAGGTCAGTTTCTCCTTTGGTCTGAATTTGCTTGACTTCACATTATTGTCTCTTGAGCAGTTTTCTCTTTTTTTATTGTCGTAAAAGGATGGATCTGCTGATGTGTCCAGACACATCCATACCTCTCCATACGTCTCCATGACACCAATCTGATCTCATCTTCTCCTCGGCGCCCTGAAGGTAACTGATTCATCTTAGTATGATATAGAATCTAGAGGGCCAAGCATTTGCGTCCGTTCTCACGTCTTTTCCAATTTAAGAGCGCTCGGGTCGGAAAATAAGCGACTGTTTGTCAAATATTGCAAACCTAGCAGGTTAGATGGTTGTTTTAGTAACAAGACTCATCATTTTTGTTCTTATATAAAGCTCACTGACTGACCTTGCTTCATAACAGAGCTTCAAACACTGTATCTGCAAAGGCGCTACCTTCAAAACGTCTTGCACAGGCTGCTTTCTGGGCTTTGTAAGTAAAACCTTGAAGAGAGTTGAAGAGATTTGATTATTACTGTTGAATCCTTGAATCTATTTTTCTTCTTCAGATGTTAGCCAATGATATTTTGGCTTCTAAGCCCAAACACAGCACTTGTAAACTAGCAAGGAGGTTTCCAAAAGCAATAACAAAAGCCTAGTGTGTGAAGTGATACAAATTATCAATAAAACCTCAGTAATAGGTGGGCATATATGTCTCTTATTAGGCTAATAGCTGCTAATAAACCTCTTTAGTACTTTATTAAGCAATCATTTCTTCTGTATTAAGCAGGCTGAACCGGAGCACTCTGTTCTGTATTATATATCAGATTTTTCACACCTCACTTATTAATACCAGGACATTCCACTAGCCCTTGCTAATATAGTCTGATGAGGCGCAATCCAACAACTCATGTATCGACTCCGAGCTATGTTAACAAGAGTATAGTTCCTTCAGAGCGTACTTCTCATCTGCTCCCTTTTAATGAAGACATTTTTGCCGCCCTGTGTAGCGACGTAGCGAGTAGTGAAGCGACAACATTGGAAAATGAGAGCCGATGAGGAAAGTCAATGAGTGTTTAAAAAGGAATGAACAGAACTGCATTTTTCTCTGTGCTTCAAGTTCAAACCGATGTGTCTCAGCAGATCGGAGTGCGGGCTCTGAGGCTCGTCAGAAGCAGAAACGTTAAGCAGCATTGCGAAACAAAATCAGTTCAAATGAACCTACCCAAAATTTGGGTTCGGAGTCGAAATGAACCCAAAGCTCAACATAAAAGCTCTGCCAGAGTGCCTTATTCATGGCCTTCATGAATTTAGATTTTAATATTATTTTATTTAAGAAAAAAGTTCATTTAAAATGTTTAAAAGACATGATAGTGAAAAAAAGAAGGAGCAAGTGAATTAGCATTTTACAGCGCTAATACTATACAGTCGCTGTCCAAAGATGTAACAAGTAGTAAAATAGTAATAGAGGAGGACAAAAATGTTCTTCACTTTCAATGTAAGTCAATCTAAAGCAATTTTATTCGAAGTGATTTTGAGGCATTTCTATTTGTCTATTCATTATGAGAATAATATTAAAGAGCAGCTGTCATGTTCAAATGATATAGAAAAATGAAAACCAGGAAAAATGGATATCAAGTTTATCTTTGGACAGCAACTTTATAGTTTATGTTGCTGCTTAATTGTTTTTGGAGTAAAAAACACTAATAATACAATTTGATATTGTTAACTAAGCAAATATAGTGTTGTGCCATTTCACTTTTACTGTAATACATAGTAGTCATTTCTGTATGCCCTGGAAAAAATAAGTGTTTTAACAATTAATTTTATTAGCTACCACAACAATGAGTTATTATTAGTTATCAGTTATTATTAACCGGATAATGTGCATCAATGTGTGAAATACCACTGACATTGGGGGGTTCCCATGTTGGCTGGCCAGCTAGCTCACTCACCTGCCACTGTGACAAGCCTCAATGGTAGTAAAATGGGTCAGTAAATATGCTCGTCTCTAGTTTGATGACATGCTCCTCCACACATCTTATACATCTCCTCTTTTGAAATGAAGGAGTGAAACAATTCAGTATTTCCACCAATTAAGTTTTCAGATTTACAAAGATGCTACATTGTACTGTAAAGGTTTTTAGAAGTATATCAGTTCCTGCTACACTTGTTAAGCCATGAAGGACCAACTGGAAGACGCAATTTACTGCAGCGGCACTCTGAGGCTAAGTAGTGCTGCAGTTCTGGTTAGTTAAGAACACCAAAGGCAGAAGTAGGTAAACAATGACGTTTCCCAGAATTTGTATTTGGGCATCTACTTTTCTATAACCAACAGCGTACCTTTTGTAACACGTTAATTTTCAGGGACATCCAAGACTCCAAGAAGATTTTTAGGCATCTGAGAGGTTAATTAGAGGGTCCCGGATCCCGCAAGACCCACTGTATTTTGCACCTTGATTGGCATGTACATTTTTATGTTAGTACATGTTGCTACCATTGTTTTACCATTTTATTTCCAATGTGTTACTGCCACAATATGAACATATTATTTATAAATAACTAGAAAATGGTACTGATTAGGTTAGTCTTCTTTCTCAACATTAATTTGTTGACATCCAAAGAAACAGAAAAAGTCCTAGACCTGAGCCTGATAATGCAGAACGTAAATGTACATTAGTTAATTCAGTATAATAGCAGAGTGACTGTCTCAACAACCAAGTGTTAAAATTATTTGTTACTCAGATGGAGGAGGAGTTTGAACTTCATCATAGGTCATATTTTACCTGCTGACATTTACAGTCGGAAGACTGCCGGAGAGAACGTCATTCACCTCAGTGTCCCTCTATCTATTTCTTCTCTCCTTCTTTTCCATTCTTAAAACTTTAAAAAAGGAATGTATGAATATGAACTACGCTGTCACACACTTTGAAGCATTAGTGAGCAGAATACTAATGTCTGCTTGTTTATTCGTGTATTAAAACGAATCCTCCAGATGACGCATGGAGAATCACTTCTCTTGGTATCAGATTTGAAAGATGGGTGGATTTTAATGATGACTCAAAACATGTCTCTTGGTCTGAAAGAAGTAGATACTGGAGGCTGAATGGGTCAATGTTTGTGATATAGTCCAGACTGGACAGGGTGAAACTGATGGACTTAAGACTGTTACAATACAATATCAAAGGGCCTGATTGATTTAGTGAGAGACATGATCAATAGTGGAGTCAGAGGAGACATTCTCATGCCTCCAATCAACAGGCCTGACTTCTCACCGTAACCAAGCAACAGCACATCAAAGCCTCCGAGCGGAGGAACGCAGGCTGCATCATCAGACCTGGTTGTTCGGGGCGCTGGAAGAGGGGGTGTGTTTGTGTTTTTGAAATGTCATTAGATGACCTGAGATTTGCCCCTTTCTGTCTCCCTGTTACACTCATGGTGAAACTGTCAGGATGACAGATCGCTGAGTAGATAAGAGGGAGGACAATAGGGACATTAAAGGCGTTGCTTCTCCACAGGTTAGAGCTTATTTGATCAACACTCATTGTGCAACCATTGAAGAGAAGTGTTCTCGTGCTGACGTCACTGAAGCCTCAGGTTTCACCTCCGAAACGATTACACGTGGCAACATTGAGCATTAACACCAATAAGAACTATTGAGTGCTCAGACTGAGCGGCCTCACGTTTCTACCAAACAAAGCACATACATATCGGCTCATACCAGAGAAAAACAAGCAGCTTTACAAGAGAGGAAATATTTTTTTTTAACTTTTAGTGTAATTAAATGTAGAGAGTTTTATTTCAAACTATTTTGGAGCATTTCTATTGGTCCACTGATCATGAAAAAAGCTGCTGTTGAGCTCAAAAGAAAAAAAAAAGAAGGCAAAAATAAATAAATTATAAAAAAGTCAATGTATTATCACTCTATTTCTCATGGTGTTTATTATTATTTTATTTTTCACCCTTTAAAAAGCCCGCAGCTTTCTACATTGCATGTCCCTTTCATGATGAACGAACCAAAAGAAATGGTCCACAATGACTTGGAAATTATCACGTTACAGAGACCATCTTTCATTTATTAGTCTTGACATAAACTCTATTAATTTTTCAGCAGAGAAGAAAAAACATAACATTGACCAGAAAATTACACAAAAGCCTCGGTCATTAAATCAAGGGCATAGAATAGAATTAGCATGGACTGAAGTGACGTGTCCCCACCAATATCCAGCGATTATTGAATTCTTTCAAACAAATAATTTTATACTCTCCAAAAAAGAACCCAGATCAGTCAACGTCTCATTAACCTAGAAGTGCAGAAAGGGTTAAATCATGTTCTCTAACACATATGGCCAGTGAGATTGGCTGTGCCGCTCCCTGCTGTCACGTTAGGCAGACTCTGTAGCTGTTTGTGTTTGGTTGTTAGCAGCACCAAAACTGGAAGGAAAGCTTTCCAGTTATATATGCAAGACTCACTGTGAAAGACAGTGAGCAGCGTGGGAGACACATGGGGGTCAAAAGTGAGTGAGGATGACAGCAGAAATAAAGGAGGTGGACATAAAGAGCTATTTTTCAAAGCAACATGCAAGTCACTTAAAATTAAGTTTGCTAATGAAATGAGTCCATCATAATAACAGCTTTGAAATGAACTGCACAACAAACTGCCAACTGCCAGTTCTCTTACAGTCTCCCAGAGTAGCAACTTCGGTTGTAACTCTCTGTCAGAGACCTTTTTCAGAGACCTTCAGAGATCTACGCCCTTGCACTAAATATCCTATTTTCAGTATATGTGTCCACTGTCTTCATTACAGCTTCCATTCTTTTCAGGCGACTTGCTTTCAGTTATTCAGAAAAATCCACAGAGATATTTTTTCACACCTCCAAAGTTCAGTCTAAGAGGTGGGTTGCATTTTCTGGGTTTGACAGTTTGGCCGGTCCACTGTTCTGAGAACACCAGCAACTTAAGTGGACAGAAGTGTCTTGGATCTAAAGCGAAAGTGGTGCTTTAAGTTTCGTGGTCTGCCTTCAGCAACATGAAGCGAAACCTTTATTTGCTCAAACGTGTGGTGGTGTGTGGCACCCTACGTTGTGTTATGCAAGCATTAAAAGTACGGCAGCTACGAGGGCCATTCTTGGTGTTTTGTTTCAAAGAGTAAAAGAAATGCAATAAAATACTAATGACAATTGTTGCGTAGGCCAAGCTGCAGCAGCTTCATTTTTATAGAGGACTTCATTAAAGTCTATTGGATGCACTACCAATAATATGCATTTCCTTTTTAATAGGGCGGGGTTTATATACGTGTCACTGGTGACCGGGTAGCAACTCTGACACGCTCAACAAATAAGAGGAAATATACCTTAAAACTTAGTGTCATTTCAGTGAAGCATGCCTTTTAACCCAGAAACTGTAGCAAAACAGCACACAAAGTTTTAAAATTGAACATGCGTGGGTGCTCTGAGTCCAATACCTGCCCTCCTACTCCAAGCCCTTCCTACCCCACTCCCCTCCTATCCCCAAACTTTTTTTATTCCAGTTTTGGAAAGTTTTTTGCGCTTTCCTTATGCATATAGATCTTATAACGAATGTCATCACAAGCGTCTCCTAAAAAACTTTAAATTTAACTTAAATAAAATAAATAAAATAAATTTAATTAAATAAAGGCTTTTGCTCAGTAATTTTCAGAAATAGTGTTTGGAAATGCTGTATATGACCTTATATTGTCCAGAAATTTTGCAAACAGTCCTTTAACCATATTCTATCAACGACGGCTGCAATCTAAAGTTTGTCACCGGCTGGCAGGAAGGACTTCCTGTATGGCTCTTTTGCTTGTGTTGTGGTTGAATTAGTCTGGAGCTCCTGATGCTTCAGTGGCTGTGACTAAGCTACACAACAGCAGAAAGGAAGCACTGTATTCATGTCTTGGCACAGAGCACTGTTGTGTTTCCTGCTGGATTAATCCTTTATTTAGGCATTGATATAACATTATTTTTACTCTAATGTTCATAAATTTAGGACATTGAGCAGATCAATTAGAAAGCGAGCCACTGAGCCTGCCTGCTGTCTCTGTGTGACTGATTCCATCAGATAAAATGGGCGCTAATAAAATATCCCCTTTCATGAAGAATTATTATGAAAGCAGTCTGTGTGAAAGAATGTTTGGCCTTTGACTCTGGTGCTCTATTTGAGCTGCAGCGTGGCAGCAGCCTGCCGAGATTAGAATGGACAGAGAGAGGAAGAGCCCCACATGGGGTAGCAGAGGGAGGGGGATTGGCAGGGGGTGTGGGGGGGGGCAGCAGGAAAGAGAAGAGCGGACTCAGACGCCGCCCCCGCTCCCATCCTAAAGGGAAGCTGGCACACGAGTGTAACCCGTGAGTGAGCCGTGGCCAGGACATGGGCTTTTCTCACTCATAATGAACTAAGCCTATTTTAAAAGGGGGATGCTGTGATTATCCAGGGGGGCTAGGCGGAGAGGGGCTGGGGATCTGAGAGAAGCCGTGGACGACTGTGTGAGGGGATCAGTAGGATCAAAAGCTGTGGGCAGCACCCTCTAGGATCCGGGCCACCTCTCAGACCCCAGTAATGAATACTGATTGCACTGCTAATCTCCACAGCAACTGCAGCCTGTTTAATTAGATTAACACCATACATTGCAAAAGGGAATAAACCGCTACTCTGGAAGACTTCCTTTGATTGATATCATCAAAATTAGCCTTATTATGACTTCAAGGGCAATGCATATTCCTCTAAAGGACCGAAAGTCTCATCAGACTACTTCACCCTTTTCTGTATTCCTGACTGTCACTGTATTTTTTCTCCTCCGAAATTCTATGCCTGTCGTGTTTGCCCGCCCTATATTTGTCATCAGGCCTTGAGTTATTACCTTTATCCAGTATGATTTAATACAACAATGACCCAATCAGTTATAGTATTAACAGAGAAACATTAAAGAGGGTCTATTAAGCTAATAGGTCTACTACAATAGATTTATATACTTTAATTCTCATGCTGTATGTCTGTATCCACTCTCTGAACCATCTGAAAAACTCTGTTTGAGCTCCTGTGGCTTTAAAACCCACCCCCTGATGAGCCCTGCTCTGACTACTCTTTTCACTCTACTGGCATTCTATTCTGCCATCCTGCTACAAGTTCTGCTCCCATTCTTACAATGGCATTGCTTCAGTTTGAGTCAGAATCTGATCCCGAAGTGAGGTAGCACAAGTTGGCAGGTCCGATCCACCTTTGCAAGCTATATTGGAGCAGAGCTGTAAGTTTTTACTGTTTTAGCCCTCTTTATATTGCGTGAGGACTCCAATCTTGCCGGTAGGCAGGCAACGAGGACTGTGTTATGAAATTATATTATCCTGTAGGAGAAAAGCGGTGAATTCCAACAAGCTGTTTCAGGCAGCTGAGGGAGAGAGTACAAAAAATGAGGACATTTGGATGATCATGTATTCACTGCATTCAATCAGGTATGTGTTTCTTCTACTGAATCACTTATTTAATTTATTTAGGCATTCATTTCAAAGTACTTTTGGTCTTCTAGGCCTATTACAAATAAATGGGCTGATAGAGCCTGCATGCTTTGGACTTATTCTTCCCTTTTATTCCTTTAGTCATGGCTTTCTCCTCTCAGGTTTCTTTCCTGAAATTCAATACCTATTGTGTTGAATTTTACAGCAGTGTGCAGTCAGCACATCTTTCAACCGTGCTACATGCAACATCAGGGCTTGAAGTAATGGTCATGACTTATTGTATGTTAAGACACCCAAATGATCAATCAATGATTCATATTTCAGCTAATGACGTCACCAAGTATGTGCTGAAGTTCATTCATTCCTGATTCCAGAACTGATGCTACACACTTGCACCAACCTGCTCCAACATACATTTACCACCACACATTTACTAATATGAATCATACTATCTCTTAAAATATTACCCTGTAGGTAAGGTAGTAAATCACTGTATGTATAGTGACGTAAAACAACATTTGTGGAATTACAGCAAATTACAAATAAATAAACAAAATATAACATTATCTGTACTTCTGTTAATTATTAGATAAATCCAATTAAAGATCACTTTACAAACTAAACTAGACACAGATACCACATTACATGGTGCACTTGTTATAAAACTTTTATATTATGCATGCATTGTCTGGATTATATGCATATATAACCAAAACAATTATTATTTTCTTTGGTGGCATAATGCTGACAAAAACTGGATGTTAGAGTTTTCTGACTAGACAAGACTAATATTAATGTTAGACAGTAAGGCTGTGTCCCAAACAGCTCCCTCTGGAACATTGCATACTGCACTACTGAAAGCACTTCTAACGATGGTGTCCTTTAATTTATTCATTTGTTTTTTTGGTTTTTTTATTATATATATATATATATATTTTTTTTTTTTTACGCATGTAGTGTAGTAGCAGTCTGCAGTTTGGGCGCTGCCAGAGAGATTAATGTAACTTTACGTTTCAGAGTGCTTTCTGAAAAAAGTTAATATATAAACGTTAGCTAACCCAATGTCAGTAACCCCTCCCACCACCAGAGGTCTAAATCCCCGGAATTCTGACTGGATCAGCTTCACCTCACCTGGCCCCAATTAAAGCTTAGTTAAATACCTCTCCCATTCCACAGGCAAGCGCGAAGTATTGCCAGTACCTCTCGATCTGCAAACTGAGTGTTTCCCATTGCTGTTGCCTCTACGTGCATTTTTTTTGTGGATTACGTCTTTTGTCTTTTGCCCCCTTCTTGGATTTGTCTGCCTGGATCTACTGTCTGCTGGTAACGAACCTCTGCTCTGCCACTTGACCACTGCTTTTCGTCTTTGCCTCTATCGGACTTGTTGGCCTGCATACACTGACTGCCTTTCTGGTTTTTACACATCTGCCCTGCCTCTGACCTCGATTATCATTTCCCCTGCTGGTTTAATAAATAATATTACCTGCATATGTATCCCGACCCATTGTCTGAGTCTGTTTCGCCACACCCAAACACTCCTAGTCTGTTACCATAACAACACATTATACAAAAGCTGTTTTATTGCAGTATATATTGTATTCGTTGCTATTCATTGCTCTTATCACAGACCTTGCGTAAAGCTGCTGACAGCAGGATATTTCTGAACAGGCAATCAGAACCAGTTGCTAACAACAAACTAAGAGCGTGAATTGCGAAGGCTGCCAAAAGGCGTTTTAAAATAGAAGTGTTTTTAAACAGTTTCTGCTTTTCTGTGGTTAAATTTTTGGGTGGGAAAAATCTACCTGTGTCTGATATTGGGTGGGACACGTACCCCCCCCCCCAACCCCATATTTGTTTTAATATATGTGGAAAATGTTTTAACGTTACGTTTTTGGGACACTACTGTCTGAACACTCTGCCAACCAACCCTTGCTTTCCCAATTTGCATGTCTGTTTACCTGACTGTACAGAGTTTGTGGATTATGACAATTCATCTACTCAGTATTATCAGCAACACCTCAAGGTGCTTATTTCTCATTTACTTGATACGTATTTGTCTGTGTGAGGTCACTGTATGACTGTGTCACTATTTTATTGACTACGACCATCAAAATATATGTTGTGCTTAACAGATTAATGACAGAACAGCCATCAAAAACAGAAATGAAAGATTTTACTGTATAAACTAACTGATGCAATAATGTTCAATTACTTCAGTGTTTGCATATAGCTAGTATTAAAACACCGACACTCTGTGAGGTAAGCGGGTGCTTTAAGGTTATTTAGAGCTTTAAAAACTAGCAGCAAAACTTTAAAACTTTGTAGGAAATGGATTGTTGTCTTTTTAAACCAATAAAAAGGAACATGACAGTAATCAACACTGCTAGCTCTACTTGACAGACAGAAATTTAGCAATAATAATAAAAAAGCTACTTTAGTGACTGTTTACATATTGTTTTGTACTTTAGCTATCGTATTAAAAGTTAAAGAACTTCTCGTAAACCAGCTTTCTCTGGGTTTTAGTAGCAAGAGTCAGTTCATTTTTTTTCTTGATTTAGTTGCAGAAACTTTGGTGACATCCACTGATTAATGCCTGACATTTGGTAAGTCTGTTTTAAGTCTCTCTTAATTGCAAATCAACCGCATAAATATGAAAATATATATCATATTAACTAATAATGTAATTTTTTAGGGATGGTTTCCACAATAAAACTAAATACAATCTCTATTCAATAAATATGATGCATAGGCAGAGATCTCACATATTGTCACTGTCCAAAACAAAACATAGATATCAACTTTGCTATCTTTACAGGAACAGGCAAAAATATAATATAATATAATATAATATAATATAATAATATAATCTTAGCTTTTAATTTAAGTTAATGTAAAGAGGTTTCTTTCCTCAGATAATATTGAAGCCTTTCTATTACTGCACTCATCATATGATGATACATTCTATACATTTTATTTTTTTACAGCAACAATATTCTCTCTCCAATTCACAGACAGTTTTTAAATAATTGAAGCTGCACCGTCTGTGGCTACTTTTAACACTATTTAGCACGGAGATGGACTGTGTACTGAATAAAACATATGAGTCTGTAAACATGAAACAGATGCTCTTATCTGTAGAGATTTAAAACAGTAGGCGAGAGTAGGCGATTTTTTATTGGTATAACTGTGTTTGTATCTGAACAGGGAAAAACATTGATGTCCAGTGTCCAGCGATGTTAGACATTAAATAAGTAACAATGAGATGAAAGCTTTTGGAAGATTGGTGTCAAGAAGGGCAACAAAGAAGCCAGTTCTCTTCAAGAATGCCATCATGGACAGACTGACATTCTGCAGGAAGTATAGTGATTGGACTGCAAATGACTGGAGTAAAGTTATTTTCTCTGATAAAGCCCCCTTCAAACTGTTTGGGACATCTGGAAAAATGATTGTCCGGAGAAGAAAGGTGAGGGCTACCATGAGTCCTGTGTCATACAAACAGTGAAGCATCCTGAGACATTCATGTGTGGGGTTGCTTCTCCAGGGGAGTGTGTTCGCTCAAAATGAAGTGCCTAATAACACTGCCATGAATAAGGCATGGTAACAAAACATCCTTCAAGAGCAACTTCTCCCAATGATCTACTGATTAGACAAGAATGGGTTGCTATCATTCAAGACTTTGCCCAAAAGCTGTATCCAGCATGTTAAGGCGAATTGCAGAAGTCTTATAGAAGAAGGGTCTGTAAATATTAAGGCTTGGCTTAAACTGGATATATTCGTCAATAAAGTGTTAACTCACATATTAATGCTTATAATTGTACAAACATTCTGGAAAAAAAATGAGGCAGCAAATTTTGTGAAAACCAAAATTCTCAAAACTTTTGGCCATGACTGTACAGTTTGGTACCAGTGTGATAACTGCAGACCAATAGTTCCACTTTCTGTGAAATTGACGAGGTGACAGTAACAAAAGTGGTGACAGGACTTTTGGGAGAATACCATCAACAGCTATGCCCACCTGCCACCATGGGGGTCTTACTGGACAGAAATAGTGATATATATATATATATATATATATATATATATATATATATATATATATATATATATATATATATATATATACACACTGTATTGTGAAATTGATCAGCTCCAGTTACCGTATAGGTGCACACTGTAGTTCTACAATTTCAGACTGCAGTCCATTTGTTTCTCTACATACTTTGTTAGCCCCTTATACCCCCAATGGACCACCACAGTGTAAGTCTTATGGTGATGTAGTGTTAATATGTGTTGTGCTGGTACAAGTGAATCAGACACAGCAGTGCTGCTGGAGTGAGCATATTGAACATTGTTTGTGTACTAGTATTGACCTTTCTTTCAATTCTCCACCATCATTCTCATTGAGGGTAACAGTCCTAATGTCAACTGTATGAAAAAAAAGCATGTGACTGAAAAAGATATATATTATATTTTTTAACGCAGGCTATTGTTTCAAATATATTAATAAACGATCAGTACATTACTGTGTGTTCTTACTGTGTGGACTACTACACATACGTGTCCACAGGAAAGGTTTTATTCATCTTCACCAACAAGGTCACAGGCTCTTTTTATTGAAGGTAATTATGCAATACAGCTATCATGTGGGGTGATTTGTGCTAAGCTATTCAGATTTCAATTAGTGACCTGTCACCTTCATTACAGTGTGTCTGCAAACAAACAAACAAAAGAATTTTATCTACATAGCACCTTTTAAACATACACCTGCAGCTTCAAAGTGCTTCATGATGTATTCAATCAATTACGGAGGTGTCAAGTAACGAAGTACAAATACTTTGTTTCCTTACTTAAGTAGAAATATTGGTTATTTATACTTTACTGGAGTAATTATTTATCAGATGACTTTTTACTTTTACTCCTTACATTTCCACGCAATTATCTGTACTTTCTACTCCTTACATTTTAAAAATAGCCTCGTTACTCCTATTTCATTTCAGCTTGTTTTTATTCATGTACCTTTACATTTCAATAAAGATTATTTATAACATGACTTTGACTTTTTGCACCATCACAATACTTATAGTCAACTAGTCATCATATCTTCCTCTCCATGTTAACACATTTTAATGCTCAGTAGTACACAGATATCATTCTTTGATATATTTACATTGTACTAAAATACATTTGTGTTCAATAGGTGTATATGCAGCTGAAACAGGAAGCCTAGCGCATCCCAACTTTATCAACATTAACAATTTAATATAACATTACAGTCATTATGACTGAAGAATTATTTTTTTCCTACTTTTACACTTGAATTAGTTTTGAAATCAGTACTTTTACACTTTTACTGGAGTAAAAGGAATACTTTTGACACCTTTGCTAGCAACCACTTGTAATACCCTAGCAACCACATAGCAACACCTTACTAACTACATCAGGTACTGTAACAGGCACCTGAAACACCTTTGCAACCTTGGAACTGATTAGGCTGCACAGTCATTGTTTTAGATCTATTCTCTATAGATGATAATAGATTAGATAATCCATCCATAACATGCATGTCTTGTGGGAAACCAGAGTACCCAGAGGAAACCCTAGTATCTATACTTCTACCTGAGTAATAAATGTAAATACTTTTGAAATATTTGATCAATTATTAAGGTAATCTTCCAAAAACAGCATATATCAAACAGGATCAATGTAAAATGAACACATGTGTTAATACAAACAGACATGTTATCTGGTATTTGGGCTCTCTCAGTGAAGCCTTCATTTGATATTAGATGCTGAGAAGCACATTATATAATTTGTGAAGTTATTTGGTACACATCAGTAACAGCGTCCGTCCAGTTATGTTGGAATAATAACAACATATTCTTTCAGATCTTAGAGTTCAAGAAAAAAAGCACAGCTCCAAAAGCTGTTTTCTCAGTATGTCAACATTGCTTCCTGCAGCTAGAGCTGAGCTAGAGTTTTGAGATTCCTGTGACGAAGAATTTGAGGATCACCTTTAACTCTCTCCTTCAGCTTCATAGCAAATGAAGTGACAGGGTCATCACTTTGTAGTTTTACAATCACAGGGAGTACTTCAGAAAAGTAGCTCCGAAGACGGTTTTTTCCTGGCATGCTCCTGCTACTGTGTTCACTTTCTTTAGTAAAAGCAGGCTTGCTGTCGCACTATGCATTTAGATTACAAAGACAAAAGCTATTAAAGTGACTGAAGTCAGTCATTCTCTATTGAAGTCATTCATTCACTCTCTGTGGAAGTCCTCCGCTCAAAATGATAGTGTTATGGCATGAGGTGAGAAATCGAGTTGGGAATCACTCAACTTCATGCAAATCAGCGCTGGTTCAGAGATGGGACAATGCACACTATCCAATCTAGGAAACTTTTCTGAAAGGTTGTCATGGTTTGTTGTGTTGTCCCTCCCCGTCCCTGCAACTTATTGTCCCCATGTGCTCTTGGTTGTTGTATTCAGCTTTGTGTACTTGGGTTTTGTTCTTTACGCTTAAAAAAACACCTTTTGTTCTGCCCACCTATGCTTTACTTTCTTTTTGTTTTCTTTTGCAGTTCTGAATTCTTGCCACTTTTCAGCCAACACGCCTACAACTGACAAACACACAAAGACAATAGGGACATTTGAATGAGAATATGTGAAGCACTGGTATATGCAGTCTACAGTTTGGTACCAGTGTGATAACTGCAGATCACTAGTTTTCACTTTATGTGAAACTGAAGAGGCGACAGGAACAAAAGTGATGACAGCACCATCGACAGGATGATCATCAGCTTTGCCCACCTGCCACCATGGAAGTCAAGACACAGCCGAGGGTCTTACTGTACAGAATTAGTGTGATATACACTGCCAGTCAAAAGTTTTATGATCACTACTGGTCACTTGTTTTAGAACACGACCTGTTAATGTTTGAAGAACACTACCAGCCAAACGTTTTAGATCACTACCAGTCACATGCTGTAGATCACTACCAGTCAAACATTTTAAAACAATACCAGTCAAATGTTTTAGGACAATACCAGTCAAACATTTTAGAACACTACCAGCCAAACGTTTTAGATACACTACCAGTCACATGTTTTAGATCACTACCAGTCAAACGTTTTAAAACAATACCAGTCAAACGTTTTAAAACAATACCAGTCAAATGTTTTAGAGCAATACCAGTCACATGTTTTAGATCACTACCAGTCAAACGTTTTAAAACAATACCAGTCAAACGTTTTAAAACAATACCAGTCACATGTTTAGATCACTACCAGTCAAACGTTTTAAAACAATACCAGTCGAATGTTTTAGTACAATACCAGTCGAATGTTTTAGTATAATACCAGTCACATGTTTTAGATCACTACCAGTCAAACGTTTTAGATCACTACCAGTCAAACGTTTTAAAACAATACCAGTCGAATGTTTTAGTATAATACCAGTCACATGTTTTAGATCACTACCAGTCAAACGTTTTAGATCACTACCAGTCAAACGTTTTAGTACACTACCAGCCAAACATTTTAAATACACTACCTGTCAAACGTTTTAGTACACTACCAGTCAAACGTTTTAGAACACTACCAGCCAAATGTTTTAGTACACTACCAGTCAAATGTTTTAGTACACTACCAGCCAAATGTTTTAGTACACTACCAGTCAAACGTTTTAGATACACTACCAGCCAAATGTTTTAGTACACTACCAGTCAAATGTTTTAGTACACTACCAGCCAAACATTTTAGATCACTACCAGTCAAGCGTTTTAGTACACTAACAGGCAAACATTTTAGTACACTACCAGCCAAATGTTTTAGTACACTACCAGTCAAACGTTTTAGTACATTACCAGTCAAACGTTTTAGTACACTACCAGTCAAAAACGTTTTAAAACAATACAAGTCACATGTTTTAGTACAATACCAGTCACATGTTTTAAATCACTACCAGTCAAACATTTTAAAACAATACCAGTCAAACGTTTTAAAACAATACCAGTCAAATGTTTTAGAGCAATACCAGTCACATGTTTAGATCACTACCAGTCAAACGTTTTAAAACAATACCAGTCGAATGTTTTAGTACACTACCAGTCACATGTTTTAGATCACTACCAGTCAAATGTTTTAGTACACTACCAGCCAAATGTTTTAGTACACTACCAGTAAAACGTTTTAGATACACTACCAGTCAAACGTTTTAGAGCAATACCAGTCAGAAGTTTTAGAACTGTTTTAAACCTTTTTACTGGTAGTGTTCTAAAACTTTTGACCAGTAGTGTATGTAAACTGTACCACCAATTTGATCAGCTCCAGTTATCATATAGGTGCACTTTCTAGTTCTACAATTACACTCTACTTTGTTAGCCCCTTATACCCAGGTCCTTAAACATCAGGACTCCCATCGGACCACCACAGAGTACATTATATGGTGATGGTGTGTTAGTGTGTGTTGTGCTGGTGGAGTGGATCAGACACGGCAGTGCTGCTGGAGTTTTTAAACACTGTGCTCCCTCACTGTCCACTGTCCCAGACACGCCTACCTTGTAGATGTTCAGTCAGAGACAAAACCTCATCTGTTCCTGCACAGTTTGTTGTATTGATCATCCTGTTAGCTGGATATTTGTGGTTGGTGGACTATTCTCAGTCCAGCAGTGACACTGAGGTGTTTAAACACTCATGCAGCACTGTTGTGCATGATCCATTCATACCAGCACAACACACACTAGCACACTACCACTAGGTCCAGTGTCACTGCAGTGCTGAGAACGATTCACCACCACCATAATACCTGCTCTGTGGTGTACTGTATATCGTCGCTGTCCAATGCAAAACAAGTATCTCCAAAATTACAACTTCA
This sequence comes from Megaleporinus macrocephalus, assembly GCA_021613375.1. Classification (NCBI taxonomy): domain Eukaryota; kingdom Metazoa; phylum Chordata; class Actinopteri; order Characiformes; family Anostomidae; genus Megaleporinus; species Megaleporinus macrocephalus. The sequence goes on along the minus strand of CM038711.1, from coordinate 29,723,447 downwards.
CAGGAGAGGGCAAAACCGTGCTTTACTTTTAATGGAATTTTTAATTATTATTTTTTTAATTACATTTTATTATTATATATTTTAATGGAAGTTAATGGAACTAGGATTTTTTCCAAGCTATTTTGGATCATTGTAAAGGCCGGCTTCTGTGTTCAAATGATTGCAACAAAAGTGGAGTTATAGATGTTTTTCTTTGGACAGCAATGATATCTACTTCATGAAGTGCTGTATATATGTATATATGCAGGTCACCTGAATGCAAAGTGGTCAACAAAGTAATCAAACAAGGTGAAAAAAAAACATTGCTATAAAAAGTTTATTCTAATAAAAAAGAAGAGAGGCGAAATGTGTTGTTTTAAATGTGTCACCCCTCCCGCCCCCTCCCCCTCCCTTTCCTGGCTTGTGCTAAAAAAAGTAGCATTTAGTGCCACAGGGAGGCCGTTAGTTTTAGATACCATGGAGATGGTTGCCACACTGCTCGAGCCAAGCAGTGAGATCACTCGCTCACTTCCTGTACTCTGCTCCCCTTCTGAGAGAGCCGGAGAGAAAGGGAGGTATATTAATACACATTTTGGGGGGCACTCTTAGGCTAATGGTCTTCTTGGCACTGGCACCGCTTGGCATGTCATGCAGGAAACTCAGAAAAGTGCTGCTTGCTCTTGACAAGCTCTGAATGCCAACACAATAGACGTATTATAAAAAGGATTACAAAAAAAATCATACATAACACAGCCAAAGATTTATTCCCGCTTGACAATTTTTTGTGGTACACAGCAGCCATGTACAAGTGACAACAACACTGAAATATTCAGCAGATGTTAGTCCACAATGCAAGATCTTCACAGTGAGGAATTTGGGACAATAGCGTGCAAAAACTGCATGTTTAGCATTTATATCTCACACACATTCAATTTACAATTATTTGCACACAGCGGAATCTGACCTCCACATTTAACCCATCCATGCAGTGAAACACCCACATATACACACACTAGTGAACAAACACACTAGGGGCAGTAAGCACACTGGCCCGGAGCAGTGAGCAGCCCTATCCACAGCAGCTGGGGGAGCATTGAGTGTTAGGTGCCTTGATCAAGGGCACTTCGGTCATTTCCTGTTGGTCTAGAGGATCGAACCTGCGACCTTCCAGTCACAAGACCGGATCCCCCTGAACATTTATCATACACCACTCAATTAGGAATAGCAGACTGATAGTTGAAAATGACACTTTTCAATCAAAAAGATGTTTTTTATTTTCATACAAATGGGATCATTTTTTGGTAATTCCATCTCAATGGTCATGGTGACTTTCCTCTATCCAAACCAATTTCTGCAAAAAAGTATAAGGTTCAAGCTATAGTATCTGTAGAAAGAGGAATTATGCAAGAGCCAATAAAAATTAACATGACACATTTAGTAAAATAACTTTTTTAAATTTTTAAAATGAATTTTATACCAAAAATACCAAAAGCATCACATTAAAGTAAATTTCTGTTACATTAAAACGGCCTTCCAGCCAGAGAGACAGAGAGTTTGTGTTATGTCCTGTTATGAAGTAATCTGCAGCATAGCATAGCATCCTTCAGCTATGACTTTGACTAAAATTATCATTTTATATCCTTTTTGTGTTTTCATTTGTCAATGTTCTCTCACTACAATACCCAGCATGTCTTAGGCAAATATGTCATCCAGCCACTGAGACCCCATTCACTCACCACCCCCCTGGAAAATCTTGCTGAAGAGACAATTGCAATGCCAAAGATTATTCATTTTGGCAAAAGAATCCCTTCAAAGTACACTAACTCCTTATTGTATCTATTCAATGAATGTAATACAGGCAATAACAAATAAATACTACACTATAAATAATAAATAATACATTGTAATCATACATTTACAATAATTCCTTATCTGCCTTAAGATTACATCACCAACTGTCAAATATGAGACATTCAGTATGTTAGTACTATTTCAGTACTAACATTCTCGATGTTCCACATCTCATAAGGACTCTACAGCCTTTTACTAATTTCTTATTTGTCCAGCACTCTACAAATCAACTGAAACCTATTAAGCTGTATCAATCTATTACTGGCATGGATAGACTCTGTAAGTATCTGTAACTAATATGAACAAGAACACTGAACTTAACACTTTTAAAAAAAAAAAGTAGTCTAAAAATATTGTGGTGAGCAGTGCCTGACACTGAAAGTTGTTTGTGTCGCGTATGTACACAACCTTCAGACCCGTACAGAAAAAAATCAGAGGGGGGAAAAAACTTTTCAGTTTTTAAAATAACATCTCTGATTGCTTTTACAAGTTTGCAAGCGAGTGCTTTTCTCTAGGATCCCTGGGGACTGCTGATTCAGTTTCCTGTTAATGTTGAACCCACAATATTGCCTTACGTTTACTAGAGAAGTGCAGGTTTCTAATCTGCCCTTACTCTGACTGCTGTACCTCACTTCTCCGTATGGAGCCTCTCAGCGCTGGATAAGAGAGACTTACACTTCAGCTGAAATACAATTTTCCATATTTTCCTGCAACACATTCTGTGATTAAATCTTGGGGTTTTTTTTCGGACTCTATATTTCACAGTTATATGGAGGGATACTGCAGGTAACTGGCAACGTATTCCAGTATTACCAATGGTAAATCAGAGGAGCTTGTAAGCAGGAGCAAACTGCAGAGAGGGAATGAAGGACCCATGTATTATTCACAGCTCAGCTGTAATAGGTCGAACTCACAATTAAAAGGTGATTCCCATGGACGAGTGGCCTAGCGCAGTAGTGCATGTGTAATTTCCTGTATGCATATGTATTTCTGGGTAGTAGGTGCTAAAATGAAATGGAGATTATATAAACGATGTTCATTAATCATTCAAAGTAACCTCAAGTTCAACTGACACTCCGGCGGTGTGCCAAAATTAATTGGTATTCTGCAGCACGTGAGCGACAGCCAGGCTCATTTTGATGAACCAATTACTTTCACGCGGTCACTCTACATCCTGCTCTAATTATTCTCCCGCCACACAAAAGAGCCGCTGCCGAACGCATGTGTCTCAAATGCAACTGTTTGTTTCTCTGATGCATGCGCAAACTGCATGGCATTCTGATGAATAAAATCTTGCCAATCGTGTATATGGGCTCTAAAATGAAGTGGTCCTGGTCATTCATGCCGGCGATCCCTGTTTCAAATGAGAATAGACACATACTGAAGTCATAACAATGACATACAGAAACATAAAATGCTTAGCTGTAGTTATAATACGCACTCACGTTCATCTTATCAAAGCAGCTTATCATGCAAACTGCACACAGTGGTGCCTCAGAACTAGGGCTGGGTATCGCCACTGATTTCCCGGATTGATTCAATCCCGATTTACAAGGTCCCAATTCAATTCGATTTCTGATTCGATTCGATCCAATTCAATATCTATTCATTTAGGGATATTTCAGTTACAATAATATGTTTTGTTTAAATATGAAAAGAGATTTTCAGAGAACTAATGTGGTAAATGTACAAGGAACACTCAACCTACCATTACTAAAAACATTAGCGTTTATATGTTTATATTAGAAATGGAAGGATCGATTGGCTATGTATCGGTAACAAAATATGCGATCAGTGATCAGCCAATATTTCTCCAATTTTGCTGATCCCGAGAGCCGATTGATGGCGTTAAACAAATGAGCTAAATTTCCAGCTAGCATTTCATCCGGGGGGGGCGGGGGGGCTGGAATGATAATTTTCAAGGTTGATCTTGGTTTTGTACTAATCGATATCGGATTATTCAAATGAAGATAGATTTGAATTGAAAAATCAAATTTTTAAACACACCCCTACTCATAACTGTGAACTGCTTGTAAAGTACAAGGTTTAAAAGATGCACTGGAACAGTGGAACCATTAATAACATGAGACAGAAGAAGAAATCTTTCCCAACACAAACATCTACAGTGGTGTAATACAGCTCAACACCTTCTACAGATTCTGATTCAAAGGAGTCTGAGTTAGTCTAGGCTTATTTTAATGCATTGTGTATCAGCTACTTTAAGCTTGATGTGAACATTGATTTTTTTTGTTATTTTGTCTTCTACTTATGCCACCGTCATAGAAGTATATAAACAGCATTATCCTCAGGATGCAGAAGTGAGGAGTGGTTTCAGACGTTTTCAGAGCAAACCGATCTGAATGTCTGCAGTGTGAAACTATTTCACAGGAAAAAATAAAAACTAGAAATATCTAGCTTCCTAAACACTGGCACCTAAAATGTGAGTGCATGGCTAACTGCTCTTTGAGTCTCCTTTCTGTCACTTACTATGAGCAGCATGCCGCCAAAAGCATGACATAGGTGAGTCACAACTGGCTTTAAAAAAAAAAAAAAAAAACTATCCTAGAAACTGCATTACTGGTTACAAGGACATCGGTTTGGTCTCAAAATAGGGACACAAAGACAACCCCTCTATTCCCCATAGCCAGACACACAAAATCCGGTACAGTTAGCATTGCTAAATTTTAAAATGTCTATCGCCAACACTCTGGATAGGGCAGACGTATGACCTATGCATAAATGTACTGATGTATGAGAGAAACACAGATAACATATGATTAAACATGAGGTTCCATTTATATCAGATGGCAGTTTTAAATATTGCATGAATAGGATCTTATAAAACCAACTTTTTCTAATGTAAGCTTTTCTTTATTTTTTTAAAGAAACTTTCAACCAATTATTTTGATTTTCAAAGGTTATATATATACTGAACATCCTAATACTAACTTTGATGCTGATGCCTCCTTGTAATTCCAAACTATATATAAAACTATATAATCAGTATCTCACCTGAAACCCTAACGTGTTTCTAAATCAGTTTGCTCTATTTCTCAAGCCTGCTGCTGTGTTTCCTGCTGTGCCTAGAAACTATTTTGTTAAATGGTGACATTTTCATGGGATTTTTTTGGACTGAAACTCAACTCAAAATGTGTGACTGTATCAAATGATATATGAACTTATGCCAGCAACCTGACTGCTAGCCTATGACAGAAGCCAGCGTTCCAATGTCCTTCTCTTTTTTGGTGGCATGATATCTACAAAGTATGTTGGCCGTGCAGGTGATGGGCATTTTCCTTTATTCTCGAGGCGTATGGAGGTAGGGACAATTCGGTCCTCCTAAAATAGTGGCAGGAACAGCTCAATACCATCCATATGCAAACCTACACCTATGACTGGTTATGGGACTTCAAAACTGCTATTAGCACAGTTCCAGACTGAGAGAGAGATGGGAACCATCACAAATCCAATACAACAATAAAAACTCCCAGTGGACCAAATCAGAACATAAACATGCTTATGAACATAAAAGTTGTCAATACTTTCGGGTAGATAGATTCCATCCAATGAAATGAAAGCAGCTGTAAATACAAACAGAACACACAACATTAAACCATTAGGTTTTTATGGTTTTACAGTTCTTAGTGCTGTTACGGACAGCTCGTTAGACTGCTCACACTCATTTATTCTTAGAAATTAATATAGCAGAGAGCATGTTAGCTAGGTAGCAGCCCAGAGCAGTAGGAAACTTATTTGGATTACACCTGGAATTTAATGCGTTACCTCAAATCAGGAGTCGGAGAACTGATTTAAAGCTAAAACTACTATTTTGCCTAATTTGTTTTCCCACAAAAGTTGTTGGGTTGATAAAAGTGTGGGGCATTTGAGTGACTTCACTCATCAGAGCTCTCAAATAAACATTAACACTGGATACACTGCACCATCACATAGTGCCGCATCAAGCAGTGGAGCAGTAGGGTGATACATTTTACACTTTAATAAATTTGTCTGTTTATCTAAATTACCGGCTGCTCTCTGTGTATATTGCAAGCCACCGTTGGCTTTCTGTGATCCTAATATGCTATTATTTGAATGTAGAGACGTTGAGGAACTGCTGGGAGTCACTGAGTGCCATTGTGTGTTGATGCCTGTGTGCATACCTCCATTAAAAACAATGGTTTCTAATTTTTGGGACGATGCCACTGGAGTCACACAATATTTAGATATACTCAACACTTTCAATAACTTCAAATAATTTTGTGTGATCCTCCTATACCTGTGTACAAGAAATGTGTTTTGTGTTGTTCTATGCATATGCACCATGAACTACATGTATGCCGGTTTTATACAGAACACGTACGCATTTCCAGGCAGGACGCATCCAGCTTGCTCCTAAAACTGCCACAAAAGGCAATCAATAGCAATTAAAATAAGTCAATATCAAGTGCTTCACGTGATCCGGCTGCATTTTCCTTTCACACACAAGACCACTTTACAGTGCAGGCCTACTGAAATTAGCAGTTCTTTATTTAATCCATTTCCCCATTGACCACTGACGTCAGGCTGGGTCAAGACAGAAACCCAGGCTGTTCTTCCACCTCATTCTTTTTCAGTGCCTCAGCATAAAGGGACTCTGGCAAGCATCCCCCAGAGCTCCATCATCCTCTATTCCTCTCACTTTCCTCTTCCCCTTCTCCTCCTTTCCTTCAACTCTCAGTTCAATGATGGCTCTTAGGACCTCCCTCTCATCTCTCATGGATGACCCTCAGCGATGCATTCTGTGACCTCATGACTCAATCCAGTGTCTCGCAACACTCCTTACATTCAAATGCCAAGAAGGAAGGTAGGTGAGGCGAACAAAAAGCAGAGACGGGGAGGGAGGGAAAGAGAGAGCGAGAGAGAGAGAATCTGTCAACTCAACGGCACAGTAAAAACTTAGCCTAATCCTCCGTCTCCTGACACTGAACAAGGCCTGTGGAGTGATTATGTTGACAAATGTCCTCTGCAGTCTTTTAGCCATAATTAAAGTAGAACCTGTAGCATTAGAGGCCCATAAGCCTTCTGCAAGTATAATAACAGGTTAGGAGTCTTCTAAGAAGTATTGGTAGCACTTAGGCCAAGTTTATATGCCACAAGAAAAATTGCAAGTTGTGTCCCTGAGTGGCTCAAACATCAGTCACCAATGGCGGAACATGGAGACCCAGCAAAGTATTTCAGTAAAGTGAGCATGCCTTCAACATTTGGACGATGTTTCAACATGTGGTGGTGGCAGTATTAGAGGAGACTGATGTGGGAGCTTATGACTGTAGGTTCAAGGCAGAAGGCTTGACTTTACTTGGTAGAACTGTCAAAGGACTGAACAACAAGGAGGAGATACATTGGTGGTAGGGACTGTGAGAAGTTGGGTCTTAGTTACAAGGGGGGAGAATATGAATGTATAGAGCACTAGACTGAAAGAAGGAGGGGTTTAAGGCACATACCCCTGACCCTGACACAGCTTTGTCTGTCTCAACATATCAGACATCAGACAGACAAAATAAATACTGTGACATCATGAAAACCTTTGGAAGTATACTAATATTACACTTTTGCCATGACATTAAATGAAAAAGTCTACTGTAACACAAATTGTATACCAGAATTTGTTATAGTGCATTACATGAGCTGTGTTTACAATGTTCTCATGAACAGATGCTATAATTTGTAAATGGAGCCTGACTCACTGAAGTCACAAAACAATTTAGGAGCAGTTATTCAGGTTTATGCTGTAAATGATAAGGTTTTATTTATGCTTTATAACACAATATTAGTATGTTTTTAATGGAACCATAGGAGGTGTTACTGACTGTTGTTCTCAGTTCATGAGTCAGTGGTCTAAGAATGCTGAATGTGTCAGACTCCCCTGTAGTCAATTCAGCGAATGGTACAAGTGCTACAGTGCATGTCTAAGAAGCCACCAATAAGATAACAGCATGGGATGATGCACACATGCACCAATAACAGACGGCAGTAGCAATAACAAAACACAAACAAGGTAATAACATGCAAATGACAATGCCATTATGGAGCCGAGGGCTTGTTTTGACCCTTCTTTGAGCAAAAAAGGTTGCTGAACGAATGACCCAAGCGAGGTTTCTTGCATCACAGATCTATACGCCGAGAATCTTGATCATATAATCTCGCAACAAGCATGAACGTAACTGGTGCCACAAAATGTTGGCCGAAATTCCATCTGCAACATCTTGCACTGTGTGACATGCAATAAACATATGTGATTACAGAGTTTACAGCAGGCTTTCTTCAAAGCCCACTTTCTGAAAGCTGCCAGAGTGGTTCTATACTGATATTATGAACTTTTCAGCACATTGTTTGGCTTCCTGCAAGTGTCGAGTTGGTTCGGGCCTTAATCCGGCTTTAGAGCACATCAGATTTAATCAGATTTAATCGTTTCAGCAATTTCTGGTGTAGGCATGAAGCGTGCATGAATGACACGCGAGCGCAGGAAGCGGTGAGGGAGCATTTAGAGAAAACACAGCGGCCCGGCACTCTTCTATCACAATGCACCACTGATGAAACGTGTAGAGCTCTTTCTTCCACTGTCAGCCCATTGCCTCAGTATAATCAATTTACAGTGTCAATGAAAAGCGTTTCTAATCATTCCCAGGGCATCACAATTTACAGTCCTCGGGGTGCCATGGTGGTATTTTTCTTTTGTAATTGACTCCCCTCACCCCCCCACACACAAACGCTGAGGAGCTTTCTCCTATCCGGTTTGCAGAGCAGAAGATAAACATAGTGTTTATCTTGTGTTAAAGCTTCGACACGACACACAAGAAAAGCGGTGCGTGTTCCGAAGCAGGTTCGAGGAAGCCTGGTGCAATTTGTATTCATGTCTGCGACCCATAGCGCGAATGCCCTCTTTCTTATTGTGCTTAGGAATCTAAAGATAGCCTGTTAAAAGCAGAGCAATCGCAGAACGGAGTGTTTATCACAAGCAGGACGTTAATGGGGTTTAACACACCACCGAGAAGAGGAGTCCAAAGGGGAAGCTCAAAGGAGCACACCCATTTAATTCCTGTTCACACAGAGAATCAAACAAGGAAATCTGTGACTATCCACCCCCACACACTCATATGCACATACACACAGAGAACCTGGAAAAAATGAAATGACAAGGTGCTTTGCACAGTGCCTAGCAGAGGTGATAATGGGACACAGCAGTGGGTGTTCAGAGGGTGTTTCCCTGACCCTGATCTCAACAAGTGCTCTGCAAATCTTTCTTTTCTTTGGTATTTATCTCTGTTCTCTCTCTCTCTCTCTCTCTCTCTCTCTCTCTCTCTCTCTATTATTTTTCTAGAAAGTTCATCAAGCACCAGTTAGCCTATAGTACCATCAAAAAGGAAGCAATATCTCGGTTGCAGCTGTAACTCAATCCACTGTTTTTTCTGCAGCACATAAGTAACGCAAATCAACGTTTAATGCGCTGGTCTCTAATCATTCAGAGTTTCAACCTCAACATTATTCACAGGAAGGGTTCAGGGAATGTTGTTGCTGATGCTCTGTCTAGGTGTTAGTAGTTTTTAGGTTTCTTTTGTGAACCATTTTTGGTGTCTGGTTCACACTTGTGAGGGAGGGTGTTATAGGCATGGATATTTTTGTTTGTTTGTGTGTTCTTTCTATGTTTCTGTCTACTGTTTAGGGTCCAGTCTGGAATTCCTGTCTGCTTCACTCCAGGATCCTACTCCGTTCCATAGTTTGGCTCCTTTTGCCCTTTAAAAGAGGCGCCAACTTCACACACCCCAAGACTATCCTCTTTCTGATTGTGACTTGTTGTGTACTCTGTTTGCTCTGCTTGTTATCGACCTTGCTAGTTCTTGACTGTTGATCTTTTGCCTGACACTTTGGTTTTGATTGCTGATTGTATATATTGTATATTGTAAGTAGATTAAGTAGATTACATTGTATATTTTAAGTATATATTATATATTGTAAATAGAACCAGTTGTAGAGAGTGACTGCCTTTATGTTTGGGAGTTTTTTCTGTATTTGGAGTAGCTAGGCAGTGAGGGTAGCACGGTCTGTTTGATTTGTCTGTTGTTGCAGGTTAGTCAGTGTCTTAAATAATTACTGTGGTTGTAGGTTAGTCAGAGTCTGTTAAATAGTTACTGTGGTTGTAGGTTAGTCAGTGTCTTAAATAGTTACTGTGGTTGTAGGTTAGTCAGAGTCTATTAAATAGTTACTGTGGTTGTAGGTTAGTCAGTGTCTTAAATACTTACTGTGGTTGTAGGTTAGTCAGAGTCTGTTAAATAGTTACTGTGGTTGTAGGTTAGTCAGAGTCTGTTAAATAGTTAGTGTGGTTGTAGGTTAGTCAGTGTTTTAAATAGTTACTGTGGTTGTAGGTTAGTCAGAGTCTGTTAAATAGTTACTGTGGTTGTAGGTTAGTCAGAGTCTGTTAAATAGTTACTGTGGTTGTAGGTTAGTCAGTGTCTGTTAAATAGTTACTGTGGTTGTAGGTTAGTCAGAGTCTGTTAAATAGTTACTGTGGTTGTAGGTTAGTCAGTGTCTGTTAAATAGTTACTGTGGTTGTAGGTTAGTCAGAGTCTGTTAAATAGTTACTGTGGTTGTAGGTTAGTCAGTGTCTTAAATAGTTACTGTAGTTATAGGTTAGTCAGAGTCTGTTAAATAGTTACTGTGGTTGTAGGTTAGGCAGTGTCTGTTAAATAGTTACTGTGGTTGTAGGTTAGTCAGTGTCTTAAATAGTTACTGTGGTTATAGGTTAGTCAGAGTCTGTTAAATAGTTACTGTGGTTGTAGGTTAGGCAGTGTCTGTTAAATAGTTACTGTGGTTGTAGGTTAGTCAGAGTCTGTTAAATAGTTACTGTGGTTGTAGGTTAGTCAGAGTCTGTTAAATAGTTACTGTGGTTGCAGGTTAGTCAGAGTCTGTGAAATAGTTACTGTGGTTGTACGTTAGTCAGTGTCTGTTAAATAGTTACTGTGGTTGTAGGTTAGTCAGAGTCTGTTAAATAGTTACTGTGGTTGTAGGTTAGTCAGAGTCTGTTAAATAGTTACTGTGGTTGTAGGTTAGTCAGAGTCTGTTAAATAGTTACTGTGGTTGCAGGTTAGTCAGAGTCTGTTAAATAGTTACTGTGGTTGTAGGTTAGTCAGTGTCTGTTAAATAGTTACTGTGGTTGTAGGTTAGTCAGAGTCTGTTAAATAGTTACTGTGGTTGTAGGTCAGTCAGTGTCTGTTAAATAGTTACTGTGGTTGTAGGTCAGTCAGAGTCTGTTAAATAGTTACTGTGGTTGTAGGTTAGTCAGTGTCTTAAATAGTTACTGTGGTTGTAGGTTAGTCAGTGTCTTAAATAGTCACTGTGGTTGTAGGTTAGTAAGAGTCTGTTAAATAGTTACTGTGGTTGTAGGTTAGTCAGAGTCTGTTAAATAGTTACTGTGGTTGTAGGTCAGTCAGAGTCTGTTAAATAGTTACTGTGGCTGTAGGTCAGTCAGAGTCTGTTAAATAGTTACCGTGGTTGTAGGTCAGTCAGAGTCTGTTAAATAGTTACTGTGGTTGTAGGTTAGTCTGTGTCTGTTAAATAGTTACTGTGGTTGTAGGTTAGTCAGAGTCTGTTAAATAGTTACTGTGGTTGTAGGTCAGTCAGAGTCTGTTAAATAGTTACCGTGGTTGTAGGTTAGTCAGAGTCTGTTAAATAGTTACTGTGGTTGTAGGTTAGTCAGAGTCTGTTAAATAGTTACTGTGGTTGTAGGTTAGTCAGAGTCTGTTAAATAGTTACTGTGGTTGTAGGTTAGTCAGAGTCTGTTAAATAGTTACTGTGGTTGTAGGTTAGTCAGAGTCTGTTAAATAGTTACTGTGGTTGTAGGTTGGTCAGTGTCTTAAATAGTTACTGTGGTTGTAGGTTAGTCAGTGTCTTAAATAGTCACTGTGGTTGTAGGTTAGTCAGTGTCTTAAATAGTCACTGTGGTTGTAGGTTAGTCAGTGTCTTAAATAGTCACTGTGGTTGTAGGTTAGTCAGAGTCTGTTAAATAGTTACTGTGGTTGTAGGTTAGTCAGTGTCTTAAATAGTTACTGTGGTTGTAGGTTAGTCAGTGTCTTAAATAGTCACTGTGGTTGTAGGTTAGTCAGAGTCTGTTAAATAGTTACTGTGGTTGTAGGTTAGTCAGTGTCTTAAATAGTTACTGTGGTTGTAGGTTAGTCAGTGTCTTAAATAGTTACTGTGGTTATAGGTTAGTCAGAGTCTGTTAAATAGTTACTGTGGTTGTACGTTAGTCAGTGTCTGTTAAATAGTTACTGTGGTTGTAGGTTAGTCAGAGTCTGTTAAATAGTTACTGTGGTTGTAGGTTAGTCAGTGTCTGTTAAATAGTTACTGTGGTTGTAGGTTAGTCAGAGTCTGTTAAATAGTTACTGTGGTTGTAGGTTAGTCAGTGTCTGTTAAATAGTTACTGTGGTTGTAGGTTAGTCAGTGGCTGTTAAATAGTTACTGTGGTTGTAGGTTGGTCAGTGTCTTAAATAGTTACTGTGGTTGTAGGTTAGTCAGTGTCTTAAATAGTCACTGTGGTTGTAGGTTAGTCAGAGTCTGTTAAATAGTTACTGTGGTTGTAGGTTAGTCAGTGTCTTAAATAGTCACTGTGGTTGTAGGTTAGTCAGTGTCTGTTAAATAGTTACTGTGGTTGTAGGTTAGTCAGTGTCTTAAATAGTTACTGTGGTTGTAGGTTAGTCAGTGTCTTAAATTGTTACTGTGGTTATAGGTTAGTCAGAGTCTATTAAATAGTTACTGTGGTTGTAGGTTAGTCAGTGTCTGTTAAATAGTTACTGTGGTTGTAGGTTAGTCAGTGTCTGTTAAATAGTTACTGTGGTTGTAGGTTAGTCAGTGTCTTAAACAGTTACTGTGGTTATAGGTTAGTCAGAGTCTGTTAAATAGTTACTGTGGTTGTAGGTTAGTCAGTGTCTGTTAAATAGTTACTGTGGTTGTAGGTCAGTCCGTGTCTGTTGAATAGTTACTGTGGTTGTAGGTTAGTCAGAGTCTGTTAAATAGTCACTGTGGTTGTAGGTTAGTCAGTGTCTTAAATAGTTACTGTGGTTGTAGGTTAGTCAGAGTCTGTTAAATAGTTACTGTGGTTGTAGGTTAGTCAGAGTCTGGTAAATAGTTACTGTGGTTGTAGGTTAGTCAGTGTCTGTTAAACAGTTACTGTGGTTGTAGGTTAGTCAGTGTCTGTTAAATAGTTACTGTGGTTGTAGGTTAGTCAGTGTCTGTTAAATAGTTACTGTGGTTGTAGGTTAGAGTCTGTTAAATAGTTAGTGTGGTTGTAGGTTAGTCAGTGTCTGTTAAATAGTTACTGTGGTTGTAGGTTAGTCAGTATCTTAAATAGTTACTGTGGTTGTAGGTTAGTCAGTGTCTTAAATAGTTACTGTGGTTGTAGGTTAGTCAGTGTCTTAAATAGTTACTGTGGTTGTAGGTTAGTCAGAGTCTGTTAAATAGTTACTGTGGTTGTAGGTTAGTCAGTGTCTTAAATAGTTACTGTGGTTGTAGGTTAGTCAGAGTCTGGTAAATAGTTACTATGGTTGTAGGTTAGTCAGTGTCTGTTAAACAGTTACTGTGGTTGTAGGTTAGTCAGTGTCTGTTAAATAGTTACTGTGGTTGTAGGTTAGTCAGTGTCTGTTAAATAGTTACTGTGGTTGTAGGTTAGAGTCTGTTAAATAGTTAGTGTGGTTGTAGGTTAGTCAGTGTCTGTTAAATAGTTACTGTGGTTGTAGGTTAGTCAGTGTCTTAAATAGTTACTGTGGTTGTAGGTTAGTCAGTGTCTTAAATAGTTACTGTGGTTGTAGGTTAGTCAGTGTCTTAAATAGTTACTGTGGTTGTAGGTTAGTCAGAGTCTGTTACATAGTTACTGTGGTCGTAGGTTAGTCAGAGTCTGTTAAATAGTTACTGTGGTCATAGGTTAGTCAGAGTCTGTTAAATAGTTAGTGTGGTTGTAGGTTAGTCAGTGTCTTAAATAGTCACTGTGGTTGTAGGTTAGTCAGAGTCTGTTAAATAGTTACTGTGGTTGTAGGGTAGTCAGTGTCTTAAATAGTCACTGTGGTTGTAGGTTAGTCAGTGTCTGTTAAATAGTTACTGTGGTTGTAGGTTAGTCAGTGTCTTAAATAGTTACTGTGGTTGTAGGTTAGTCAGTGTCTTAAATTGTTACTGTGGTTATAGGTTAGTCAGAGTCTGTTAAATAGTTACTGTGGTTGTAGGTTAGTCAGTGTCTGTTAAATAGTTACTGTGGTTGTAGGTTAGTCAGTGTCTGTTAAATAGTTACTGTGGTTGTAGGGTAGTCAGTGTCTTAAACAGTTACTGTGGTTATAGGTTAGTCAGAGTCTGTTAAATAGTTACTGTGGTTGTAGGTTAGTCAGTGTCTGTTAAATAGTTACTGTGGTTGTAGGTCAGTCCGTGTCTGTTGAATAGTTACTGTGGTTGTAGGTTAGTCAGAGTCTGTTAAATAGTCACTGTGGTTGTAGGTTAGTCAGTCTCTTTAATAGTTACTGTGGTTGTAGGTTAGTCAGAGTCTGTTAAATAGTTACTGTGGTTGTAGGTTAGTCAGAGTCTGGTAAATAGTTACTGTGGTTGTAGGTTAGTCAGTGTCTGTTAAACAGTTACTGTGGTTGTAGGTTAGTCAGTGTCTGTTAAATAGTTACTGTGGTTGTAGGTTAGTCAGTGTCTGTTAAATAGTTACTGTGGTTGTAGGTTAGAGTCTGTTAAATAGTTAGTGTGGTTGTAGGTTAGTCAGTGTCTGTTAAATAGTTACTGTGGTTGTAGGTTAGTCAGTGTCTGTAAATAGTTACTGTGGTTGTAGGTTAGTCAGAGTCTGTTAAATAGTTACTGTGGTTGTAGGTTAGTCAGAGTCTGTTAAATAGTTACTGTAGTCAGTAGGTTAGTCAGAGTCTGTTAAATAGTTAGTGTGGTTGTAGGTTAGTCAGAGTCTGTTAAATAGTTACGTGTGATTGTAGGTTAGTCAGAGTCTGTTAAATAGTTACTGTGGTTGTAGGTTAGTCAGAGTCTGTTAAATAGTTACTGTTGTTGTAGTTTAGTCAGAGTCTGTTAAATAGTTACTGTGGTTGTAGGTCAGTCAGAGTCTGTTAAATAGTTACCGTGGTTGTAGGTCAGTCAGAGTCTGTTAAATAGTTACCGTGGTTGTAGGTCAGTCAGAGTCTGTTAAATAGTTACTGTTGTTGTAGGTTAGTCAGAGTCTGTTAAATAGTTACTGTGGTTGTAGGTTAGTCAGAGTCTGTTAAATAGTTACTGTGGTTATAGGTTAGTCAGAGTCTGTTAAATAGTTACTGTGGTTGTAGGTCAGTCAGAGCCTGTTAAATAGTTACTGTGGTTGTAGGTTAGTCTGTGTCTTTTAAATAGTTACTGTGGTTGTAGGTTAGTCAGAGTCTGTTAAATAGTTACTGTTGTTGTAGTTTAGTCAGAGTCTGTTAAATAGTTACTGTGGTTGTAGGTCAGTCAGAGTCTGTTAAATAGTTACCGTGGTTGTAGGTCAGTCAGAGTCTGTTAAATAGTTACCGTGGTTGTAGGTCAGTCAGAGTCTGTTAAATAGTTACTGTTGTTGTAGGTTAGTCAGAGTCTGTTAAATAGTTACTGTGGTTGTAGGTTAGTCAGAGTCTGTTAAATAGTTACTGTGGTTATAGGTTAGTCAGAGTCTGTTAAATAGTTACTGTGGTTGTAGGTCAGTCAGAGCCTGTTAAATAGTTACTGTGGTTGTAGGTTAGTCTGTGTCTTTTAAATAGTTACTGTGGTTGTAGGTTAGTCAGAGTCTGTTAAATAGTTACTGTGGTTGTAGGTTAGTCAGTGTCTGTTAAATAGTTACTGTGGTTGTAGGTTAGTCAGTGTCTGTTAAATAGTTACTGTGGTTGTAGGTTAGTCAGAGTCTTAAATAGTTACTGTGGTTGTAGGTTAGAGTCTGTTAAATAGTTAGTGTGGTTGTAGGTTAGTCAGTGTCTGTTAAATAGTTACTGTGGTTGTAGGTTAGTCAGTGTCTTAAATAGTTACTGTGGTTGTAGGTTAGTCAGTGTCTTAAATAGTTACTGTGGTTGTAGGTTAGTCAGTGTCTTAAATAGTTACTGTGGTTGTAGGTTAGTCAGAGTCTGTTACATAGTTACTGTGGTCGTAGGTTAGTCAGAGTCTGTTAAATAGTTACTGTGGTCATAGGTTAGTCAGAGTCTGTTAAATAGTTAGTGTGGTTGTAGGTTAGTCAGTGTCTTAAATAGTCACTGTGGTTGTAGGTTAGTCAGAGTCTGTTAAATAGTTACTGTGGTTGTAGGTTAGTCAGTGTCTTAAATAGTCACTGTGGTTGTAGGTTAGTCAGTGTCTGTTAAATAGTTACTGTGGTTGTAGGTTAGTCAGTGTCTTAAATAGTTACTGTGGTTGTAGGTTAGTCAGTGTCTTAAATTGTTACTGTGGTTATAGGTTAGTCAGAGTCTGTTAAATAGTTACTGTGGTTGTAGGTTAGTCAGTGTCTGTTAAATAGTTACTGTGGTTGTAGGTTAGTCAGTGTCTGTTAAATAGTTACTGTGGTTGTAGGGTAGTCAGTGTCTTAAACAGTTACTGTGGTTATAGGTTAGTCAGAGTCTGTTAAATAGTTACTGTGGTTGTAGGTTAGTCAGTGTCTGTTAAATAGTTACTGTGGTTGTAGGTCAGTCCGTGTCTGTTGAATAGTTACTGTGGTTGTAGGTTAGTCAGAGTCTGTTAAATAGTCACTGTGGTTGTAGGTTAGTCAGTCTCTTTAATAGTTACTGTGGTTGTAGGTTAGTCAGAGTCTGTTAAATAGTTACTGTGGTTGTAGGTTAGTCAGAGTCTGGTAAATAGTTACTGTGGTTGTAGGTTAGTCAGTGTCTGTTAAACAGTTACTGTGGTTGTAGGTTAGTCAGTGTCTGTTAAATAGTTACTGTGGTTGTAGGTTAGTCAGTGTCTGTTAAATAGTTACTGTGGTTGTAGGTTAGAGTCTGTTAAATAGTTAGTGTGGTTGTAGGTTAGTCAGTGTCTGTTAAATAGTTACTGTGGTTGTAGGTTAGTCAGTGTCTTAAATAGTTACTGTGGTTGTAGGTTAGTCAGAGTCTGTTAAATAGTTACTGTGGTTGTAGGTTAGTCAGAGTCTGTTAAATAGTTACTGTAGTCATAGGTTAGTCAGAGTCTGTTAAATAGTTAGTGTGGTTGTAGGTTAGTCAGAGTCTGTTAAATAGTTAGTGTGATTGTAGGTTAGTCAGAGTCTGTTAAATAGTTACTGTGGTTGTAGGTTAGTCATAGTCTGTTAAATAGTTACTGTTGTTGTAGTTTAGTCAGAGTCTGTTAAATAGTTACTGTGGTTGTAGGTCAGTCAGAGTCTGTTAAATAGTTACCGTGGTTGTAGGTCAGTCAGAGTCTGTTAAATAGTTACCGTGGTTGTAGGTCAGTCAGAGTCTGTTAAATAGTTACTGTTGTTGTAGGTTAGTCAGAGTCTGTTAAATAGTTACTGTGGTTGTAGGTTAGTCAGAGTCTGTTAAATAGTTACTGTGGTTATAGGTTAGTCAGAGTCTGTTAAATAGTTACTGTGGTTGTAGGTCAGTCAGAGTCTGTTAAATAGTTACCGTGGTTGTAGGTCAGTCAGAGCCTGTTAAATAGTTACTGTGGTTGTAGGTTAGTCTGTGTCTTTAAATAGTTACTGTGGTTGTAGGTTAGTCAGAGTCTGTTAAATAGTTACTGTGGTTGTAGGTTAGTCAGTGTCTGTTAAATAGTTACTGTGGTTGTAGGTTAGTCAGTGTCTGTTAAATAGTTACTGTGGTTGTAGGTTAGTCAGAGTCTTAAATAGTTACTGTGGTTGTAGGTTAGTCAGTGTCTTAAATAGTTACTGTGGTTATAGGTTAGTCAGAGTCTGTTAAATAGTTACTGTGGTTGTAGGTTAGAGTCTGTTAAATAGTTAGTGTGGTTGTAGGTTAGTCAGAGTCTGTTAAATAGTTACTGTGGTTGTAGGTTAGTCAGTGTCTTAAATAGTTACTGTGTTTGTAGGTTAGTCAGTGTCTGTTAAATAGTTACTGTGGATGTAGGTTAGAGTCTGTTAAATAGTTAGTGTGGTTGTAGGTTAGTCAGAGTCTGTTAAATAGTTACTGTGGTTGTAGGTTAGTCAGAGTCTGGTAAATAGTTACTGTGGTTGTAGGTTAGTCAGTGTCTGTTAAACAGTTACTGTGGTTGTAGGTTAGTCAGTGTCTGTTAAATAGTTACTGTGGTTGTAGGTAA
This sequence comes from Megaleporinus macrocephalus, assembly GCA_021613375.1. Taxonomy (NCBI): domain Eukaryota; kingdom Metazoa; phylum Chordata; class Actinopteri; order Characiformes; family Anostomidae; genus Megaleporinus; species Megaleporinus macrocephalus. Next base: position 29,705,354 of record CM038711.1, on the reverse strand, counting down.
GTCAGAGTCTGTTAAATAGTTACTGTGTTTGTAGGTTAGTCAGTGTCTGTTAAATAGTTACTGTGGTTGTAGGTTAGAGTCTGTTAAATAGTTAGTGTGGTTGTAGGTTAGTCAGTGTCTGTTAAATAGTTACTATGGTTGTAGGTTAGTCAGTGTCTGTTAAATAGTTACTGTGGTTGTAGGTTAGTCAGTGTCTGTTAAATAGTTACTGTGGTTGTAGTTAAGTCAGAGTCTGTTAAATAGTTACTGTGTTTGTAGGTTAGTCAGTGTCTGTTAAATAGTTACTGTGGTTGTAGGTTAGTCAGTGTCTGTTAAATAGTTACTGTGGTTGTAGGTTAGTCAGTGTCTGTTAAATAGTTACTGTGGTTGTAGGTTAGTCAGAGTCTTAAATAGTTACTGTGGTTGTAGGTTAGTCAGTGTCTGTTAAATAGTTACTGTGGTTGTAGGTTAGTCAGAGTCTGTTAAATAGTTACTGTGGTTGTAGGTTAGTCAGTGTCTGTTAAATAGTTACTGTGGTTGTAGGTTAGTCAGTGTCTGTTAAATAGTTACTGTGGTTGTAGGTTAGTCAGAGTCTTAAATAGTTACTGTGGTTGTAGGTTAGTCAGTGTCTGTTAAATAGTTACTGTGGTTGTAGGTTAGAGTCTGTTAAATAGTTAGTGTGGTTGTAGGTTAGTCAGAGTCTGTTAAATAGTTACTGTGGTTGTAGGTTAGTCAGTGTCTTAAATAGTTACTGTGGTTGTAGGTTAGTCAGAGTCTGTTAAATAGTTACTGTGGTTGTAGGTTAGTCAGAATCTGTTAAATAGTTACTGTGGTTGTAGGTTAGTCAGTGTCTGTTAAATAGTTACTGTGGTTGTAGGTAAGTCAGAGTCTGTTAAATAGTTACTGTGTTTGTAGGTTAGTCAGTGTCTGTTAAATAGTTACTGTGGGTTGTAGGTTAGAGTCTGTTAAATAGTTAGTGTGGTTGTAGGTTAGTCAGTGTCTGTTAAATAGTTAGTGTGGTTGTAGGTTAGTCAGTGTCTTAAATAGTTACTGTGGTTGTAGGTTAGTCAGAGTCTGTTAAATAGTTACTGTGGTTGTAGGTTAGTCAGAGTCTGTTAAATAGTTACTGTGGTTATAGGTTAGTCAGAGTCTGTTAAATAGTTAGTGTGGTTGTAGGTTAGTCAGAGTCTGTTAAATAGTTAGTGTGATTGTAGGTTAGTCAGAGTCTGTTAAATAGTTAGTGTGGTTGTAGGTTAGTCAGAGTCTGTTAAATAGTTACTGTTGTTGTAGGTTAGTCAGAGTCTGTTAAATAGTTACTGTGGTTGTAGGTCAGTCAGAGTCTGTTAAATAGTTACCGTGGTTGTAGGTCAGTCAGAGTCTGGTTAAATAGTTACCGTGGTTGTAGTCAGTCAGAGTCTGTTAAATAGTTACTGTGGTTGTAGGTTAGTCTGTGTCTGTTAAATAGTTTACTGTGGTTAAAGGTTAGTCTGTGTCTGTTAAATAGTTACTGTGGTTGTAGGTTAGTCAGTGTCTGTTAAATAGTTACTGTGGTTGTAGGTTGGTCAGTGTCTTAAATAGTTACTGTGGTTGTAGGTTAGTCAGTGTCTTAAATAGTCACTGTGGTTGTAGGTTAGTCAGAGTCTGTTAAATAGTTACTGTGGTTGTAGGTTAGTCAGTGTCTTAAATAGTTACTGTGGTTGTAGGTTAGTCAGTGTCTTAAATAGTCACTGTGGTTGTAGGTTAGTCAGAGTCTGTTAAATAGTTACTGTGGTTGTAGGTTAGTCAGTGTCTTAAATAGTTACTGTGGTTGTAGGTTAGTCAGTGTCTGTTAAATAGTTACTGTGGTTGTAGGTTAGTCAGAGTCTGTTAAATAGTTTACTGTGGTTGTAGGTTAGTCAGTGTCTGTTAAATAGTTACTGTGGTTGTAGGTTAGTCAGAGTCTGTTAAATAGTTACTGTGGTTGTAGGTTAGTCAGTGTCTGTTAAATAGTTACTGTGGTTGTAGGTTAGTCAGAGTCTGTTAAATAGTTTACTCTGGTTGTAGGTTAGTCAGTGTCTGTTAAATAGTTACTGTGGTTGTAGGTTAGTCAGTGTCTGTTAAATAGTTACTGTGGTTGTAGGTAAGTCAGAGTCTGTTAAATAGTTACTTTGTTTGTAGGTTAGTCAGTGTATGTTAAATAGTTACTGTGGTTGTAGGTTAGAGTCTGTTAAATAGTTAGTGTGGTTGTAGGTTAGTCAGAGTCTGTTAAATAGTTACTGTTGTTGTAGGTTAGTCAGTGTCTGTTAAATAGTTACTGTGGTTGTAGGTTAGTCAGTGTCTTAAATAGTTACTGTGGTTGTAGGTTAGTCAGCGTCTTAAATAGTTACTGTGGTTATAGGTTAGTCAGCGTCTTAAATAGTTACTGTGGTTATAGGTTAGTCAGAGTCTGTTAAATAGTTACTATGGTTGTAGGTTAGTCAGAGTCTGTTAAATAGTTACTGTGTTTGTAGGTTAGTCAGAGTCTGTTAAATAGTTACTGTGTTTGTAGGTTAGTCAGAGTCTGTTTAATAGTTACTGTGGTTGTAGGTTAGTCAGTGTCTGTTAAATAGTTACTGTGGTTGTAGGCAAGTCAGAGTCTGTTAAATAGTTACTGTGGTTGTAGGTTAGAGTCTGTTAAATAGTTACTGTGGTTGTAGGTTAGTCAGTGTCTTAAATAGTCACTGTGGTTGTAGGTTAGTCAGTGTCTGTTAAATAGTTACTGTGGTTGTAGGTTAGTCAGTGTCTTAAATAGTTACTGTGGTTGTAGGTTAGTCAGTGTCTTAAATTGTTACTGTGGTTATAGGTTAGTCAGAGTCTGTTAAATAGTTACTGTGGTTGTAGGTTAGTCAGTGTCTGTTAAATAGTTACTGTGGTTGTAGGTTAGTCAGTGTCTGTTAAATAGTTACTGTGGTTGTAGGGTAGTCAGTGTCTTAAACAGTTACTGTGGTTATAGGTTAGTCAGAGTCTGTTAAATAGTTACTGTGGTTGTAGGTTAGTCAGTGTCTGTTAAATAGTTACTGTGGTTGTAGGTCAGTCCGTGTCTGTTGAATAGTTACTGTGGTTGTAGGTTAGTCAGAGTCTGTTAAATAGTCACTGTGGTTGTAGGTTAGTCAGTCTCTTTAATAGTTACTGTGGTTGTAGGTTAGTCAGAGTCTGTTAAATAGTTACTGTGGTTGTAGGTTAGTCAGAGTCTGGTAAATAGTTACTGTGGTTGTAGGTTAGTCAGTGTCTGTTAAACAGTTACTGTGGTTGTAGGTTAGTCAGTGTCTGTTAAATAGTTACTGTGGTTGTAGGTTAGTCAGTGTCTGTTAAATAGTTACTGTGGTTGTAGGTTAGAGTCTGTTAAATAGTTAGTGTGGTTGTAGGTTAGTCAGTGTCTGTTAAATAGTTACTGTGGTTGTAGGTTAGTCAGTGTCTTAAATAGTTACTGTGGTTGTAGGTTAGTCAGAGTCTGTTAAATAGTTACTGTGGTTGTAGGTTAGTCAGAGTCTGTTAAATAGTTACTGTAGTCATAGGTTAGTCAGAGTCTGTTAAATAGTTAGTGTGGTTGTAGGTTAGTCAGAGTCTGTTAAATAGTTAGTGTGATTGTAGGTTAGTCAGAGTCTGTTAAATAGTTACTGTGGTTGTAGGTTAGTCATAGTCTGTTAAATAGTTACTGTTGTTGTAGTTTAGTCAGAGTCTGTTAAATAGTTACTGTGGTTGTAGGTCAGTCAGAGTCTGTTAAATAGTTACCGTGGTTGTAGGTCAGTCAGAGTCTGTTAAATAGTTACCGTGGTTGTAGGTCAGTCAGAGTCTGTTAAATAGTTACTGTTGTTGTAGGTTAGTCAGAGTCTGTTAAATAGTTACTGTGGTTGTAGGTTAGTCAGAGTCTGTTAAATAGTTACTGTGGTTATAGGTTAGTCAGAGTCTGTTAAATAGTTACTGTGGTTGTAGGTCAGTCAGAGTCTGTTAAATAGTTACCGTGGTTGTAGGTCAGTCAGAGCCTGTTAAATAGTTACTGTGGTTGTAGGTTAGTCTGTGTCTTTTAAATAGTTACTGTGGTTGTAGGTTAGTCAGAGTCTGTTAAATAGTTACTGTGGTTGTAGGTTAGTCAGTGTCTGTTAAATAGTTACTGTGGTTGTAGGTTAGTCAGTGTCTGTTAAATAGTTACTGTGGTTGTAGGTTAGTCAGAGTCTTAAATAGTTACTGTGGTTGTAGGTTAGTCAGTGTCTTAAATAGTTACTGTGGTTGTAGGTAAGTCAGAGTCTGTTAAATAGTTACTGTGGTTGTAGGTTAGAGTCTGTTAAATAGTTAGTGTGGTTGTAGGTTAGTCAGAGTCTGTTAAATAGTTACTGTGGTTGTAGGTTAGTCAGTGTCTTAAATAGTTACTGTGTTTGTAGGTTAGTCAGAGTCTGTTAAATAGTTACTGTGGTTGTAGGTTAGTCAGTGTCTGTTAAATAGTTACTGTGGTTGTAGGTTAGTCAGTGTCTGTTAAATAGTTACTGTGGTTGTAGGTTAGTCAGAGTCTTAAATAGTTACTGTGGTTGTAGGTTAGTCAGTGTCTGTTAAATAGTTACTGTGGTTGTAGGTTAGTCAGAGTCTGTTAAATAGTTACTGTGGTTGTAGGTTAGTCAGTGTCTGTCAAATAGTTACTGTGGTTGTAGGTTAGTCAGTGTCTGTTAAATAGTTACTGTGGTTGTAGGTTAGTCAGAGTCTTAAATAGTTACTGTGGTTGTAGGTTAGTCAGTGTCTGTTAAATAGTTACTGTGGTTGTAGGTTAGAGTCTGTTAAATAGTTAGTGTGGTTGTAGGTTAGTCAGAGTCTGTTAAATAGTTACTGTGGTTGTAGGTTAGTCAGTGTCTTAAATAGTTACTGTGGTTGTAGGTTAGTCAGAGTCTGTTAAATAGTTACTGTGGTTGTAGGTTAGTCAGAATCTGTTAAATAGTTACTGTGGTTGTAGGTTAGTCAGTGTCTGTTAAATAGTTACTGTGGTTGTAGGTAAGTCAGAGTCTGTTAAATAGTTACTGTGGTTGTAGGTTAGTCAGAGTCTGTTAAATAGTTACTGTGGTTGTAGGTCAGCCAGAGTCTGTAAAATAGTTACCGTGGTTGTAGGTCAGTCAGAGCCTGTTAAATAGTTACTGTGGTTGTAGGTTAGTCTGTGTCTGTTAAATAGTTACTGTGGTTGTAGGTTAGTCAGAGTCTGTTAAATAGTTACTGTGGTTGTAGGTTAGTCAGAGTCTGTTAAACAGTTACTGTGGTTGTAGGTTAGTCAGAGTCTGTTAAATAGTTACTGTGGTTGTAGGTCAGTCAGAGCCTGTTAAATAGTTACTGTGGTTGTAGGTTAGTCTGTGTCTGTTAAATAGTTACTGTGGTTGTAGGTTAGTCAGAGTCTGTTAAATAGTTACTGTGGTTGTAGGTTAGTCAGTGTCTGTTAAATAGTTACTGTGGTTGTAGGTTAGTCAGTGTCTGTTAAATAGTTACTGTGGTTGTAGGTTAGTCAGAGTCTTAAATAGTTACTGTGGTTGTAGGTTAGTCAGTGTCTGTTAAATAGTTACTGTGGTTGTAGGTTAGTCAGAGTCTGTTAAATAGTTACTGTGGTTGTAGGTTAGTCAGTGTCTGTTAAATAGTTACTGTGGTTGTAGGTTAGTCAGTGTCTGTTAAATAGTTACTGTGGTTGTAGGTTAGTCAGAGTCTTAAATAGTTACTGTGGTTGTAGGTTAGTCAGTGTCTGTTAAATAGTTACTGTGGTTGTAGGTTAGAGTCTGTTAAATAGTTAGTGTGGTTGTAGGTTAGTCAGAGTCTGTTAAATAGTTACTGTGGTTGTAGGTTAGTCAGTGTCTTAAATAGTTACTGTGGTTGTAGGTTAGTCAGAGTCTGTTAAATAGTTACTGTGGTTGTAGGTTAGTCAGAATCTGTTAAATAGTTACTGTGGTTGTAGGTTAGTCAGTGTCTGTTAAATAGTTACTGTGGTTGTAGGTAAGTCAGAGTCTGTTAAATAGTTACTGTGTTTGTAGGTTAGTCAGTGTCTGTTAAATAGTTACTGTGGTTGTAGGTTAGAGTCTGTTAAATAGTTAGTGTGGTTGTAGGTTAGTCAGTGTCTGTTAAATAGTTAGTGTGGTTGTAGGTTAGTCAGTGTCTTAAATAGTTACTGTGGTTGTAGGTTAGTCAGAGTCTGTTAAATAGTTACTGTGGTTGTAGGTTAGTCAGAGTCTGTTAAATAGTTACTGTGGTTATAGGTTAGTCAGAGTCTGTTAAATAGTTAGTGTGGTTGTAGGTTAGTCAGAGTCTGTTAAATAGTTAGTGTGATTGTAGGTTAGTCAGAGTCTGTTAAATAGTTAGTGTGGTTGTAGGTTAGTCAGAGTCTGTTAAATAGTTACTGTTGTTGTAGGTTAGTCAGAGTCTGTTAAATAGTTACTGTGGTTGTAGGTCAGTCAGAGTCTGTTAAATAGTTACCGTGGTTGTAGGTCAGTCAGAGTCTGTTAAATAGTTACCGTGGTTGTAGGTCAGTCAGAGTCTGTTAAATAGTTACTGTGGTTGTAGGTTAGTCTGTGTCTGTTAAATAGTTACTGTGGTTAAAGGTTAGTCTGTGTCTGTTAAATAGTTACTGTGGTTGTAGGTTAGTCAGTGTCTGTTAAATAGTTACTGTGGTTGTAGGTTGGTCAGTGTCTTAAATAGTTACTGTGGTTGTAGGTTAGTCAGTGTCTTAAATAGTCACTGTGGTTGTAGGTTAGTCAGAGTCTGTTAAATAGTTACTGTGGTTGTAGGTTAGTCAGTGTCTTAAATAGTTACTGTGGTTGTAGGTTAGTCAGTGTCTTAAATAGTCACTGTGGTTGTAGGTTAGTCAGAGTCTGTTAAATAGTTACTGTGGTTGTAGGTTAGTCAGTGTCTTAAATAGTTACTGTGGTTGTAGGTTAGTCAGTGTCTGTTAAATAGTTACTGTGGTTGTAGGTTAGTCAGAGTCTGTTAAATAGTTACTGTGGTTGTAGGTTAGTCAGTGTCTGTTAAATAGTTACTGTGGTTGTAGGTTAGTCAGAGTCTGTTAAATAGTTACTGTGGTTGTAGGTTAGTCAGTGTCTGTTAAATAGTTACTGTGGTTGTAGGTTAGTCAGAGTCTGTTAAATAGTTACTCTGGTTGTAGGTTAGTCAGTGTCTGTTAAATAGTTACTGTGGTTGTAGGTTAGTCAGTGTCTGTTAAATAGTTACTGTGGTTGTAGGTAAGTCAGAGTCTGTTAAATAGTTACTTTGTTTGTAGGTTAGTCAGTGTATGTTAAATAGTTACTGTGGTTGTAGGTTAGAGTCTGTTAAATAGTTAGTGTGGTTGTAGGTTAGTCAGAGTCTGTTAAATAGTTACTGTTGTTGTAGGTTAGTCAGTGTCTGTTAAATAGTTACTGTGGTTGTAGGTTAGTCAGTGTCTTAAATAGTTACTGTGGTTGTAGGTTAGTCAGCGTCTTAAATAGTTACTGTGGTTATAGGTTAGTCAGCGTCTTAAATAGTTACTGTGGTTATAGGTTAGTCAGAGTCTGTTAAATAGTTACTATGGTTGTAGGTTAGTCAGAGTCTGTTAAATAGTTACTGTGTTTGTAGGTTAGTCAGAGTCTGTTAAATAGTTACTGTGTTTGTAGGTTAGTCAGAGTCTGTTTAATAGTTACTGTGGTTGTAGGTTAGTCAGTGTCTGTTAAATAGTTACTGTGGTTGTAGGCAAGTCAGAGTCTGTTAAATAGTTACTGTGGTTGTAGGTTAGTCAGTGTCTGTTAAATAGTTACTGTGGTTGTAGGTTAGTCAGTGTCTGTTAAATAGTTACTGTGGTTGTAGGTTGGTCAGTGTCTTAAATAGTCACTGTGGTTGTAAGTTAGTCAGTGTCTTAAATAGTCACTGTGGTTGTAGGTTAGTCAGAGTCTGTTAAATAGTTACTGTGGTTGTAGGTTAGTCAGTGTCTTAAATAGTCACTGTGGTTGTTGGTTAGTCAGTGTCTTAAATAGTTACTGTGGTTGTTGGTTAGTCAGTGTCTTAAATAGTTACTGTGGTTGTAGGTTAGTCAGAGTCTGTTAAATAGTTACTGTGGTTGTAGGTTAGTCAGAGTCTGTTAAATAGTTACTGTGGTTGTAGTTTAGTCAGTGTCTGTTAAATAGTTACTGTGGTTGTAGGTTAGTCAGTGTCTGTTAAATAGTTACTGTGGTTGTAGGTTAGTCAGTGTCTGTTAAATAGTTACTGTGGTTGTAGGTTAGTCAGTGTCTTAAATAGTTACTGTGGTTATAGGTTTGTCAGAGTCTGTTAAATAGTTACTGTGGTTGTAGGTTAGTCAGTGTCTGTTAAATAGTTACTGTGGTTGTAGGTCAGTCAGTGTCTGTTAAATAGTTACTGTGGTTGTAGGTTAGTCAGAGTCTGTTAAATAGTCACTGTGGTTGTAGGTTAGTCAGTGTCTTAAATAGTTACTGTGGTTGTAGGTTAGTCAGAGTCTGTTAAATAGTTACTGTGGTTGTAGGTTAGTCAGAATCTGTTAAATAGTTAGTGTGGTTGTAGGTTAGTCAGAATCTGTTAAATAGTTAGTGTGGTTGTAGGTTAGTCAGGGTCTGTTAAATAGTTACTGTGGTTGTAGGTTAGTCAGTGTCTGTTAAATAGTCACTGTGGTTGTAGGTTAGTCAGTGTCTGTTAAATAGTTACTGTGGTTGTAGGTTAGTCAGAGTCTGTTAAATACTTACTGTGGTTGTAGGTCAGTCAAAGTCTGTTAAATAGTTACTGTGGTTGTAGTTTAGTCAGAGTCTGTTAAATAGTTAGTGTGGTTGTAGGTTAGTCAGAGTCTGTTAAATAGTTAGTGTGGTTGTAGGTTAGTCAGTGTCTTAAATAGTTAGTGTGGTTGTACGTTAGTCAGTGTCTGTTAAATAGTTACTGTGGTTGTAGGTTAGTCAGAGTCTGTTAAATAGTTAGTGTGGTTGTAGGTTAGTCAGAGTCTGTTAAATAGTTAGTGTGGGGTTCGTTTGTTATTTTGGCCTAGGTCACTCTTGAAGTCACTTTCTGGTTCACCTGTAAATAAGTCACAATACACTTTTGTAAACTGAGTAAACTTGTCTTGTGTGTCACTTCAACAATTTCCCAATTTTCATTACGTGTTGCGGCCTGATCTAGACCGGGTCGTAACAAAAGACAAATTCATTTTATCTGTTTATTCATTAAGACACATTGTGACTTTACAGCTGTTTCAGATATATACACGGTTTAATCCAGAGAAGCTGAGCTGGCAACCACATGCCATATGTGCTGCTGTGTGTCTGCTCTGAAACCCCATCCACAGAGTCAGCTGTACTGCGCCCCTATTATATTGTGTTTAAACAGAGCGACGTGCAGCAGCCATGTTTTCCACATTTTGGTTGTTGTTATTGCTGTTATCAGCACTTGGTTGCATATTAGGGAACTCATCAAACTCATTCATCAAGAAGAACTAATTGAATTGAATTTGAGATGCTGTCACTGACACTGCTGTGGTCTCGATCTAAAAAAAAAAGGTGACTGGCAACACATTGGTAGCTGGTTCAAATGCAACCAGCGTATTCCATCATGACTTTTGAAAACTTCTAAACGTTTGACTTTATAAACGCAGAGTTTACTTGAAGAAAAGTTAGAAGTGTTACAAATGCCATTCAAGGACAGTATGGTTTTCAATGTCATGTGATGTGGCTCTATACAGCTAGATGCAGGAGTTGAGGTGCATCACAATACATGTATTCAGAACACAAAGATTAAGCATCTGTATTCAGTCCATGTTCCATTTTTAAAAGGCAGTATTCAGAACTTTAAATCTTTAGGAGAACGGTTTCAAAACACTCACTTAAGAAGAGAGAGTGGACTTGGCTTAAAAATGTGAGCGAGTTCAACTTTCAGATCCCTACCCTCTTTCCCCACCGCGCTCTAGCCCTGCCTCCAAAGCCCCTCCCTGCAGAGAAGGCCGCCGTGCACCAACAGCATGGAGCACACATGCGTGATATGAACAAATGTATGAATTAATCTCCAAACATGGTTTACATTGACTTTTACGTGGCTATACTCGAGCTAGAAGCTAGATCCTTAATTCATTACCTATTTATTTAACAATACAAATCATTTCACTTTGTGATTAAAATAAAGTGAAACTAACAGAAGGTGGTCAAAGCTGCTGAGGCTAGAAGATAAAATAAATATTTTTGATTAAATATTTTTAATCAAAATATGTGATCGGTGGTCGGACGATATTTCTCCAATTTAGCCGATTATGAGAGCCGATCGATGGGGTTAAACAAATGAGCTTAATTTTTGTATTTACAGTTAGCGTTTCATCCAGGAAGAGGAGAACCCCCCTCCGGCCAGCCCCCTGCAATTCATATCTGAACCGCTAGGAAATACACACCCTTTCATTTTCCACAGACTGACTAAAGAAATGGCGTCGCGAGAAAAGCATACGCTGATAGAAAGCACGTTGTGTGTCTGGCAGTGTTTTACCGTATGTGAAGCAGACTCATCAAAGACGCTTTTAAAATGTGTAAAATCAAGACAAAGACATTAAACACTACTAATCTGATACACACTGCACGCAACTGAATACAGTGAGTATCAGCAAACAGCAGAGCTAGCACGCACAGCTAGCACATAACAAACAACCCAGAACACCATGCAGACCAGATCTGACCGGTACGAACAGAACAGCAGCAGCAATTCAAGATCTACATTTAATGGTTGCGTTTAAAATAACAGAGTCTGTGTTTAATGACTGCTGATTTTAAGGCATTTATTTAATTAGCTTTTTTTGTTCTAAATGTAATGATTGCAGTATTGGGGATATTTGTTTGCTTTATTTTGTTTATTTACTGCTAATTTTGTTTAAAATATTATGCTGTTTCACATGAGCTCGTTAAAAATGGTAATAAACCAGTTTAGATCATGTTTCATGACATGCTTGTGCTTATAACTACATGTAGCCCTGCCGTGGCGTATACCCCGCCCTCAATCGGTATCGGCTATTGGCCGATCGCGCTGAAAGGTGATCAGCGATCGGAATTGGCCTTAAAAACGCTGATGGGTCCATCTATAATCTAATTCACAGCAATATGTTTTTGGTGAACAAATGAACACAAACTTATTTCAGTGTTAAGATGTTTGTTTGATATGAGAAACAAACATGTCATTAATAATGCTAAGCATGCAGTAAGTAATCCACTGATGAGAACACTGAGCTGTGGGAGTATGATAAAAACAATGCTGGCCTAGCTGGTTTAGCTACAACTGGAAATAAGTTAACATTAATCCAAGTGTTACTGTAACCATTATTATTTTAGCTTTGTGGTTTTTTTTTAAATTTAATAAATCACATAGAGGTAATCAGAGGCATCAGAGTTGAAGCCTTTCAGGTCACTTTGACAGGACTGACGCTCCATCAGACCCTCTTCCTGCCTCTGATTGTTTTGATTCAGGCAGATTCTTGCAAACGATATTAGGAGCACTAGGCCACCTAAAGAAACACCATGAATGCTTGTTTTTCAACTATTAGAAAAATCAGTGTATGGCGTGTAAAGACAAACTCTAAAGGTCGAGATCTTTACAAACATTGATGTTTCTACTAAAGCAGAACTTTGATAAATCAATGTGAGGAACCAGTTATTAGTCTCAGCATTAACTCTATGGGGATGACAACTCTATGGGATGATGGAACTGACTAATGGAAATGGAAATTATAATCTTAGCAGTGATATCTTACTGGACTCGTGCAGTCACTTTGTGGCAGTTTTTACATAATCAGTTAACTGAAAATTACACGGTAGGCCATTTTACAGTCAAATTAGAGACAGACATTTGAGTATAAAACACAGGATAACACTTAATTACCGTTGTGCTAAATTTGCAACAACATGTTTACTGTGTGGTGAATATGTTGGGATTGTGAGAGTAACAGAAGACTGAAGTGGAGATGACAGCTATAATAATGTTAAGAATTTTGTAAATGTACTGACAACCAGTAATTGTTTTTCCAATATTACTTAGCAATTTGTATTCTAAATATATTCTAAATATTCTGCCCAACTCTCTGTAGCTAGCAATACATAGCAGCAGTAACTAGCTGTAGTTTACTAAAAATATATAACTAACATTTTGATCTTATACATTTCACATCTGTGTTATTAATCAGCATTATGGGAAAGCTGACACTGAGCTATTCTGATCATATGAGTCACCTGGTAAATGTGTAATACAACACAGTCAGAAATATAAAGCTATATCCAACCAGACACAAGGGTTAAGCACAGTTTCTCTCTTGCAGGCTTTTCTTGCCCTTCAGAAGCACCTAAGTGTATTACTGTGGCACTCAAATATTTATAGACTTCAATGGATCTTCAACCAGTCTGGATTACCATTGTGCTAAATCCGCTCACAATAGTCTTTGTGCTAACATCCGTGCTAAATGCTAATTAATAAGAATATAATGGGGCTTACTTTCCCTCTGTGGCAACACCACTGCGACAAACAATTCCAATTACAAAGACTATACCCGAAGAAGAAACCCTAAAAAGACTAAAAATTAGCTCCTTTTTTCAAATGAATGTTTGTTCTTTGATGAGCATGCTTTGGTAAAATCTACACAAATATTCTAGTCCTGACATACTGCCATATCCTACCTGAGTTATTCACGTAATCCTTTATTGGTTTTCCCTGTCAAGCGTCCTCGGGAGGCGTAGCTTCAGATTATGACACCTAAAACTGCACTACACACACAAAACCAGCCTCTTGTCCGTGGTCAATCCAGTCTGAGCTCCACTTGAGAACATTAATGTATGTCCTAATAGGCTTTTATCTAGAGGTGGGCACTATGACCAAAATACAACATTGTGTTACTTAAAAAAAATATATATATATGATACACAATGTACCATATTTCACAGATTTGCCTATAGTTAATTGCTAAAAGGTTTTTGGAAAGCTGTAACATTTGCTTTATCTGGCTTTTCTTTAACGTAATTGTACAAACCATAGCCCTACCAAGATCTGAGATCTTGATAAAGTTATCTGAGAGCTCAAATCTCTTGGGTGCCCAAATTTTTACATGGTGCTCTTTATCTTTTTTCACTATTAAATTGAACAAACACAAACAATGCACTAATCTTACTTAAGAGTGTTTCAACTTTAACTTAGTGGGTAGAGAATAAGCTCCAAAACACAAAGACAGTCACACACAAACAGAAATATTGACCAAACTTTTGCATGCCAGTGTACATGGTTGATTTTTTGAACAGTGATTGTACAGTCGATGGATCATAACCTGCTCGCTCTCTTTATACAGCTCATTGATTCATTCTAATGATGGCTGCTAAGGGCAAATGTAACTTTCCACTTTGCTATTGCTGTTTTTAGTTCACTGCTCATTGATTTATCCATAGGTCTCCAGTGAGCACGGTCTGGTGTAATTAGATGAAGGTGCTGATGGTATCACTTTAAAAGTCAATTTAAAGCTCTTTTTGAACAAGAGGGCTACAATCATAGATTCTATCATAGCAGCAGAGTGCAAGCAACTGGGCTTGAGCCTGGACTAATATGGGTGGTTCAGAGGTTGAAACACATGAAACACATTAATTGTGTTAAAAAAAAACAGTTAAATTGAGTGTGTCAACAAGTTATTATTGAACAATTAGCATGCTATTAGCATATCATTAACAGCAATTATAATATCTTAATGTCTTATGCTGGAACCGTCACAGTGAAATCAACTAATCATACAATTATCTAACCCAATTTGACCTACATGAAAATACATCTGGCCAGCTCCTGAGAGGTGCAACTATTATCAGATGATACCACAGCAATTCATGACTGGGGGTCTAAGAAGGCATAATTGACCTCTTTCTTTCCCCAGGCATCACTCATTTTAGCAGGCATTAGAAGACAATGGCATCAGGTTAACAGAAATTCTAAAAGATGTGGCGGTGCTTCACGTGATTTGGTGGAAGCACCAGTGGTATTGTATCTAGGAGAGCTAGATAGTGGGGGGGATTGTACATGGGAGAAATGTGAAGAAAACTGGGGTAAAAAAAGCCACAAAAAAGCTAATACAAACCACCCAAGTCACAGCACAGCCTATCAGCAAAAAGCCAGACATTGAGCCCTTAACATTTTTAAAGCTATCATGGAGTCCTTCAGTGAACTGCAGTATAAGGATTGGCATCAATGCGTAGTTAGCGATACAGGTCTGTTTATTTCACCTGTGAGTGTTTAGCGAAAAGGTGCTTTGTGGAACTCAGTAAAAGTGGCTTACCACTGTGCAACAATCTCACACACACAGAATCTTTCACAATGTCACGCTACCTGTGTGACTCTATAGAGATTCTGGCTTTGTGTGATTACCGCTTGGCAGGACTCTGCTCTTCAGCAGCAACAGAATCCTCTCAGGACAGAAAAATAGTAGAGGGAAGCAATAACAGATGAAAGATGAAGCCCTCGATACATCTATTGTCTCAGCAGAAACACTTTCCAATCTTTTTTATTTTGTTTGTTTCCCCTCATTTGTTCAACATGTATAGATCCCTCCGCTGTGCACACAATCAATAACCTTGTTGAAGATTTGGTTTGTTGGTGGAAGCGATGATCACAAACATCCATATTAAGTTTGCTGGGGTCTAAACGATTTAATCCACTTGAAAAAACATGAGTCAAGTACGCTTATACAATGCATCTGTAGCAAGCCAAGTGTTTGATGTTGGCACGTCAAGACATCTCAATAGGGTGGTTGTGGTTTACTTGGGCTCTGCTATCAAGAACAATGGCAGAGTAAACAAGCCAAGGCTTCTGGAGCACAAAAGCTCTCCACCATAATGGATTTTTAAATAGAGAGGGGAGAGCAGGTCTCCAGTCAAATCACTGCCCTGTTTATTCACATCCTCTGCTCAGAAATAACTTAATCCACCATTCTTAGCACAGATTAGAGAACATTTGCTTCAATTAAAAGCAGACTCTACAGCAGAAATGCAAGGCACAGCACATCGGCACAGTCTTTCTGCTCTGCGTGGGGCATCGGGTCAATAACAGTGACGTGTTTCACAACTGCGGTCGGATTGTATCTCGGTTCTAGAGGGAAATAAAGGTAGGATATCGCCGCTGTCCAAAGAAAAACAAGTACCTCCAAAATAGTAACTTGCAAAGAAAAATAATAGAAAGAGAACTCATTCAAAGCTATTAATGGAGCATTTCTATTCGTCCAATTATCATGAATCTTACAGACAATATAAAAAATATCAACTAGGCAGAAAAGTTAAGGTGGTAAAAAAGAAAGATGCTTGTTGATGATAGAGTATTCTCATTTATATGAATTGCAATTATCAGCAACACGGTAATCATCTGCTTCCAAAACAGACACCGGTCCCTGCCTGAGCAGCAGAGGAACCTGGGAAAGTTTCCTCATTTAGCTCAACACAGCTCCAGTCCTGTACCTCAGCAGCATGTTTATGGGTGTGTGAATCAACGCTATCTCTATGTCAGCACCCCATAAACCATCTCCCTCCCCCCCTCATATCCATGCCACCATCAGTCTGGCTCACTCGCTGCTCCTACCCAACTTTAGAGTGGTGATAACACAGGCCATAAATGCCACACTTGCTCCGGTCCAAGTTTCAGAAGTCTGAAGCATGCAGATGGAGATAAAGAAAAGAATGAAACAGTCGCTCAGACAGACTTTGAACTGCAACAATACCGCTGGTAGCTCTTTAGCACACTAATGCAAGGCTTTGAAGAATTGTACATTGTTCGCATTGCGACCTTTCTGATACTGTACAATGCAGCCATTGTTAGCTGTAACAGCTGAATGCTTTGGTTCGTGACTCGAGAGTTGAAGCAGAAAGCAAATCTAATTACTTCATATTCGGGCTAAAACTCAACATTCGGGCTAAAACAAAATGCATCTACACATGTGTCTTCTTCAAATCCTGGCCAGCAACACAAGGCTTTGAAGAATTTGCCATTGTTCACATTTCGCAACCTCTTTATACAATACAGTGCAGTCTAGGGGGGAGCAGTTCTGGATAAATGACTCATGCTGTGTTTACCAGAATTCTGGATCTGTTTATCTGCCATTATTTTTCTTTAATCAGTTCTGAGTTCATACAAACACACCTCCTCCATATGCACACAAACAAACAGCAACAAGTAGACCTACTTTCATATGTGCTGTCACACACCCGGAGACACGAACAAACATCACTGTGACATCGTGAAAGGCACGCATACTAATACAGGCATTCTCTCCTGCTGAACACATATTCTGATTCCCTACTGCTTAACTCCCTCCATGTGTGTTTACCTAGTACACTTAAGTGCGTTACGCAAGCACATGTCTTGAAACATCTTCTTGTCTCCAGAGCACAAAAGCTTCCCCTGTCAAACCTAAGACTACATATTTAAAGCCCATGATGTGTTCTTATCATAATACTCTCAGCCAACACATCTCCTTGGTTTTCATACACAATAACAATAAGCTGGGTCCGTCAAAAGGATTTATATCTGTGTCAGTAAAAGAATGTTGCTTCGTATGTTTGAAGAACACCTCAGCTCCATGATATAAGTTTTGAGGAGAGTGAGTAAATAGCTTTAATTGTAATAAAAGTGAATATAATGAGATTATATTCCTGCTGATTTTGGATCATTACTGTTTATCCAGTCATTATTTTTTTGTAAAAGCTGGATTTTCTTTTAATTATATAAAAAATAGAAAATAGAAAAACAAAGTCTAATCTGACTGATCTGACCACAAGATAAATAGGTCCAACAAATGAATGACAACAAGTTATTTCATCAAATAAGTTCTTTCCTATGAAATCGGTGTTGTGTAATGTTAGAGCATAACAATAATGATAAACTATATAATTACACTATAACAATAATGATATCTATACTCATGTGCTTCAGGTCAGAATTTATGTTATACATTTTTGTGGAAAGATCAATAAGGCTAGAAAATGGCCTGCAGTTGTTTCTCACACTAAGAGATATATTTTTTTATATTTTTGAATCACCTTTTGAATGAACCGATTTGAATATTATCTCTTATATTCTTATATTATTAGATATATTATATTCTTATTATTATTATTAACAGCACTGTAAAATACTTATTACACAACAAATTGCATTAAAATGCTCATCCTACATATCCCATCCCTGCAACCCTGCTCTGGCTCTGGACAACAGTGAACAGCCATGTTAGTCAGCGGCGTAGTCTAAATCATTATACAGCTCTGGGACAGTTAGCTAACTCACAGAAGTAAGAAATGTGCTGGACTGCACCTGGAGGTAAAACTCATGTCGTTGCTGGAATTATGAGAATCTCACAAAAGCTGTGCCAAATTACAAGAAATCCGCAATGAGTCCAGTGCGATGAGCTGCAGCTGTGTGCTACTACTGAGAAGCTAGTACTTGTCTTAGCAATTCCACCCACCTCGGGAAATAGCTGGTGTTTATAAAACTGTTATAAACAAGTTTTCAAACTGTATGTTTAATTATTTAATTTAATTATTTAATAAATTATTTGTTTGCTGCAGCTCAACATGTACTAAACTGCAGAAAAGGAGAGTTTAGAGTCATACATGGTGTGTCTATTTCTATTCACTGGTAGCTGGGTTAGCTATTTCAAGGTAGGCTACTGTATAGGAACTGAAAGCTTTATTTATTTGAGCAATAAAGGTTTTTCTTTTACTGTGAGATTGCAGATTGAAATCTATATCATACCACAAGGTTGTCATAAGATTTTATCTAGTGATCAAAAAAAGTGTTTCACAATCTGTGATTCCTGTCTGTGACCGTAAAAAATGTATGTACAGTGTAGACCTGCCGTAGGAGCATGACATCATTGTTAATTAAAAAAAAGGTGGAGCCATCCTTTAAACCGAAAGCACTTCTTAATGGAGCCTGGTGGATATTCAGTATTGATATGGGAAAAACAGTTTCCCACTCTAACCTTTGGGGAAATGGAAAAGTCTGAATGATTGCCAATGTAGAGCAGATCAATACTAATGTCAACGCATCGAATTTTGCCGAAGTCCCACAGGATCCATGTGTGATTGGCTACTTAAAGTGGAATGATTTGTCTGTATCTGCATTAGCGTGTGAAGTGACATGATCATTCAATAGCTAAGCAGCTACTTCCTGCAGGCCACATGCAGAAGGAGATGTGAAACCCCAATACTGCCTGATGACGGCCTTTTACCACAGAACCGCCTCCCGTCCGTGTGTGAAAAGTTAATTCCTGCACGGCATTGAGCAAGTGTGCAGTGAATGGATTGTAACAGTCTAGTTATTGAAATCAATAGCAATAACTGCAATCCCTCATTTTGAGAATGGCTCTCAACCTAATCAATGAATACCAAATTACACTTTGTCTATTGCACATAATTTCCAATTGAGAGATGGAGATCAGGATTTGAACAGAACAAAAATCAATGTCCAAGAATGTGCCTCATTATGAATCATAAACCTCCAGACCTTTGTAAACCCTCTGTAATAAATCTGGCACAAAATGTACGAGCACAATGAAACAAATGTTGTGTTTACCTTGTTTGCTGTGCATTGCATATGAAAGGGCAATGCATTCCGTTGTATAGAACTCAGGCAGAGAGGAGCTTAAGCCCCAGTTATAAGATAGTAGGCCACCAAATACCATTCGAGTGGGTATATTGAGTGAGTGAGCTGTGAAGAGACTTCCAGAAAGAAATCTATGAGGTCCATATCAATATATATCAAGAACTGAAGACACAAATTGATCTAGTTTTGACAGGTTTTTTTTCTTCAGTTAAACAATTCTTCAGCTGTGCAACCGTACATGGCTTTGCTGTCATATACTGAGCTTAATAAGACATGTTTCCAATGGAAGACAGTTCTGAACCGCAGGCAGGTCAGTGTAACACCCACATTCTCTGACTTCACAAGCATGCTGTTTCAACACGTACAGAATGTGGCTCGGCATTGTCATGTAAAGCATGGATGCAAAGATGTTCCTGCCTTCTTCTTTTATTTTTTTTTAATGATTTTCAACACGACAGCTGCTCTTCATATCCTGTGAAGGTTTTATAATGAAGGGACCAACAGAAATGTTCTAAAGTCTAAATTAAATCTCTTCATATAAACTTCCACTGAAAGTAAAGAAGGTTTTTGTTCTCTTCTGTAAAGTTTTATATTGGAAATACTTGTTCTTCACAGCGGAAACTATTACTTACCACCTCCTTAACACCTCGTTATGAACAAAGTTCAGAGACGTGTGAGTATGATCGAGGCGGAGAGCATCTGTAAGTGTTTTCGAGCCTCTTTGTGGATGCCGCTTTGCAATGTTGGCTAAACATATTAATTTGTAGAGCGAGAGAGACAGAGAGAGAGAGAGAGGGAGCGAGAGATCCAAATATCCCTCTAGCTTTGCGTTCCTAGCCTCTCATGCCTTGGAAAAACGTTGACATTTTGAGAAAGATTAAATGAAGGAGCAAGCATGAAATCTATCCTGAACGACACAGCAAACAAAGAGGAGGAAACTCCTCAATAGGCCCCATTGTAACTGGATGTGACAGCCTAGTCAAAGATAAGAGCCAAACAAGATATGAGGCTTTTTATTCGCATCCAGCAAACGGAGACTGCGAGTTCTGCTTTCATACTGCATTAGCAAGCCGAGGGATATCAAAGATCTCATCAGGCCTAATCAAATGATTGAGTATACAGATGTGTGCTACACTGCACAGGAGTAAAAAGGACATTTGTTAAGGTTACAGGAGCAGCGGCTCGGTTTTCATGGATATTGATGCGGGTGGAATTGTATGAGAGGAGAAGAGGAGAGACTTGCAGAGGGAATATCATTCATCCCTGCAGCCTGTTATACACACTGAATGAGGTGCCAACCTGTGTCATTCAAAAAGCCATTTCTGTCCACCCTGCTCTATTGTCCTCTGACAGAGAGAGAGAGAGGAGGTAAAGCGAAAAAGCATGGCTGTGTGGGTGTGTATGAGGGAGGGAGAGAGAGAGAGAGAGAGAGAGAGAGAGAGAGAGAGAGAGAGAGAGAGAGAGAGAAGAGGGACAGCAGGAGTGGAGCGGGCGGGGTGAACATTCATCAGTGTGCCCTTTTGTCACTTCAAATGGTTGCTAGTGAGGATAAAGCATTGCCTGTTGCCTTCTACAG
This sequence comes from Megaleporinus macrocephalus, assembly GCA_021613375.1. Taxonomy (NCBI): domain Eukaryota; kingdom Metazoa; phylum Chordata; class Actinopteri; order Characiformes; family Anostomidae; genus Megaleporinus; species Megaleporinus macrocephalus. The sequence continues at coordinate 29,685,220 of CM038711.1, read as the reverse complement.
CTAGAGCATTAGCAAAACAGGAAAATTCAGAGATAGAGAGAGAGAGACAGAAGACAGAAAGAAAGAGAGAGGGGAGGAGAGATAAGTCCAAAAGAGGTACAGTGAATAAAACAGAGTGAGACAGAGAGACATAAACAGATAGAGAGAAGAGAAACAGATTGACAGAGAGTGAGCGTGTGTGTGTGTGTGAGAGAGAGAGAGATAGAGAGAGAGAAGCAAGGCAGGCAAAGAAGTAGAGCGAGAAAACAGTAAGAGGGAGGGACAGAAATATAATCATAAAAAGAGAGAGAATAGAAAGACAGACAGCTGCAGAGAGAGAGTGTGAGAGAAACTGTGAAACAGAAGCAGAGGGAGGAAAAGAGAGAATTGAAAGAGTGACCGAGATACACAGCAAAGGGGCAGAGAAAGAGGGAGAGAGAGATGAAAGTGACAGAGAGAGCGGCAGCAAGGAGCAAAGAGAGGTAGATAGCAAAACACAGCACAAGGAAACAGAAAGTGGAGACAGGGAAAGAGAGAGAGGAGAGAGTGAAAGACAGTAGGACACAATGAGAAAAAGAGGAATGCAAAGATGGGGACAGACAGACAGAGTGAGATAAAGTGTGAGAGAGACTGATTAAGAGGTATAGAGAGGTATAGAGATGGAGAGAGAGTTGGTATAGAGAGAAGGTTGGAGGAAGGGAGAGGCAGAGATAGAAAAGAGACACAGAGAAAGAAGAATAGACAGTTATAAAGGTGCAGAGAAAGAACGAGAGAGACAGAGAGAGAAAGAGAGGACAGACTAGATCAGAAGAATACAGTCTGGAATAGTATGCTACACATCTTCATAATTTCTTTGACTCGGAGTAATTCCTACATTTATTCCCATGTTTCTGACTTTTAGGGCTATTTCAGTATTTTGGCAATTAATCCCATTATTCAGCTTTACTCCGAGTCAGAGGACCGTGTCTCAGAGCGAGGCGCTCGGCTACCCATCATCTGTATGGTTTTCTCCCCCTGCATGCAGTTTTAAGGTATGTCAGAACTGCTTAGCTTAGCATAATGAGAGTCATCAGAAAGGGCTTGCTTCATCTCAAAAACTGGGAAAGAGCCCGGCTCACGACTCTACAGCGGGGAGACTAACGCTTCACACACTGTTTATCACATTTACATAAGGAATGCACAAACCTACTGTACAGCAGACAGCTCATCTAAACCTCACTGCACTTTGTAATGAAAGACTGGAAAACTGGCCAGCCTGAGCGTCAACATCCACTCAGTGCAACTCAGTCTGCTGCAAAAACGCAAGCCGTGGATACGCAGAGTGACTCGTTATGATTTGTAGTTATAATGAATTGATCGCTCATTCAGGCAAGTCTCATCACATCACATATTTCTGTTTACGCTCCAGCTTCATTAGACAAAACTAGTTTAGATCTTCTGCTTCACTCTGTGCTGCCGGGCAGATTCGGAGACCTCCCTATGGCTTCCTTTGCCTCGCTTTCTCTTCTGCCCACCAAACCCTTAAATTTAGACCCCCTAAAGAGACAGCAAACATCAAACCGAAATACAGTCCTCGGCTGAAATTCTCTACATATCAGACTGTTGCTCCCCAACAAATCACTCCTCTAATCTTTTTTTAAGCTGGCCCACATGAGGTTTGTTCAACCTCATGTATGAAGAATAACATTAAAGTTCAGTTTGGAAACATGAATAATATGAGCACATCACTCCAAATGTCTAAACAGCCCAATCCTGGGACGACAAAAGAAGAGCGTTCCTCAGAAAACATGTTAGTGCTTTCTAACGATTTCAATTCATTATGCTACAACAAGGGAAGCGCCCCCAAACCAGTGTTCAGTCTGCACCAAGGGATGAAATGAGTGAGTCTAAAGGACGTCAGAAACAAAACAGAAAAACGTGACTATGACTGCATAAAAAAACAAGAAGCAAAAGTACAATTTAGCCTTCCCCAGTAAGAACACGTGTATTTTAAATTAAATTATTTGTAAAAAGCTATGTTCTAAAGTACCATTTTATCTAATTATGTCTCAAAAACAAACTTATTTACCTGCTTTACAAAAACATTTCATTCTTTTCTAAGAATCATGACAATAAAAACTGCATCAGAATAATTAAAATAATTGATTTGAGCCTCATAATGAGACTAACAGAGCCAAGTTAGATAATAACAGCGACCTTTAGCTACTAACAGGTACACTATCATTCAAAAGTTTGGAATCACATTATTTATTTATTTATTTTTTACATCTGTTATAAATCCTGGATTTATACATTTGAAATGAGAGTTTTGTTCAGGTTCTAATGCTGCAATTAATCTATTTTAAAACAATTCAGTATTCTGACTTTAGATATTTACAGGGATTATGTCAGAATTATATTATATTGAAACCCAAAATCTTAAAAGGTGCCACAGAATGCATTTATTTAGTATTAGTATAGGTATGTGTCTTTGATTGGGTGAAAAATGTCCAGATGTGGTTTTACATGCTTATTTATACAATTTGAATGGATCCTAAGCTGTTTTCTGAAACTTGGTGAGCTCATACATAATTTGATGAGCTCTGCTCTGATTTACAGTGACACTGCGATGAACACACATAAGCAACATGTCGAAAGAGAAACCGACAGGAAAATAAAATGAAATTGATAAAATTAAATGTACAAATAAGCTACATCTTCAGACTCTTTAGTTAATTCACAGCTGGCTAGATTTCTCCATACAGTCCACCACTGTCATCGCTGTTGCTCCATTGTGGTTTGTACAATTTGGGCATGTAAATTTAAATAAGTAAAGATTGTCATGAGAGGCTGTCTGGATGTTATAATCATCAATTTGTAAATGCAGGGTTTTCATTTGAAGGAAGAGACCATAGTGTTGAAGTTCATGATATGTCAGTTCTTCGTACTGAATTTTCCTTGTTCTATCTGTAACAGTCTTCCATTCTATGGCAATTTTAATAGCGCTAATAATAGACTAAATATTTATATGAAATCATAATCTTTTATTTGAAGTAAATGTAACCCAAAGTCACTACCCAAACACATATTTTCTGCACTTAAGTACTTTTTGAGTGCTTTAATGAAAAATGTGTGTATAGCTCTTCAAAGCTGTATTTGGTATAAGTCATGTACTGGCAGCATCATCATTTTTAGACGTTTTATTAACAAGTTACTTCATTAAGCAAAATTATCTTACTATACTGACAGATCATTGTGCTTAGTTTATGGCATGCACTTGAAACAAGCAACATCTTTCAATATAGTGAAAAAATACTTACAAATCATTGCTGTCCATTGAAAAAAACAGGTATCTCCAAAATGGCAACTTTACAGGAGAGGCCAAAAACTGTCTTCACGTTCAATGGAAGTCAATGGAACCAGACTTTTTTTCCAAGCGCATTTGGAACATTTCTAGTGGTCCATTCATCATGAAATTTCATCACAATATAAACGGCAGCTGCCGCAGTTAATTGATGTAAAAAAAAAATAAAAAATCAACAAAAATGGAGGTGTGTTTTTCATTGGACGGCACAAAATATGACTTAAAACAAGCACAGAAAAGCCAACCAGTAAGTTAGATAATCCTTGGATGTATTCATAGCAATCTCTGAATTACACCATATGAAATATATTCCCTAGATGAAAGAAGATTTCACTTGTTAAGACACCATTTTTGTGCTGTGCTGTGACACTGACCATGTTAAGATACAAGAAAGTAACATTTTATCTACTCATACGGGTCTTGTGTCACTGTTATGAACAGAATCTGTGCCAGGTAGAATGCACACTGTCATTAAATCAAAATGGAGATAAATACTAAAAATGCTTTACTGCTGTTTTGTAATGATTTGTATTTAATAAACTGTATTAAATTCAAAAATATGCAAAAGACTTCTCACAATGAGTGGCATCGTCATCCAAATATGATTAGTTCTTATGTCTATTGGTATGCTGCGTTGTTTAGTTGTCATAATATGGACAGTGGAATGTTGTGCACACGGATTGTGTGTCGTAGTGTGTTTAGCTTCTTTGTGGATATAGACAAAGTCTCATTTCGAGCACAGAAGCACCGTCAGCCTATAGACAATGTATTCATAAAGCAGATGCTTCAGCGCATGGACACCACTGCAATCCCAAATCCACCACAGACAATCTAAAAAATGTCACTTACTGTCAATTCCCCACACCCACAACCCCCCCCAGCCCCCCTCTCTCATTCCCTCTGCTCTCTTACTCATACAGGCATATGGCAGTGTCCATCAGCACAGTGGACTTGTTATGATGAAGGATGAAGAGTGCCTGTTGAATTATGTATATGCAATAGAGTCACAGATCGCTACGGTAACTGTCACTGACAGCCATGAATACCTGTGAGAAGGCCAGAGACCATGTGACTTACACACGCTCCCTGTCTGCCTCTCTTTCTCCATCTTTGCCGGAACAAGGGCTGCTGTATATCACTTCGTTTACTCTAAGACCAGCAGATTAACTGTGTTTCCTGAGGCACCTCTGGCCGCTGTAAGCGGACCTCTCTTCTTGCGAGTCGAACTTTCCATCCACACCTTCTGATAACTGATCTCTAATCTTCACTTAGCCCAATTCTCTTTAATCGCTCTGGGTTCTCTAAAATCAGGCTTCTAATCACACATTAAGATCACCCCAGGTTTAGCCACTAAAGCCTAAAAGATGGTTTAGCACAATCAGGTTGATTTACACTTCCCATTAATATTATCCAACAGGATGAATTAACGTTGATTGTCTGGCACAGATGGCTGTTTGTTCATTCATCAAAACTAGAGAATCATATCATAAAGCAGAAGAATCATATCATTGCACTTTTATACTGCCGATGGAATATACTGAAATATTGAAAATATTTCTTAATATCAATATTGAAAACATTTATTAAGTCTAGATACATCTGTATCATATTTAATTACATAATGAATCTTGTTTAATTTAGTTTTATTCACCCAGAAAATAAAAAATGGTTATTTAAATATGAGAAAATAAATGAATGTTTTTTATGTAATAATTAATAAAAAAGTAATCTTAAACTACAATAATATTTAAGTTTAGAGATGTACTTGTGTTCTCACATCTTACTTATTGTAGGTTTTGGTGAAATACCATTAACAGTACACTGATTTCATGAAATGTGGGATTTATTAGATACACCTGGTGTTGGATAGTGACTGTAAATAATATTTATTAATCACGATCTTTAGAAATTAGAACTATTTGCCACTTGTACTTGCATACAGAGAAATTTGACCTCTGTATTTTACCCATCCGCGCAGTGAAACACCCATATAAGCACACACTAGTAAACACACACACACTAGGGGGGGGTAAGCACACTTGCCCAGAGCAGTTGGCAGACCCATCCACAGCGCCCGAGGTGCAGGACTTTTCAGTCATATCCTGTCAGTTCAGGGAATCAAACCAGCAACCTTTCGATCACAAGGTTGGTTCCCTAAACTTTAGCCTACAGCTGCCCCTAAATTCTTTAATGCTCAAGACCGCCACGGGACCAAGAACAGAGCAGGTACTATTAGGGTGGTGGATCATTCTTAACACTGCAGTAACACTGACGTGGTGGTGGAATGGAGCAGACAACAGCATCCTGTTGGCAGCAACATATGACCACTGATGAAGATGAGCTACAAGGTGGACCAACAGGGAGTGTATCTTATAGAGTGGACAGTGAATGAACACAGTGTTTAAAAGAGCCACAACAGCACTGCTTTAACTGATCCACTCGTACCAGCACAACACACACTAACACACCACCATGTCATTGTCACTACAGTGCTGAGAAAGATCCACCAACCAAATAATACCTGCTCTGCGCAGGTCCTGTAGGTGTCCTGACTATTGAAGAAGACAAGGGCATAGGTTTGCTCTTGACATTGGTAGGGACCTATAACTCTACCCCGCCCCCTCCCCCACATTTTTTTTTTTATCTTTGCTCCATGATAAAACAATAAAGAACTGGCATGCTACATATGCTATTCTACATGCTTTTCACCTACTCAGAATAGCAAGTTATAATTTAATTCATTAATTATATAATGTTAAATTCATGTTAAACTAATGGCTAAAAGTACTTTAGACTTCAGGGCAAATGAAACAGGTCTCATACAACAGCAGTAACAAAAGTAGATGGAGCTGCATAATCTCCACAAAACCAACAACATAACAATCACAGAAAAAAAACTCCATTATTGTGTCAATGAACGCCCAGCTAACAAAAACAGGTTCCAAGTACGTGAAACAGGTCTCATACATCAAAGTTAATACAAGGAGCTGCATAACCTGGTGCTGTTGTCCACAAAACTAAAGTAACAATGCCAGAAAAAATTGTCTCAACATCTCTTATACATTAGCATTAATAAAAGTAAGAACACTGCTTGTTGTTCATAGCTACAGTCTCATTTCATTAGTGAACTAGACTTTAAGTCCTCACTCACTTTTGGCACCCATGTATCACCGTCATTGCACATGAGTCTTGCACAGTGAGTCTCGCATATGACTGGAAAGTTTTCCTTACAGTTTTGGCCAAACATAGCTACAGAGTCTCACATGACACGTGACAGCAGGGAAAGGCACAGCCAATCACACTGACCATGTGTGTTACTGCGAGGCAGGACTCAAATAGAGAACGTGATTTAACCCTTTCTGCACCTCTAGGTTAATGAGACAATGAGCAAGCGGGGTCTTTTTTTTCAGAGGGGATCAAATTATTGATGTATTACTGGGGACAATTTAGTAATCGCTGGATATTGGTGGGGACACGTCACTTCAGTCCATGCTAATTCCAGCCCTTGGAAGAAGAGGATGAAAGATGACTACTATGCAGAGTGCTGATACAATGTACAAGGATTGTAGAAAGAAGAAGGTATTCTTAATAATGTGCTTGGTGACTGTACATTTAACATGAACAACAAAGAACATATGAATTTGTTGAGGGTTTTTTGTCCACTGCCTGCATTACAACTTCCATTCTTCTCTGGAGACTTGCTATCAGAAAGAGTAATTTATCTGCAGGGATAGTTGCCCACACCCCCAAAGTCTTTTCCTGCTGTTTCTCATCCAAGTAATCCCAAATACAAACTTCAACATCTTAGTCCATGAAACTTGCCCCCTCATCTTAGTCTCGGTGTTCTAGAGCAACTTTAGTTTTTCTCCTTTTCTCAGCTAACACAACTTTGCAGGCCTTGCTTATGCAAGCGGACTGTCTCATATCTAATTCTCAGAAATATGCTCTGAAAAGAAACAGCACGTACTTCACTGTCGTTTTGACTTGAAATTAAAGAGATGAAGGACGGCCTCTGATTGTACACAGTAGTGGCTGCACATTCCTCTCTCATTTTTTTCCCCCATCTCTTCCCGTTTGATGTTAAATATGAAAAGAAATGATGTACTGCCACAAATGCTTATTTTTTTCATGGGGGTCATTCCAATAAAAATTATGTATAAAAGCCATCAAATATAATAAAGCCAATGCAGAGCCATCACCAAAAAAAAAAGCCATTAAATAATAAAAGTGTCACGCAGGTGCAGCTGTCAGGTGTCTGCCAGTCATGCCAGTCATAAACATACTCATCCAATCTCATTTTTTGCACTTTGCCTAATTGCATGTCTGTATTTGGCTCAGACAAATCAAACAAAAACCAGGACAAGTGAATAGCAACCGGTTTGATGAATGTCATCAAATTACAAGGATGTTTTCAAAGCACACAATGTAGACAGTTTCAAAAACTTCTGAGTAAGTCATATGAAAAGTATATTTATGCTAACACTTTACTGTGGATCAGTGTTCAGTGCTTATCAAATGAGATGAGCATTTGCTGTAGATATTATGTAAAGTGAATTTTATTTTATCTTTTGCTTCAATATTCCTATATGTTACAATATCAGTATTATGGCACTGTGATATACATTTAGACTTTAAATCAGTTGACATAGGGTAAAGGGTGTCATGGTGTAACCCAATGTTAATGATAAATACAGGCTTACATGAGTATTTATGCTAAGCTTTACAAACTATACAGCCAAATGTATGTGGACACCACTCTTAATTATTGAGTTAAGGCATTTCAGCAGCACCAATTTCTTACAGGTGTATAAAATAAAGCTCATAGTCTTGCATTCTCCTTTAACAATGACTGGCTGTTGAATGGGTGGCACTTGAGAGCTCTTTGACTTTAAATGTGCCACAATTTGTGCCTGATATATTGCCCCCAGTCAACTGTAAGTGTTATTATTTGAAAGCAAACAGGAGCAAAAGAAGCTGGTACACCACACAAACTTACAGAGCAGACAAATAAAAAGTTGAAGAGCATAGTCTGTAGAAATCGTGTCCAAAGTGTTTCTGGTACAATCTAGAAACCCTCTCAGAATCCATCAGACACACAGATTCAAACCCAGTTTGGAAACATCTAATTCAAACACTACAGTAAATAACATAATAATCAATAGCCAAACAACAACAAAAAAAATACATACACATGAATAAATAGGTGAACATTATTGAATTGTATATACATTTTTTTCTGTTTGTTTATTTGTTTGTTTGTTTGTTTGTTTGTATGTATGTTTTCTTTCTGACTTTTTATTTGTTCCACTTCACCCCCCCCCCCCCTTGCACCTCCTCCTCTTTCAGGATGTTTGCAACATTTCAAAAATGTTGCAGTACAATGACTGTTGTTATTAAATAAATAATAAAGAATTAATAGTCCTCCAAAGAGATGGGGGTGGGCGTGGTAGTAAGCCAAAAAAAAAAGTGTCTCTGGAAGAAACATTGACACAAGAACTGTGCATCAGGAGTATTAGGAAATGAGTCCCATGGCCGAGCAGCTGCACACAAGCCTAATATCAATGCCAAGTGTTGGCTGGAGAGGTGTTGAACTTGCAGTGGAAAGTGTTCTCTGATAATCCACACTTTGCTATCTGGTAATCAGAAGGACAAATCTGGGTTTGACCAGAAAAACACCTCCTAGTTGCCATAGTCCCAACAGTAAAGTCTGGTACAGGAGGGGTAATGGTCCGAGGCTGTTTTTCAGGGTTGGCTGAGGCCCCTTATTTCCAGTGAAGGGTAAATGGTAATACAACAGCAACTCAATACAGTTATAAGAATGGGATGTCCAATAAGCTCAGATGTCCACATACTGAAGGCATCACACAGCACTACAGTAAAAAAAAAATACCATACTTTCTTGGCTCATGCGTACCTGACTTTACAAGGAGTCGTGCAGCGCGATGCAACGTGTCTTGGGAGGGTGGTCACCGAGGTCAGGCACTTTACTGTAATTGCCACAGGGAGGACTATTATCTGCTCTGATTATTAGGGGGTTGAAAACCCCTTCTGCTGACACTTCCAAAGCTTTGTTTGCATGTGTGCATGTGAGAGACAGAGCTTGAACGCTGCAGGCCATCTGGAGGATCAAAGAGCTCTTTTCCACATCCATCTCTCTCTCTTTCTCGCTCTCTCTATAGGTCTCTTTTCCATTCGGCAGTGCCCAGTTCCCTGGCAGAAAATTTGTCCGAGAGATAACCAAACCAGGGTCAAACACTCACCTCGCTGACTCGCCAATTAAGCCTCAATAAGACGCTGTTATTAAATTGCCTTTTAATGCCAAACCGCAGTGACATGGGAATGCTGGGCGAGAGAGAGCAGTCACAGGCACTTAAGAAATGTGCCACCTCCAGATAAAGCTTCCTTTATACACACACACAGGCCTGATGAATGCAGGAGTCTAATTAGACAAAATGGCATCAACAGAGACAAGACTAGAATACAAAATGGGTTTTGTGTGAGGTTGTGTGTGTGTGTGAGGGTGTGTGCTGGAGAGGAAGGAGTCATTTTCAGCTGTCGAACACTTTAACACCCTTTCTCAAAATTTCACTTCATCTGTTTAAAGGAGTGGCTATTAGAAAAATGGATCCAAATGTATCCCTTAGCCCAAGATAGGTTTGGTGTCTAAAGTTAGATCTGTAGGTTTGTAATAAAACCCTAAGGTTTTGGGTAGCACACACTTCCAAAACGTGTAAGGTACTGCACTGTGAAAAAGTTGGAGTCTGCCTTTCGCTTATTTGATAAGGTGTCTAAACAGACACTAGTTATTTTTCAAAGGAGATGCTATAGGATGAGCCACTTGCATAAGGAAGCGGAAAGTCTGAAGTAAATAAGTGAGAAAAGCAGACATTTCTAAAATGGGTTCATCAGATAAATAGTACTTTTAACTTCTATCTTTTAGAGAAAGGAGAAAATCAAGCAAAACTCTTGCTTCAGATCTAAAAACCACAGATGTTTCTGATTCCACTCTGAGTGGAAAGTCAACACTCTGAGTCTGAAAAGATGTGTATCTATTTCCTTTTCCCAGTGAGGGCTTCTTGACAGCTGAAGACGAAGAAGATCCCTGAAAAGAACAGAAGCTATAACAAAAGCTAAGAGAGTGGACACGCTAAATACAAAAAAAAATAAAAAAATAGAGGAAATATATATATATATATATATATATATATATATATATATATATATATATATATATATATATATGAAAAGTTTTTAAATAAGCAAATATTTTAAGATAATTATAAGATAATTATTGCAGTTATAAATATGTTGAAGCTTGTAACAATTCTTTTAACCCCAACTGATGCAGTGAGTAGCTTGAACGTTTAACAGTTTCTGAAAGTAGAAGCATTTCCATACACACAATGTGACAAGAACCCACAGGACTCTGAGTAAATGCTTCCGTTTTCAAGAGATGTAAAAAGATTAGACAGAAAAAGATCATGTGGTCCGAGTTCAGATTTGCCCTATACTAAAGTGATCGGCGTGGGTCAAGGTAAGAAGGGAAGTGAATGAAGCAATGCACTCATCGCACATAGTGCCCACTGTACAAGCCCCTGAAAGGCAGTGTTATCTTTTGGGGTAGCCTCAGTTGGTTTGGTCGAGGCTTAGCAACATTATGTGGCAATAAGCTAACTACCTGAATGTAATGAACCACCATGTTATTTCCACCAATGGATTTTTTTTCTTTCCTGATGGAAGATGAGTATATTCCAGGATGACAATGCCGAGATTCAATAGTCTCAGATTGTAAAAGAGGGGCTTCTGGAGGAATTTGCCACTACAGAGTCCTGACCTTAACCCCATTGAAAGTCTCTGAGATGTGCTGGAGGGGACTTTATGAAGTGGCTCGACTCTCGCGTTGTTAGTATAAGATCTCAGTCAAAAATGAATACAACTCTGGATGGTATATACACTGTGAGGATGCATAAAGCTGTTAAAACAAATAGGTCCAACCAAATATTACAGTGAAGGTGAAAGCAATATTTTTTCAGCAAAAGTAACTAGATCACAATACAACTCTACAACTCTACCTGTTAACACATAATGTAGTACTACAAAGAAGTGATACATGGTGATATCTGTTCAGCAGGCAAGTAACAATAATGTGTAATTTAATCAAACATTTAATCTTATTTAGAGAACAATTTTTCCATTTTACCCCCCTCCCCCCAGGCTCTCCTTCAATCTGCCAGTCTCAGAATGGAGTATAATATAACATGCTCACCTATCATTTATCTATCTGTCTGCATCAGCCAAGCCACCTTCCTCATGCCTGCATGCTTACGAAACTCACTGAAGAAAGGAAAGAATGAATCATCTAAAAGCTTACTCATTTTCTATGGTCTACAGAAGCTGGACTATAAAGATAACCAATGTTAGGGACAACTGCAAATGGTTTAGGTTTGATATGTTCACTTTTTACATGCTGTAAACAATTAACCATATATTAGAGCAGCATGAAGAAACATTATAGTGTTTGTACAGCAATTATACTGCCATTAAATCACTAAATACTATGCTCTCAAATTTATTCACAGTGGCTGGGCTCTTGTGTGAGCTATCAGCAATTTGTTGTGGTGGATTGTTAATCTGATGGCCAGGCCATTGGGCACTATGATATATAGAGACCAGTCTTTAAGATTGTAGCCTTATATATAGACTGGTCTATATCCACTCCAACATAAACAAGTAGCGGAACGGGGCACCACTAAAGTTAGCAGGGGTGCATATGATGTTGTATGTTTTTCTACTATGAAAGTTTTCTCAAAATTAGATTTTAAAACATCATGATATACTGGTTTGCTAAGAGTATTGAATCAACCACTGCATCATGATAAATATCATATTGCTAGGTTCTTGCCTAGTCTATATTACTTTGCTCAAAATAGTTCATATTACATAAATACCATGATTTACTAAAACAATAACAGAAATACCTGCCGCTCACCTAAAACTGTGGCCAAGATGCTCAGAGCTTACAGGAAAACCTTATGTGATTCAGATTATCATTATCAGACCCTAACCTGTTGGAATTATTATTTAATCGTTTATTTGCAATTAGCTGACCATCATTATTTTCCACAGTTGTTGTACATGTTTTAATTGCAATAAACAGAACATGAAAATACATGTCATTTACTGAATGAATCAAGGCTTATACAACAAACAACAGGGATTCTCATTTCTCATTCCAATTTATAGTTAGTGAATGAAGTCTGGCCAGGGGACTTGAAATGAATCAGTCTAACCAGTTACCAGTCAACACTTCAAGCAGAAAAAGATTACCTTGAAAAAAGAAGTTGCACTTCTCTACGGGCTTTTATTGCGTTTTGTATTATGAATAAAAAATAAAAGCTAAATGGATGGAGACAGAGTCATGGTTATATGAGATTAAACTCTCTTTCCCTCTCCCTCTCTTTCTCTCATTTAGGACTCAGCAGTGTCTCTTAGTAAGGGTGACTCACCCATTACACACTGCAGAAGTGGAAAAGGCGGAAATGGGGGTGCAGTTACCATAGTAACAAGGTATGCTAACCAGGACCCTCATGGAAAGTGTGGATATTTGAGAATAGCTTGCACCAAGTCTTCTACAAACACACTACAAGTGATGCATAGCGGACTTGATATACATGTAATTTTAAAATGAATAAAACATAGAGAAACGTATATTGGTTTTCTATCAGTTAACCTACTTTGTATGTAATAAATGTTATAAATGTGTGTTTTACGCATTTGAATCAAGTAAATTCATTGTGGTATTTCAGTCAGCGTGGTTAAACATGGCCAAACAGAACAGGGGCTATTAAAAGATTTAATTACAGTGTTGGGTGTAAAGACATATTGGTGAAGGGACCACCACAACAACAAAGAAGAAGCATATTTTTATGAGTAATTTCTATGTAAAGTAATAATTTTTTCAGTACAATTTACAGATATGTGGCATTTTAGAAACGCAATCTCATGTAACACCAGATGGACAAACCAGACCCAATCTAACAGTTAAGAGTTTAATATGAAGGAGTACGTGAGTGGTTACAGAATCAGATAATAACCAAGGCGCAACCATGAAGGCAACCAAAACAGGCAGTAGACAAGCAGAAGTCAAAACCAGAAAAGTAAACAATTAGTCAAATTAAACAGAATTGGAAGACCAAAAGTGGAAACAAGAAACTAAGCAGGGTTCGTACATGAGAAAAGCACAATACAGAGAAATGCTCAATAAGCAACATTAACAGTTGGCAATACTTGAGAGGGAAACTAAATAGGTATTTATACAAACTACATGATTAGTTCCAGGTGAATGATATCAGTACTCTAGAGAGGATGAACGGGGAAACAGTTGTTGATTAGTGAGTTGTGGGCGTGTGGTGTGGTGACAATATGGAGGAGTGGATTGTGGGAAAAGTAGTGGTTGGACTCAGTGGAGGCAGAAAGAGAACTCATTACATCTTAACAATCTAAGCAATCATAGCTCAACATTTTGGAGCTCCTGCCAATGATCAAAATTCTATATTACAATATTACTTCACATGAATCAAGATCAGCATTTGAGGTATGGAGAAGTTGAGTAAGAGGAGCTTTCCTTATAAAAAAACTCCCTTGAAAACAATAAAATCTGACTTTTAGGGGGGACCCAGAACGCAGATGGTCTAATTTTTTAACCATTCTATTATTTATAACAATCTTTTGTACTTTTGCAATAGTCTGTGTATAAAAAAATGAAATAGAAAGATCTAATTTTCCATTGTTCCTGCTTTCTGACTCTTCTCCAATTAGGGACTGGCCTAGGATATTTTGCTGTATTGTTATGTGGGGTATATTAATAATACATCATCACTGTTTGATTCTTCTAGGAACCATTTGAGTTGTTTTTTAGAAGCAGACCAAAAAAGCTTGCTTTTTTAATATATATCGAAAATTCACAATACATTTCCTTTCTGACTTCATAGATCTGTAAGCAAGGGGTGTGGCTAAAAGCTAAAAAGCTGTTCCAAAATGTTGACCACTCTCCTCTTTAAATGTACTACGGGATTCAAATCTAACACAAAACTGTGCATTATAACACTGTATATGTGTATATCTGTATATGTGTACATGTGCATTATAACAGACTAGTCACGTTTTTAAGAGAGTCAGCATGTAATCCAAACTCTGATTTGTATATCACAGAGTTAGCTGATATTTAGGCTTGCATAGATAAAGTTAATGAACCACTGGTACTCTGTGCTGAAGGAAACCGGATATATCCTGTTTTGTTCTATAGCCATGATAGAATGCAATAGATGATATAATGTTAAATATAATGTTATAAATAATGACATACGCCAATACAGTCCTACCAGAATAGGCCATATATCGTCCAGCATTAGCTGCTGGACGCTGCAGCGTTGAGCTAACTGTATGCGAGCGTTTTATGAGCAGACACAGGCAGGGTAAGCTTTAACTCCAGGCTCATTTTTCTCTGACACCCATAGGCAGAGCGGTGTGCCTCCGCCATTAATCAGCAGAGATTAGTCGTAACGAAAGGAAGGGGCACTGTTATTAAGTAGTAATTGTGTTAAGGAGTTGCATTGGGAACGTTAGTGCTGACGGCTGAGACGCCGGCTGATGGGGACGGTGTCCTGTCAGGGACAATCTTCAGGCCACTAAATAGTGTTGAGACAGGCCAGGGTGCAGAACAACCCCGCATTTATCATCCTCACACACCAAGAGCCATGGGGCTGTCACACAAAAGTAAGCATGGTTCTGTCTCACACGCAAACTCACAATATGCTGTACAAAGTTCCAAAAGAGTAATGTGTGTAAATCCCTCTTCCTCTCGTTCTCTCTCTTAGTCTCTCAACCACACACACACACAAACGCACGCCACAGGCTTAGGCTTTGAGCTCCACAACAGGCCCACCAGAGCAGAGGAAGGGGTGGGCAGTATGCCAGCACTGGACCGGGCAGACCGGCACATGGCATCTCACACTGTCCAACACTACCTTCTGCTGAGAGAGAGAGAGAGAGAGAGAGAGAGAGAGAGAGAGAGAGAGAGAGAGAGAGTTCCCTCATCTATCTCCACACCTCTTCTATTTCTAGTCTGCACAGTGCCATTGCTCACTGATAAACAAATGTACCTCAAATATCACATTGTTCATATATTCTGGATTTCTCTGGTTACTTTTACAAAACAGGCAGCTGAAATATTAATATACAATAAACAAGAAAGTGTGAAACTGGAATTACAGTTGATAAATATGAGCTATAAGTCCTATTTTGTTTATAAACTGATTGCGGTTGGGTTGGGGGTCAGGGGTTAAAACCTTCCTTCACATTCAGATGCCGGTGTTCCACACATGGGATGGTCTGATCACGCCTCCATGGTAAAAGAGAGAAAAGAGAATGCAGCAATAAAAATCATTGGGAGTGATGCTGAATATTACATTAACTCATATAAATAACTCTCGATAAGTGATATGTGCTAATCCATTAAAATAAGTTTAGTTAAGCGTGAAGTTTCAAAAACACTCTTAAACTGCTGTGTCAATTAAAATCACTGATCCATCCATATAGGTTTGACCTGTTTTGATTCACTGCACTTTACATACGGATCAAAGTGTGTCAAGAGCAAAATGTCTCCATTATGGATATCAGCATCAGCTACAGTGATGTCCAAATCTTTCTTCAGAGTTTAAAAACTGGATAACATGCTTAGTAACACCATCTCTCAACATGCGAAATGGTTTCATTGCCCATCCAGATTAACAGGCTACCAATATTACATTCATTTGCCAATAAAGATGCCTGCAGTGTATACTGTTAAATATTGACTTTAAAGAATGGCTAACACTTTACTGTAGGACAATTTCACTTACATGTCTTATATCACAACTTACATAATCCTACATAAACATTTACATCAGTTTATTTCAGCGAGCTGTCATAACAGCTTCTCTTAACTTCGGTGTCAAGCTGAACTAAGTAAGTATTTATACAAACTACATGATTAGCAACATGTGAATATCAGTACTCAGGAAAGGATGAACAGGAAAACAGTTGACTGATGGAGTTGTGGATCAAAAGCAGAAAGTCTCCGTTATTGATATCAGCTACACTGAGGTCTGTAGATAAATTCACTATTGCATACACCTTATATGACAACTTACCAAAATAAGCCTTTATAAATGTAGGGTTATGAAAATGGCAGCTATCAAAACGGCTTCTTTCAACTTCATTGTCAAGCTATCCATTGAACTAATAAGTATATAGGAACATGTGAATGACATCAGTATTCTGGAAAGGATAAACAGGAAAACACGTCTTTATGGTGAAGTTGTGGATTACAGTGTGGCAAAAGCAGAATGCAGCAATAACATTGATATCAGCATCAGCTACAGTGAACATCTGTAGACAAACTCATTATTACATATGCCTTATAGGACAACTTACCAAAATAAGCATTTATAAAAGTTTTTGTAGAATTATGTAAGCAGCAGCTGTCATAACGGCTTCTCTTAACAGTTAAGTGACAGTGTCGTGATGTC
Source organism: Megaleporinus macrocephalus (assembly GCA_021613375.1). Classification (NCBI taxonomy): domain Eukaryota; kingdom Metazoa; phylum Chordata; class Actinopteri; order Characiformes; family Anostomidae; genus Megaleporinus; species Megaleporinus macrocephalus. The sequence goes on along the minus strand of CM038711.1, from coordinate 29,668,330 downwards.
TTTCCCTCCGACATAAAGTCTACTTGGACTCTCACATCTGTAAGAGATTAGGACTCACAAAGACTGCTTCATAGAGCCCTTGTTTGTTTATGTCTTTGCGAAGTCTTTCAGTACCTGAGTTCTGAGCTGTGGTTTCTTTGTATTGTTTCCCTGTTTTCCCCTTTCTTTGTCTTACTGATTTTGTTAACATGGATCTGCCTGTGATATTGCCTGCCTGTATTTTGACCACTGCCTGTAAGGACTATGAATACTGACTGGAATGCCCATAATAAAAGCACTCCGCACTTGTACTACTGTTTCAGCCCCTACATCACACACAGCTTTTTGTTGACATTAGGCACTTTCTGGGAAATGATATAGAACATTATGACAGCTAACTTACTGGCTTTGTGTCCATTTCACAGTTTGTCTCCTGTTCTAAGTGCCAAACGTCCAGCCAAAAATGACTGTACGAACTGCCCATTGCACTTTAGAGCCAAATAAAATAAGATACCTGTAACTCTTTTTAATGTTTTGGCATCACCATTAGAATTTACAGCATCTTATTAACGGCAAAATAAGTCTTAACAGAGTATCAGCATCAAAACCTTCACAATGTTGTAGAATAGACCTACAGAAAGATGTGGGGAAACAGCACTCCCCCCGGCAGCAGCAGGGGGGAACTGCCCTTAGCGATTGCTGACACAGATGGGAAGCAGGCACGTCACTTCTAACCACACACTTTCCATTGTTGCCAGATAGCAAACCCACACAAACTGCCCCACAAGCAGCACGATATAGCACATGCAACACATGTTTACGTTCTTAGTTAAACAAGACTCTTCTACTACAAGTCCAGCACTCTCAAGCGGCTCTGCACGGCCACGCCTCTCACACATCCATGAATGAACAACCCAGTAGCAGGATGCTACAATATAATCACCACACAGTACATTTACATTTGAGTTATGTCAGCTGTTATGAAATGACTATATATTATGTTTGATTGTAATGTAGCCCTATAAACTGCACAGTAAATTGCTACCAAATAATTTAAATGTTTATAAAATTCTCTAACACTTTATAGAATTCCAGCATTCATAATGCATTCTAAATGCATTTAGTTGTGAAATGCATTTAGAAATCCATGTTTAACCCCTAATGCTAAACACAAGACTGTAACATTGCGCTTGTGTAGTTATAATTAAACGGATGAAGCAAGAATATATAAAGTCATATTTTATAACACAAACAACGAATTTTCAACGAATATTCCAAAAACTAATAATAACACTGGAACATATATATTACATTATTTTACATTTTAAACCAAATTTTATATATAATTTAGTGTATATATTTTGGAACCAATTGTTATATATATTAGGGCTGGGTATCACCACTGATTTTCCTGAAGGTCCCAATTCAATTTGATTCAATTCAATATCGATTCATTTAGGGACATTTCAGTTACAATAATAAAGTTTTGTTTAAATATGAAAAGAGATTTTCAGAGAACTAATGTGGTAAATGTACAAGGAACACTCAACCTACCATTACTAAAAACATTAGTGTTTATATGTTTATATACCGTCATGGTTTCTGAATCCAAAATGTAGCCAGACATCTGCTTTTAAGTTCTGGGGCGCTTCACTTGTGCTCCAGCCATGCCTAACTGATGTGCGCCCCCAGCCAGATCTCGTTGCACGAAAAACAATGGCTGGTCACGCGAGACTCGGGTTCGGGGAGGCTGAAATACTAATTTTAAAGATCGATCTCGGGTTTATACGAATCGATATCAGATTATTCAAATGAAGATCCATTTTTTTAAACACACCCCTAATATATATATATATATATATATATATATATATATATATATATATATATATATATATATATATATATATATATATATATATATTAGGGGGAACGAATCCATCCGGGAAATCAGTCGTGATACCCAGCCCTAATATATATATATATATATATATATATATATATATATATATATATATATATATATATATATATATATATATATACACATATATGCTTATTTCTAAAAACTTCAGAAATAATAATAAAACCATGCTCACTGGTTTGGAATTTCAGGTAACTGCAAGCTTGTCCTGACACACTGTAACTTTTTTTTTTTAAGTGCATTGCTGTGATTCACTTTAGACATACCAACACACCCACCACTCCGCTGAAGTGTCAGCAGCTTAGTCATCTGTACCACTAACTACAGTTAACAGCACACCTCAGTTCCGCAGAAGTTTGGCATTGTTTTAAAAGGTCTATAAGATGGAAACTGAATTTTTGTAACTTTCGTTTTTTATATAAATAAAAGAAGGTGAGTAAGTATGTCTCATCTCCTACCATTCACTCCCTAGTTCATAAACTCCACACGCGAAAAATCAAAGACGCAGTCCAGTCTGATTCAGGTTCACTGTTGTAGTGATGTCAAAAAACAGCACCTTTACACATTTCCCCCAATTCTCAGTATCTCCACTCACTGTAGGCAAACATGCTTTAGCCTGGACTGCTACTAGAATGAGGTGCATACAGGCACCTACAGGGCAACCAATCACAAATTATTTATACCATTCCCAAAAATGAGTGAAATAAAATGAATTATGAATGTTTTGGCACATTATATGTGAACCTCAGGAGCTAACATGATAACACTGCTTTAAAAACACAACTGGTTAAAGTGCACAAACTTTGAAGCCTTTGTTTTTCTGCAAATTAGGCCTAAAGACATTTTTAATAATTTAATATCAGAAACAAATGTCAAGTGGAATAACAAGCAGGATGTCAGCATCCAATTTAGCTAACAATGCACTTTCCCTGAGCAACATTGCTACAACTAGGTTCAAAGACAATGCACTGGGAAGTCTCACACAATATCATGTTAGCATGACAAAATGACAATAGAAATGATGATCTTGTTTTCCTTGTTTTTTGGCGGGTGAAGCAGCTAACAAACTAACTCATGTCAACATGGCACTGGCCTAGAATAAGACTGCACTACAGTTACAGAAGCTGCTCCCCTGCTGTAATTAAGCTATCCAGGCTCCGCCCACAACTGCTTTCTACTTCCGCTTATAACAACTGCTGTAAGGTTGGACAAGCTTTACGGAAAACTGACAACTGACCTCAGTTTTTGGAGTTTAAAGCTACTAATGTTTTATTAATGTTAATAAAGTTTTCAGTGTAAACTGCCATGCTACCAAAGTTGCATAATACAGGGGGTCCTAGGGAGTCTGAGACATCCTAATTCACCTTTTGGACCCCCTGAATCTAGATTCTAAGAGGCAACGGAAAATAATTCTGAGACATGATGCTGCCAGTTAATAATACATTTTTGGAAAGGTCATTGTTTAACTGCTTCCACCGCCAAACAAGCTTCCATCTTCAGTATTCTGGACTAACTAGAGATGCAGCACGGGTCTGGCTCATTGTGGTGCTGTAGCAGACTGGATCGCTCAGCCGACCCTTCATAGCCAGCCACTGAAATTATGTCTGGGACACAGCTGAAATACTTTACAGTGAGCCACAGCACATCTATAACTCGGACAAGCCGGTTACTCATTTCTTAAACCAAGATGAAAGAGGAGATGCAGAAGATCACAGGTAATGTGTGAGGGAACACTTTAAAAGAACATATCTAATACAAGAATTGTTAAACCAAACATTTTGTTGCCACTAAAGCAGGCATCAGTGCAGCTGGGCAAGTTAGCAGCTAGCCAGCGTGGGATTATGCAGCCAATGTGGGACCCCCTGAATACCAGGGGGTATTTTGCATGCTGCTCGCTACCCAGCTGGACTTTGTGGCTGTTGCTAATTGAAACTAGGCAGGCTGGAAACGAAATTTGCCGCCTTGCAACTGTTAGCCCAATTACAGCAAACAGTGTGATTTTTCACATACATTCAAAATAAATAGAACTTTTATGCCTGGTTCACACTACACGACTGGTTTTTGTACCGTTCACACTACAGGACTGGTTGAGTCGTCAGGATTTTGTACCTTTCACACTACACGACTGTTTGAGTCGTCAGGATTTTGTACTGTTCTCACTACAGGACTGGTTGAGCTGTAATCGCGAGTCTTTCAGTTGTTGTGGCTTTCACACTACATGACTGATCGGCAACATGGGGTCACAAATTACCCGACTTTCACTCTGGAGAATCGCTGACTCATCTGGCTTCGGTCCAAAAACACGTTTTTTCTCACAAGAACATACGGAAACTTAACGCATGTGAGGACGTCAACAAACCAGCGATACAAGTTGTTACTGCGCTGATTTGCAAGAAAGAATAAAAGTCATGAAGATGGATAAAGACAGGGGACCAGCAGGGACTGTCTGTTCTGCAGAGAGAGCTGGAGGTAAATATTTAATATTTTATCAATGAAAGCGTACGTGTCGCCCGCAGCCGCTGTGATATTGCGTGAACAGTGGCGTGGTTCTGTCTCTATGCGATCTCATTGGCTGTAGCTAGACGCTGCTGTTGACTCACAGTCGCTGACTGGCCTAGATATTAAACATTCTAGATATTTGCCGAGGGTCTGCGATTAGTCGGCAAGCACTCTGCGACAGCTCGGCGAGCGTCTTTCAGACGTTCACACTACACGACTGAGCGAGTGCCAAGTGGTTGCCGATTTGCCTCCGAGCAGTCGGCTACTAAAAAAACAGGCTAAAATCGTGTAGTGTGAACTAGGCATTAATAAAAAATACACTCTATGTTACAATCTCTCATTCAGTTGAACAGGGTTTTCGTAAGGCTCCATGAAAATACACATCTGTATGATAGATCAGTGTTACATGACCATCACGAAATAACTACAGTATACAGCTTACACACATATGACACAAAAATTAAATAAAAAGTCTTTAATTCATGACGCTGCCCTTGTTTAGTCCTTGTTCTGTCGTTTCCTTTTTTTAGGAATGAGCACAGACATGGGCCAAATGTGACATAACTGTAAAACATTTTTCATGTTTCTTAAGGAGGCTGGGTCACAGAAGCTAGCATCTCCCAAGAGAAACCTTTAGTGCTGTGTGTGTGAAAGCATGTCATCCCGGTTTCTGAGAGGGGGAAGCGCATCCACATGTAATGGACCGTGTCCGGAAATCGATTCTTATTCCCCTGTTGCCTCACTCCCCAGGCCGCTGGATTTAACAGGGCTACGGGGCTAGCGCTGGAACACTATGCTAGCACTGAGTTATCAAGTTAATCAGCTCTGTCAGGCAAGAGTTAAATCATGAGACTGACGCTTAGTCACAGGCTGCTACAAGGACATCAGGCCAGCACTGGGGCTCCAGATCTAAGCCCAGGGATCATGATGAGCCATTCTCAGCTTTGGGAATGGTGTCACGTTGGTGCGACTTTCTTGGAAAAGCCCCAAACATTGCAGTTTCCAAAGACAAAACTTTGCTGTATACACACACATGCACCAAAGCCTGACAAAGTTCTTAGTTGCTGAAAGACACTGGACAACACTGAGATATTGACATACATCCATTTTATAGGCTTGGTAGATGCTCGACAGCTCAGCTGAACTTCACTATAATGCCAAATACCCCCTTCATGGGTTTCCATTAAACCATAAAACATATCAGGGCCAAAATCAAGGGTATTAAAACGGAGCTTGTCACTCTTCTCTGCAGCCTCTACGCTTTTGAGATATGTTCACACTAGACAGGAACATTACTGTGAGGATTTGATTGCATTCAGCTACATGGGTAATAGCATGGCCAGGCACAGATATTGGATGATTAGTTCTGGATGGACTCCAAACCATTCCAAATCTATCAAATGGAGATTTATCGAAATGTCTAGCCAACATTAGCCTGGACTTCATGTACTAATCACAGTAAGGCTGTCCATAACAACTGAACCAACCTGTTAACATAAACATATCACAGTTGGACTAGCGAATCTAGCTGAGCTAATACTAAGCCATTGGAAAGCTTGCTAAGAACTAACAGAATCTCAGTTGATCTCTCTTGAAATAGGGCATTTTACAGCATGGTAGTTGAATATACGTATTGCTCTAACCACAAGGTTTCCAACACATCACACACAGATTTTCAGTGATGTCACAGGCTAGCTTTTGGCTACAGATGAGCAATGGAAAAAGGCCATGTGGCTAACCTGAAGCTAGCCAAAAATATGGCAGGCAGCACTGGGCTCTGAACTTGGGCTAGGCCCAGAGGACAAATTCAAGACAGGACACTACACCAAAACTCTGCCACTGAGAGCGACCATACTAAAAGTAATTCCACTGCACCAGAAACAATCCTCAAGTCAATAACTTGTAAGACAATCAGAAAATACAATTAGAGTAACTTAAATGGCACGTTTATTTGTTCACTGTAAGGCTAGCTATTCCACTAGCTATTTCACACAATATGGTTTCTTTGCACTTGCCAGTTCCAAGAGTCTTAAAAATGAAATGCAAATGTCAATATATTAAAAAGGATTAGGAAGTGAAGGTTCATACTGAACGTATTCATGCTGTAGTTCAGCTGAGCAAAATTCGATTACCGTTTCAAAGTTGATATTTTTATTTTGTTGCCTTTTCTCAACCATGGAGCGATAGATCAATTCCTATTAGTCTGCTATATTTTCAGAACTCAATCGCCATTCGTCCAGAAGCTGCCTGGAGTATCTGAGAACACTTAATAAACGGCGGGCTGTTATTGACTTCAATTTAGAGAAAGCTGCTGAATGCTTTTCTTCCATAGAGGCCCAGAGCACCTCAGGGAAATCCAGAATTGCATTGCCATAGGAAACATATTACCACAGGTCAGAACCTCCAGTTTAAAGGATTTATCGCTGAACCCCCAATCATATTTCCACCAATCTCTTCTCTCTCTCTCTTTCTACTGTCTCTGGTGGGAGTATAGCAGAGCTGGTCTATCTATACCAATACACTGTAGTCGCAATTCAAGCTACAACAACTTTCTTTTAATTACACCTCTTTAAGCATGAGAACTCTCACTAAACCGCTGTCAAGAGTTAACTGAAAATCTAACTAGGTTTATTGTCATGTGCTGTGCAATACCTCTTTTCAGTGAGTGGCTGATCGATCTTACTTTTAAACTATCCCCCAGTGCCATCACTAGGTATAACAGGTGGCACAAGACGTGAAAAGAATGACCCACAATTTTCTCAATTTCTGAGACTTACTCCCAGCATTTCCTCTCTAAACCTCAGTATCTCCCACAACAGTGCCATATTTCAAGTGTACTTCATTTTGAAGACAAGTAGCAATCCTTCTCAATTACTCAGTTAAAGGATCTCATAGGAGCGAGCCGAGGGCAGAGAGATTTTTTACACAGCCTTACGTGATTTATCAACTATATCAGTATATCGATATTGGTGTCACAACAGTATTGATTTTAGCATTGATAAATGTTTAGCTAATTGCAATGTATTACAAACTCATTTCCAAAAAAAGTTGGAACTGTGCAAGATGTAAATAAAAAACATGAAACAATGTGCAAATCATTGAAAATCTATATTTCGGACAAAGAATATCATATTGAAACTGGATATTTCTATTTTTTTAAAGAAAAGTTAATATATTTGGACGGGGAATTAAAATATTGGTAAAGTATAAATTGTAATGATAAATAAAAAAACACCTGGTGGAACATGGCACAACTAACTAGGCCATGATCTTTGGGCCTTCAGTTAGTACTGCATTGGGAACACACATAATTCTGCAGTAAAAATCACTGCATGGGCTGCGAAACACTTGCGAAAAACCAGTGTCTGTATACACAGTTTGTTGATGCTTCCATGAATGAAAGTTTAATTATGCCATGCGAAGAAGAAACCAGATATAAACCAAGCTCATGTAAGATGGACAGAGGTGGAAGTGGAAAAGTGCCCTGTGGTCCAAAAATTCTTTCTGGAAATCATGCACACTGCATCCTCCTGGCTAAAGAGGAGCGGGACCATTGGGGTTGGCAGTTCAAAAGCCAGAACTCATGATGGTATGGGGGTGCATTAGTACAAGAGGCATGCATGACTTGTACTATGAAGGCACCACAGACACAAAGCAACATATGCTGATATCCAGATGATGTCTTTTCCAGGAAAGGCCTTACTTATTTTGAAAATACAATACCAAACCGCATTCTGCATGTATTACAACAGCATGGCTTCATAGTTTTGCTCCAAAGGGTCCAGGTGCTAAACTGGCCTGCCTGCAGTTCAGACTGGTCATGCACTGAAAACGTTTGCTGCCTTATGAAAAAAATACAACAAAGAAGACCCCGAACTGTTGGACAGCTGGAATCATATGACAAGAAAGAATGTCAAACGATTGAACTTTCAAAACTACTGCAGTTTCCTCAGATGTTAAAAGAAGAGGTAATGCAACACAATGGTAAACATGCCCATTTCCTTTTGGAAAAATGTCCTTTATCTAGTTAAAAATTAACCATCACTACATTAGCCTATAAAATGTGACCGCTATCTCTAGAGAGTCTCTAGAAAGGGATTTTCTGGTTTAAAAATATAAAAAAAGAGTTTTTTAGGAAGCAGTTAGCAGCTAATGTTACAGCTAAGAAGCCACATATTTTATTTCAATGGTACAGCTGTGTTAACATTTCACAAATAATCACTACAGTGATAATCGATTACTTGTCAGAAATGACTTGTCAGCTAAGGAGGACAATGAGCTACAAGTTGAAGACCTGGACCCCTGACCTTTGGCTTCTTCTCTCTGGCTAAAATGTTACAAACATGTCCCTGATATCATTTTTGGGCTGAATACAGTTTGTTTAAAGATGAAGGTGATGAGGGATATAAGGCTGAGCTACTGAGTAGCACATAACATGATAACACTTGCTAGCTTTAGGCCCCCAACATTTACAACTTTGTGTAATGTTTCCTTTGGTGTCATTCGTATTGTATATGTAGCAACAAATAGAAGTCATGTCAGGTTCAATATCATTTGATGCTATTACACTATGATAGAAATACATAATTCTATTAGCACCTCCCAGCGCTAGTTGAGCAAATACATCTTAGCCCAACGGGCGGCACTTTGCCTAAACCACACATATTTCAAAAACTGCACACTTGACTATAATGCGATTAATCCTTTGCTATTCATATGCATGCATTTGCACAGAAGGTAAAAGCAGCCTCTCTTTCACACCAAAATTGACTCAAAGATACACGGACACATGAATCTTTAATGTCGAATGTTATCTTCAAACCTCATACATTAGCACCGCATCACTATTAGTGGAACCATACAAACACGTGAAGTCTTTATGATGGGAGCTGAAGTGCAGCCATATTCAGCACAGCAGGGCTCTTACATCAGCACCAGCCATGGCCTCCTTCTGTCAATGCTTAATTAATTTACTTGACAACACTTAAAGGTTTCCAACAGGAGTGAAGCTGAAAATGCTGATTATGTCTTGTGCCTTAAAGGAATATCCCCTTTGTCAAAAAAAAAAAAGAAAAAAAAAGTGGGGGGTGGAGGGCTGTGGTGTGTGGGGGGAGTACTGGTGTCAGTTTTTGCTTCGCCAGTTTGTGCTTCGGTTAAAAGTCAGTGAGTTTCTGGGGGTCTCGTGCAGCTCAAATTAACATCTCTTTACCAAACATCAAACATTGACAAAGTCCCTTTTTAGTGAGCACTGTTGGCACAGCAACGTGAGGATAATGAATTCAGACGGTATTGGAATGTTAATTCCGCCCGGCCAATCACAGTCACACATGTAAAAAAGCATTTGCATATGACGGAGGAGGATTTGGAAAAAAAAGGAGAAAGGAGTCTTAAAAGCTATGAAGCTAATTGTTTTGCTGGAGAATTCCCTTCTCTTCACTGCATGTAGCAACACCAGCCTAACAGTGTAGAGCGCAGTGTCTGAGACTATGGGGCTGGCAGGGCAGACACACACTATCGGAATTAAAATGAGTCACAAATCAGCCCTCGCCGCTTTCCAATTTGCACAGCCCTGCTGGAGAGAGAGCTACAGCTCATCCCTGATTGGCAGTGAAGACTGAAATCTCGGCTGCTGCTTCTCTATTGGATTATGGGGCACTACAGCATAGATCATAGCCTCAAGACTAACATTAGCATCTCCAACGGGAACCGAAAATAGTAGTACATCTAATGAGTTGTGCAAATTTGCTACCCCACTTAATCAATATATCATCTCCACTGACCCCTATAGTTATTATACATATCTGACTGAGGCTCTGGGGGTTAATTACAATAAGGGCAAAGCCGGAGCCGATATCACGCGTCTAGGAAAAAACTAAATCCTCCATACTGGACGACATAGCGGCAGACGAGGTCTCCAAATAATTAAGGTCATTAACAGCACAAACAACCGGAGCTGTTCCGCAAACACGGCATTAATCAGAGAGGAAACAGGAAGTAAGCATTAATTCAGACAAGCTAGATCAATCACGGAGGAAATCAGAATCACAAATATGATTAGCCAGGGTTCAGTACTCAAAGACCAAAAAAACAAAGACAAGACAAAGTACTGCAGCTCCGTGCTAATATCCTCCTCACCAAGCCCAAAGACCATGCTGAAAAATTAGGATGCTCCTCCAGCATGATTCATTACATAAAGGACACTGGAAGCATAACTCTACAGGGGGACTCTGATACACGGAGTAATTTACTTTTGCCTCTTATCGTAGAACATACTCCAAACTACCCCTTAGCAACTAAACAATTTCACTACATTAATATATGTTTTAAAGGGACATTTTATGTTTTCCCAGTGTTTCCGTTTACTTTAGTACGTTATGTATCTTTTAGTGCATTTAAACAGTCTGCAAAGTACTCTCTCCCGCAGCTGCCTTAAACACCTCGTTGCCATTCTCACCCGTTCCTCTGTTACACGGTGACATCATCCCATAACACAATTTTTATTTCCTGCCCTCCAGCAAGCTTGGCACACCTGCTCACAACACAGAGAGAGCTTAGGCAGTACAAATGAATACCCTGAAGCGGCACTGCTCTGGTCTAGCTTGTTCTATCAGACTTTCAGGATCGGCTCAGCTGATACGGCAGAACAGATGCCATTGTAAGAATAGCCCAACAGAGTGGGGGAGCTGACCAATCAGAGCACACTGGGCTTGTCTGAGGGCGGGTTTAAAAAAGATTGTGCAAAACTGAATCATGTAAATATATTCTAGTGCACTCCAAAAATACAATTTTGAACACTGACAGCATAATAAGTCCTCTTTAATTAAATATGATAATACCTGATTGACTGCAATTTAACTTAAACATCAGCATCTATGATTTAAACTGCCATTAAGGTTACCAAGTTTATATTTTGCAATAATACAAAAGACAGGAAATTGTCTAGACAGCTTGTCTAGAAAAAATATTGGAGAACTCAGTTAGCTGTTAGCCTACTACATTGACGTCAAAATATAGCCCAGTTACAGAAACTATAGGAAGCTTGCTTACAGCAGCCAGCTTAGATATTAGAAAACCACCACTGGATAATAAGTGTTCAAGAAATAAAAAACTGAGGAAACCTGGGAAAGAGGAGTGTTGAAAAGGATTGTGGAAAAGTGTAGCGAGGAAAAGTGTTGCAATGAATAACACATGATTTGGTCACTAATTTTAGCCCAGAGGGAGGATGAAATCATGTAATGACAAAACCAATGACAATCAAGGGATTTACACAGAATGCATACTAAAAACTTGCCTTAAAAACTAAGGCATATGTGGTTTGTATACTATATTTTTATACTAACATTCAATATAAGCGCTGCAAAATCGATAATCAACTGTAGTACCTTAAAAATGACTTCCATGCTAACAATGACATGATTAAGCTAAGAAAGATACATGCAAACGAATGCACACAGAGATTCTGAATTTAATTCCAAGAAAAAGTTTGACATCAAGTAGCGCAGTAGCTCATTTAGAGACAGACAGGGTTGATCAGAGGGCAGACGAGAGAGACGAGAGCAGGCTGAGCTTCACCTTTCCAGTTTCCATATCTCTACAAGGTGCTATGATGAGGGTCGATGGGGGTGAGCAGGATCAGACAGCTAATAAATCAAACTCTTCACACAAAAAAAAAAAAAAAACCTGGCTATTATAATACTGAGGCGGCAGACAAGCAAAACAGAGCTTCATCATTACAGGCCAGATCGATCCTGCAGAGCCTAAAGGCCTAAGAGCAGCATTTTGCTAACATGCTACGCTAAGCATAGAGGATCCTAGAGCCAACTCTGGCTCTCTTTCACATTCACTCAGTGTCTCTCCCTGATCGCCCATCACATGCCTCTTCTGTAACATCCAACATGCCTTATGATCAGCACTTTGCAGTAATCACAGTAATGAAGGGTATATTAGTGGCGTAGCATTAAATGCTAGCGAGTGCTTTTTGACTGATATTCGGACTGGCACTGCTCTGACTCTGCTGTGGCGTCACCGCACCCCCCCTGCAGCCTGCTGTGTCTCACTAACACCCTTCACAGTGACCGCCAAACACAGCAAGCCCCCTGAAACTGGGTCACGGGGTGCCACAAATTCAATCTGCGCAGCCAGAGGACCTGGGGATGTGGGGCAGGGAAAGTGCAGTATCGACATGGGCCCATTTCACCCTCTCACTGTCCTCCATCTCGTAGCCCTCCGCACTGCCCCGCAACCCCCAGGGTTCGCTCACACTCGCCACCCGCAAACCAGGTCACCCAACCAGATCGAGCGCGCAGGCACAGACCACACACATATGCTGACTGCAAACACACAAAGCCACGGCGATCATGAAAACGGCCACAGGGGCTTTCACATCTGCAAAACCAACATTTAGCATCATGTAGCACTGATCCTCAATCGCACACTGAAAATCCTTATTGTGAAATATAACTGCTGTATGTTCTGCTGTTGGAATCAATGTCCTGCAACGTCCTGCTATAGATCTTTACAATTTACGTGCTACATTAGGAAAGTACAACCTCTTCAGCATTTTAGCCTCCACCATGTAGCTTTGCTATATGACGCTTGTGTCATACTGATTGTTAGCTGAGCAGCTAGCTGTGAAGCAGAGCGAATCCGGGAGGGAGAATTCACATCCTCAATGTGCCTCCTGACCTTTCCATGCATACGACCTCCATAATGACATTAGCACTGGAGTCGGCACCATGGATATCAATTACCTCCACTGCTGGGCCGTTAAATAGAAGGCCAATCCAATCGCCTTACAGCCTAGCTGGGCTAATTCATACAGCTCCCAAATGTATGAAGCCCGTTCAGCTTCTGCCACGAGTTTGCCTTTAACTTGCTAGGGAACAATTAGTAGCCCGATACTCTTTCCAAAGCACCATTCTGTCCCATTAGCTCACTGTGAAGAGAAGGCAACACTTATAGAGCACAAATTCTCTCTGGTGATCCATCAGCTCTACTGGCTGGCTGTTGCAAAGGGAGCAAAGGGTACTTCCGTTGCCAGTGCAGGAAAGAACAGTGTAGTTTAGCATATTGTGGCCCAATGAAGAATCATCAGTATCACTTTATCCCAGGAAAGGTGAAGAAAAACATAACAGCTTAAAGAGTCTGAAGTTAGATCTCTGCAACTTCTCAACAGCCTAAGGGAAGCTTTCAGTGATGAACTTGAGTTGCTTGAATCTTACATGAAGCTTACGTAAAAACCACTCGTGCTGCATAATATAATGTCTGCTCATAATTTAATGTCAATAGTTGCAACAACCATAACTAAGAGTCACAAATTTTATGAAAAAGCCCATAAAAATGTTGATAACATACTTTGTAGCTCAAAATTTTAACTGACATCATAGACAAGAAACTAAAAAAGTGTCTTCTTTTTCCATTTTGTTCATTATCTGATTACAAACACAATAATCATATCACCACCACAAATATGCAGCGTTGCTTTTTAATCGTGTCAGCTTTGTGAATGTCACCAACTAATGCTGTTTATTTGCTGGTAATCAGTTAGCATAATTAGAAAGTTAGCCAGTCAGCTAACATTAACATGCTAACTGTTTGAACACCTGCTCATGCCAGCATTTCTTCCTCTGTGTTAGCCCGTTGTTAGGGCTGGTAGTCAATACCAAAAATAATCAATTCATCGATTTCAGGGTTTCAAGAATCTTTAACGATTCCACATGATGACGGTTAAGTTAATTTTCTTCTGTCACTGTCCAGACAATCTGTCCACAACAGATATTTTAATAGCCCAGCTACATTTAATTTTGATACAAATTAATAGTAAAATAAAGTCAAATGTAAAATAAAATAAAATTGTAATAAAATGGCTTTCTATCAGAAAACATTTCATTGCCAACACATCTTCCCACTTAAACAGCTGACAGAGAGGAATCAGGTACAACCTGCCCTGCCCAGGTAATCAACTACATTAAGGTGGTTAGCATCGCAGATGTTTTTTTTCCATGTGGAAGTTTTTGGAATGTTGGTCTCACAATGGGCTTCATTTGGGCATCACTTCAGTTGACTACAAAAATTTAGGAATTGAACAGCCCTACCTGGACATTAATTGTTCCCAGATTTTACATGCTTTGTCTTACACAAGCATATTTATGCAATGAGCAGTAATTTATTTTTTCTTATTTGTCATTCTATATATATATGTCACAGATGACTTGTGTATATAAAAAAATATTGTCGTCACGTTTCCTGTAACTCACAACCTGCAAACGTGTGAACATTTTTGCATGTAAAGCTGGCCTAAAAATGAAGTATGTAACACTGGGACTGCAATGGCATGCAGTAAAAGTGTGCTGTCAGAAGCATGGCCACGCATGGAGACATGAGCAGCAGTGGGTATGGCCGGACTCAGCTGGGCTCCTGAGGTGTTTGGACCCCTGAGAGTGCACAGTTTCCCCTGGGTAATGTCACCATGCACTGCTGCCCACACCACAGCTGACAAAGAGGCAGCAGGCCAGTCTACCCCTGTCTGAAACCTTCGTCATGGTATACAGAGGAACTATATTGGGAATGAGAGCTGGAGGCATGCTGGAGCCAATACTGGGCTTGTGAATGAATTCATTTGGGCAGCTTTCATAAGCTACCAATATGTCAGCTTCACACAGTGCAGATGACAAATTAAAATATATTAAGTTGGCAATAAAAATAGATCCCTCCAAAGTTACTTAGTCTCATGGAAATATAATTGTCTGGAAAAAGCACTTTTTTGGGGGAAATGTATCAAATTGATCACATATTACGCAACTCAATTCTTAGGCTTATTATACAGTGAGGTTTAATGTCCCTCTCAAACCAGGAGGACAAGAAAAACTTTCTAGGCTTTTTACTAAATCACAAGTCTTCCTAAAGACTGGCCAACTGACAGACAGCAGCACAGTCAGCAGTCATGATGTCACACTAGCAATTTTACTGTGCACTCTGTGTCTCCCCAGAGAACAGGAAAAGCGTGTGTGTGCGAGTGTGTGTACGTGTGAAAGACAGAGTGTGTGAGAGAGGGAGAGAGAGAGAAGGAGAGAGAGAGAGAGAGAGACAGAGAGTACATTCTTAATGTATAGTGTATGATAAAGGACATTGCCATGAACCCCTCCTGACATTTCATTGTTAAATATAAGGGTTTGTTAATGATCCCCAGAAGAAATTTGGTGTGGGGGGGAGGGGGGGGGGGCATGTAGTCACAACCCCCCTTGCAATGAGGTAGAGGAGTACTGGTGTTTTATCTTAGTCAACCTAGTCCCACCAGAGCTTACTACAAAATGAGATAGTAGGTGGATGTGAGAGCGAAAGAGGGAGAACGACAGAGAGAAAGAAAGAGAGAGAAAGAAAGAGAAAGACACAGAGAGAGAGATAGAAAAGAAAATACAAAGGGGGAGGAGAAAATGGAGAAAAGACGATAGTAAAAAAAAAGAACACAAGCAGCACAAGGAGTAAGAAAGGAAGAGTTGGAGAGTATGCGCTTGAGAGAGAGAGAGAGGGGGAGAGAGAGAGGGGGAGAGAGAGAAGCAGAGTGCAGAAGAAAGAGTGGAGGGGGTGGATGTGTTAATACACAGGAACACTGCATCAAACCAATGCACTGCTCTGAGCGGGATGCGTCAGCAGTACATTCACGTTTTCACTGAAGGACAAAAGGAGGAGATAGAGCGGAGCGGCTCGGCTGCCTGCAACCCCGTCACATAAAGAGAAAAAGAGAGAGAGAGGAGCCCGAGTGCCAGGGAGGCGGGTAAGGACCGCTGCTGCCGCCGCCACCACCGCTGCTGCTGCCGCCGTCGCTGTGGACAGGATTCACCTCTGGGTGCATGTGTGTATGCCTCTCTCCCTCGCTCTCTCTCTCTCTCTCTCTCCTCTTGCCTGCCTGCTTGCTTGCTTGCCTGCCTGCCTGTCTGGCTTCCACCGCAGACTCCCAGCCAGCCCACGAGCTTAGGAACACAAGCAGAAGAACTGCCACAACTTACTACCTCTAGATGCGGGAATAAAGGAATACCGCAAGATCTGCACCGGGGGACAAACTACAGAACCCTCTTCAAGCCTGCTCTCCGAAATCAACAGCACGTCATACAGCGGGATCAATTCCTCCTTTTCTGATACTGGAAAAAGAAAGAGAGAAAGAGGGAGAAAGAGAGAGAGAGAGAGAGGAGGAGAGAGAGGGAAAGAGAGAGAGGGATAGAGAGAGAGGAAAGGAGAGAGAGGGAGGGAGAGAGAGGGAGGGAGAGAGAGGGAGAGAGAGAGAGAGAGAGAGAGCGCACGATCGCTAGAGAGCTTCACTGCTGCGCTGCTGCTGCCCCCCTTCCTCCTCCTTCCTGCTCCCGCACCACCACCCCCAAGCCCCCCTCTGGAGAAATTGACGGATTATTGCTAACTGTGCACGCGGCAGTCTGCTGCTGCTACGGTGACGGGCAGGAGAGCACGGCGAGTTAAAAAAGCAAGACAGAATGACCGCAACGTGCATCTGTTAGCCTTTTTTGTATTCATCAGTGCACGGCTAATCAACTGGACAAGTGTCGAGGAGGGAGGTGTGCAACGGCAGAACTGCGAACGGGGTTAGTCTTTAACAGAGAGGGGGCAAAACTGAAAGGACTTGGAATTTCATTGCCCACTCTCCAAATTTTTTTCCCTTCTTTTTCCTTGCTCCGCTTTTAAACGCGCTCGCAGTTCGGCAATGGAGTCTTGTGAAAAATGTTCAGTGGTATTCCGCGGCGGCTTCCAAGGACAATCAATGGGGGAGCTGAGAGGAGATCTCCTCCAGTGTGACTGGATCCATACACCTGCTTAGCTCACTGGGCCTTACCTTCTAAACCAGTTTCTCTAAATGCTGCTTCTCTCCGGAATTCAAAGGAGCCATTTTGTCAAAGCAGTTCACACTCCACTTTACTTTTCTCTCAAGAAATTGAGCAAAATGTTGCAGAGGTCTTGCTGAAGCCGACGAGGCTTGCGCAAACAAAAAAAAAAAGGGGATAATCAAAGGAGAATCCCTCCAAATTCTGTACTAATGAGGTAAGTGTTCTGTGTTTACACTTCTTTCTTTGACTGACATCATTGTTTCATTTCTTTTGGAATCGTTTGCGCTCTTTTCTCCCCCTCCCTCTCCTCTCTCCCTCACTCTGCCTGTCTCTTCTCTGTGTTTAACACAGCACCTTCCCGCACTGTCGATGGAAAACCGAAGCAGTGTCTTGCTCAAACCAGGGTAGGGCCACTGTTCTCCGTTCCCGAGCCGAATCCCCACACGATGTTGAATTATGAACGCGCCACATCATGAGTCTCTTGTGGCAGGTAACTGTGCACCGTGCCTGGAACGCAGCCCTGCTCTGTGCAGTCTACCTCATGGTGCGAGCGTGGAGTGTGTGCGCCGCCCCCACCGGACCGCAGAACTGCCCGGCCGTCTGCTCCTGCAGTAACCAGTTCAGCAAGGTGGTGTGTACCAGGCGCGGCCTGGTCCGAGTGCCCCCTGGCATCCCCACCAACACGCGGCATCTCAACCTCATGGAGAACAGCATTGAAATAATCCAGGCTGACACCTTTAGGCACCTCCACCACCTGGAGGTGCTGCAGCTTGGCAGGAACTCCATCCGGCAGATTGAGGTGGGGGCCTTCAATGGTCTCACCAATCTCAACACCCTGGAGCTGTTTGACAACCGGTTGACCGTAATCCCGAGTGGCGCTTTTGAGTACTTGTCTAAGCTGCGGGAGTTATGGCTCAGGAACAACCCTATTGAAAGCATACCGTCTTATGCATTCAACCGAGTCCCCTCGCTCATGCGTCTGGATTTGGGAGAGCTGAAGAAACTGGAGTATATTTCTGAGGGTGCTTTTGAGGGATTATACAACTTGAAATACCTAAACCTTGGAATGTGTAATCTGCGGGAGATGCCTGTTCTCTCCCCGTTGGTGGGTCTAGAGGAGCTGGAGATGTCAGAGAACTACTTTCCAGAGATCAAGCCTGGATCCTTCAGGGGTCTAAAATCCCTCAAAAAGCTCTGGATTATGAACTCCAGGATCACCACCATGGAGCGAAATGCTTTTGATGATGTCACAGCCTTGGTTGAGCTCAACCTGGCACATAATAACCTTAGTTCTTTGCCCCATGACCTTTTTGCGCCCTTGAGTTACTTGGTCGAGCTGCACTTGCATCATAACCCATGGCGGTGCGACTGTGACGTTGTGTGGCTGGCCTGGTGGCTGAGAGAGTACATCCCTACCAACTCCACGTGCTGTGGCCGCTGCCACACCCCTGCACACCTGCGAGGGCGATACCTAGTGGAAGTAGACCAGACCACCTTCCAGTGCTCTGCTCCTTTCATCCTGGATGCTCCACGGGACCTCAACATCTCGGCAGAGCGAGTAGCCGAGCTCAAGTGTCGTACAGCTCCCATGTCATCCGTCAGATGGCTTCTGCCCAACGGAACGGTCCTGACCCACGGGTCCAATCATCCCCGGATATATGTGCTCAACGATGGAACCCTAAATTTCTCCAATGTGCTGCCATCTGACACGGGTGTGTACACGTGCATGGTGACGAACATGGCTGGAAACTCCAACGCGTCGGCCTACCTGAATGTGAGCGCAGCCGAGCTCAACACCTCCGAGCACCTGAGCTACTTCACCACAGTGACTGTCGAGGTGGTAGAGCCCACGTCCGAGGAGGTGATAAAACCGAAGACGGTCACGGCCTCGCCCTCCGTCTTCCAGCCTGTGTTTATCTCGACCCCAACCGTGCTGCTGCAGACACCCCGGCAGGTGAGCGTGCCAACGGTCAGAGGAACAGTGCGCCCGCCTGCCAGTTTAGATGAGGTGATGAAGACTACGAAAATTATCATTGGCTGCTTTGTTGCCGTCACGCTGCTTGCCGCGGTTATGCTGATCGCGTTCTACAAGCTGCGCAAGCGGCACCAGCAGAGGAGCACGGTGGCAGCTGCCAGGACTATAGAGATCATTCAGATGGAGGAGGACGTTCCTCCTACCACCTCGGGGACAAGTATACCAGGAGAGGGCGGGATGGTGCTGCCAAGCCTGAGAGATCGTAACAGCACCTACAAACCCAGCTACAGCACCTACAAACCAGCACACTCTGCTCCCTGGACAGAGAACAACATTGGCAACTCTCTTCACCGCCCTCGGCCCACCACCATCAGCACCATCCCTGAGCCCTACTTGATTAAAACTCACACCAAGGAGAAGGTACAGGAAACCCAGATCTAATGTTCCCTCCTCCTTCTCCTCCTCCTCTCTCCCTTTTTTCTGTTCCTCATGAAAACATGCAATAGAATGCACAAAGAAAAGACAGCGATTACTTTTGTACCCAGTGCAAAAATGAGACTGTTTTTCTTGTACATGCTTATATATAAGTATATGAATATAAATATATAAATTAATCCACTATGGGATGGTAAGAGAAGCAGATTATATAAAAATGAAAAATGAATTTAAACTATTTTCTAACTTGTAACTTCTATTTAAGATGGAGATATGTGAAGATACTGACGTGACACTGCAAATGAGGACAGACTTGTTTGAAAAGGGCACTCTGTGGTTTTTAGACAATGCTAGATAGGACCCAGTAAACTTTCTACATAAGTGTCCCCAAAACGATCTTTACAGGTTTATCTTGTAAAAAGCAACAAGAATTTGTAATGTGCCAAATGTTATACATGCAATAAAAGAATTTGGGTTTAAACGAGATATCAGAAGAAGACACTGCAAAACATAGACTATATTGAGGCTCCAAAAGGGAGGTCCTCCCGAGTCTGCTGTTCGGTAGCTATCGGCCAAATGGTTTTGGTCTAATGTGCTATTTCACAGCAAGTGGTTAACTCTATATTTGCCGAGCCGCCAGACCTTGCAGTAAGAAGCAATCGTTTTTATTTATTTTATTTTTTTTTCCCCTTTAGTATCCCTTTTGGCTTCAACAAATTTAGTGAACCCTAGTATTTCTGGTCATTTCCTTCTCCGTTATTGGTTGCTTTCTCTATTCTTTGAAAAAAAATATACCCCCCAAATGCTTGAGTGGCTTTTAGGGCTAAAATAGAGTAAATACATTACAACAGTTGCCTCAGATCAGTAGTGTAAGGGCTCAGAGGATGTTCGTTTGCAACAATGCAGAGATAGTTGCCATGACACGAAGGTTTACTGCAAGTTCAAATTAACATGACTGCTTACTATTTTTCTTTTGTTGAGAAGGAGATAAACATGAATGTGTGCATTATGGGCTGTCCTCTATGGTGATCGTTCAAACAGTGAATTCCTTTGTCCTTATTTTGAGCAACACTATTTTTATGAGGAGTCTACAGAGGTTACAACAATAAAACATTTGGTTTGTATTTCTCTAAACATAACTCTTTCCTCTCGCCTTTTTTCTGCTTACTGCCGAGACTGCGTGTGCAGTTGTAACAAGCTGGCAAAATCGTATGGAAGCAAAGCAGAGATTATGCTCCTCTGTCAAATGTCATTCCAGTATGTGCGGTGTTTGTGTCTGCAGTTCTAGTGCGCAAAAACTTCACAGTCCGATTTGCTGAATCTTATTTGGTGATAAACCGTGTGTCGGGGAGATTCGAATCTTTAGCATATCTGCAATGGCATATGGTCCCAGAAGTGGCTGCAAATAAATAAAAAAAATAATAAAATAAAAAAATAATTCTATGTGAAGTTAATGACAAGACATGCGGTACCAAACAAATCATAAGCAAAAAAACAAAAAACAATGGAGTCCACTTTCCTGGCACAGTAAATACAGTGTGTGAGGCAGTCATTTGATAGGATCTCTTAACCCAGTCATAATGACATTACGAGTTTCCCCCGTTCAGAGCTCAGGTAACACAGCTGCATTTCAAGCAGATGACTAAGAGGGTTAAGTGCATCTTTTAATATAATCCGTTATTGATCTACTTAACCTGTAGCACATGCCAGATCAGGTATGGAGCGCGTGCGTTGTTATATCTGAAGTGTATGTGAATTACATTTAGTGTGATTTCTGGAATCAATTTCATGTTTACAGCACAGTCTTATAAACACTCTTCGAAATGAAACTGCTAAACGGGCTCTTTGCAGCGATGCCATTGAGAATCCGCTTTCATGAACCTTTAAATGGATGGTTCTTTAACCCTGACATAAAGCCATGGCTATTTCTGCCATTTAATCAGCTCTTCACTGTTAAATCACATAAATTCTAAATGCCACTGCAGTCTGTATTTAATATGTAAAGAACACGATTTAACAAAGCTGGGAACCGAGGAAAACCTAAATAAGTAGCAGTAGCGTTTTACTATTACTTAATATTACCAGTCCGAATTGTGCATCCAACAAGACAAGAAGCCTCGTACATCTTTTATACAGTGATAGGAAACATTGGAACAATACAAACCCTGACCTATATGCCAGAATGTTTCATTTAGGTAATGTGCACATGCTTGTTTAAAGTGCCATCGCAAAATTCCTCAGTTTAATAGGGACGAAGATGCAGTTCTGTAAATTAGATGTGTAGAACCTTTTTTTTTATACAGGGCTAGAACTACGCCAAAAAGAATTTTAGGAGTGAATATAATATGCATACTTTATATAATATATATATATATATATATATATATATATATATATATATATATATATATATATATATATATATATATATATATATATATATATATTAAACTTCTTATGGTGGGAACCGAGGGTGAAATGGAGCTAAACATAGTGTATGATGGTACACCTAAACACTGATAGGCAACAAGTCTATCGGTAGCCCACCAAAGGAACGCAAGTTATCATGACTTAAAAATCCCTCCAAAAAACTCTTGTATTCGCAGCGAAAAATAGTAACATTTAGCTATTTAACTTATTTTTATAGATTGTACTCCTTATGTTAAAGAAGCCCAGACTAGAGAACTACAGGGGGTGGGTTTTAGAGGAAGGTAATAATGTTGTTATTGGCTTAGATTCATTTCTTTATCCCTCTGATATCCAGTCCAGCTTTTTCTGCTGATACTGCTCGGACACCAGTATCCATCAATACCGCCACGTCATCTCTAACTGCTATAGAAAACATGGGCGAGTTTAAACACTCCTTTGAGTGAGTGGCCTTCAACATTCTCACACTGAGTTAACTTCAGATAATATTGTCTTGGGATTCTTTATGGGAACCAGCCATTTTTACAAGTCCTCCTTATTGACTGTCTGTGTGCGGTGAATATTAACACACTCCTTCCGACACCATGCAAAGCAAAGGCTGTTTTAGGCTTGAATGGGCGCTAATGTGCTATTAGGTTGTACATTTTTAGCATAAGGCAAAAGGGGTAGAGGGTGTAGTCTGTAATCATGGGCAGAGTGTCTCTCAGCTCAGAACTGCAGTAACCCGACATTAGCACACTCGCACACACGCAGCAATTTCCTGCCCTCCCAGGACACTCGGGTCACAGCATCCACACCAGCGATAGAACAGTGTTCGCAACACCACACACAGTAACATACTGGGATAATTAGCCAGCTCTACATTATTCAGAAGAAAATGTCTCGATGGGGCACTGTTGTGTTTTTGCGGCTGATGAGGCTTGTAAATTTAATCTTTAATGCCAGGAGGAATCATTCTGCAAAGGTTGATTTGACATGCTCTCTAGTCTAGCAATATGGTGCGAGATAAAGTTCATTTCAAGTTCAGTCCTATTTTAGGAGTCAAATGTGCCTTTTAAGCTTCAAATGAAGGAACATTAGGATTTTGTGGAGCTCTTTATACCATTTAAGCTACTTTGGACCTTACACACATAAAAAAGTTGCTGGCACATCTCATTTTCTGATACACTACATTAATGGAACCATTAAGAACCATAAATGGACCAGTTATTTAGGGAACCTAAATACCAAACTAATGTTCAGGATCCATAGGTATCATTCCAAAGAGCTCTTCATCACCATTCTTTTTATAAGAGTCTAGCCTGACTCTCCGAAGGACCCACCCTCCACCTCCATCACCGTTCTCTTTAAAGAGGCTCATCCACAGGAAGCATGTACAATCGTCCAATCATTTCAGGTCATGTCAGACATAGTGAAAGTGAGGCTCAGCCCTAAATGCAATACCACTTGAACACAGCTTCTAATTTGGTTACAGGTAGCCATTATTTGAATGACCTTTCAGAGCTTTAATGGTCATGGAGTATTCGTGTGTGCTGCTGTTGTCTTGGGCCACATCGGCTCGTGTCATTAGGCTTATCGTTCGGCTCCTATTCTCTCGCTCTCCTTTTTATGATGCTAATTGACTTAACATTATTGACTTTCCACGTCAACATTACCGCAGCGAGAGGCTCACTTTAAGGATGTGCTCGCTAGGGAAGGAGGCTGCTGTTTGATGGGTTCTCCATGGGAGACTTATCACTCGCACAATTATCCTGACAGATTTGAGGATTGCTTTTTCCCTTCTTCCGCTGACTGATATGTTGGTTTTCTGCAGTCTGATAGATAATGATGAGGAGGGAGATGGAGTGGGGTGGAGAGGAGCACACACCAGATGTTTATCAGTTAATGAAGTGTCTGGGCTGGGCAGTGGTGGTCCTTTCTCTACCCGGCGATGCGCTCTGACCGCCATCTTGATCAGTACAGCATTTGGTTGCCTATTTTCTGTGAGCTTTCTGTGGCGTTCAGAATTACTGAGATGACTGTTGGAGAACAGGAAGGTAGCATGAACTTCATCAACGTCTTTTACTCTTTACCAGTGGTGAGGAAAAAAACACAATATGTTAATTCTTAAAAATAAATAAATAACACACACAATTTATGATGTCACAATATTTATTATATCTATTTATTATATTTGAAGTCACATATAAAGACAAAAAGCACAGTAGTAGCACATTTATAAAATGTTCTGCACATAATCCAAACGATTTTTTAATTAAACATGCAGATGGAAAGTTTAGTACTGATGACAACCATGTCATGCTTAGAATGTTATGCATATTGTGAGATATAGTGACAAAAGATATCAGGAGAACAATAAATATAGTCATACTGCTCACACATACTTACTACTGTAACTTAATAATAACTCAATTATATTGCACTGCTTTTCTGTGTAATTACCAAACTATACGAATAAGGTAGTGTGTGTGTATATATATATATATATATATGTCCATGAATATTAAGGAGACAAATTGCATATAGCATTGTTTAAACTGAATATTTCATCATACCTCTTGATATAATCAGTTAATAGACATATAATTAATACATATTTATATGTTGGTGGCTAAAGGGTCCAATAAGTGGGTGCTAGCAGAACAGATCTATTCTAAGATACAGGTAGCCAGTGCAATTTTTCAAAACAGGAGTTATATGAGTTTTCTTTTTGTTTTGTGCTGCAGCATTTTGTGTGGATGGATTGTTTTCTTTGGAACCCCAGTAAAAAAAAAACTTGGCTGAACTTATATTATTTCTTATAAATAACTTAATAATATTTCTCAAATAATAAAAGATTACACTCAGATTTTATGCTTTAAGTTTATATACACCTAACCTCTCATAAAACATTTATTTTTGTACCCAGGATCAGTATTTTTGTGATTTAGTTTTGTGACACTACTTAAAAAATCATCACACAAGGAGTCTTGATTATTAGAAGAAATGGAACTGTATAACTACAGGTCATCAGCATTGCTATGTAAACTGAAATCATGTTTCCTGACAAAATCACCTAAAGGTAACATGTACAAAGAGAAAAGCAAAGGCCCCAAAACTTGTGGGACACCACAATAAATGTGATTGCCCAGTAAAACCAAGAACTGTCTGTTGGTTAAATACACCCTAAATCATGCATGAGAGGCCTACACAGTATCTACGAAGGTGGATTAGAATGTTGTGATCAACAGTATCAAAAGCTGTGATCCAATAATAAGCCTGTTTCTCCATCGAGTTTCTCCATCATCACATTCAAATGACAGACTTTCTTTTTCGCTTCTCTTCAACTCTTATAATACAAAGAGTCTCAAACAACTTTTTTAGCCGTTACTGTAAGCATATCGAGGACAGAACGCAAACACAATTTACAGTCAGCATGACTAATGTGAAACGAGTTATTGGTTGAATTTTACATCACAATCATTTAAACCCATTTGACCCTCATTCCGCGTTGACATTTCCGCAGCGTGTGATGGACTGGGATCTCAGAGCAGATAAAATGTACCAATTTGATCAAGCCACCAGAAAATATCATCTGTGATCTTTTCTTGCTAGCATGAGAGAGACAAATCATATTTCCGTATCAGAGATTTTGTCAAAGAACGTAACAATGCTGTTCCTCTTTCATTGCCAACCGGCAATTGGAACAGGACTGTCTTCGTACATTTTTAAAGACAACCTGACGGGCTGAATTTCCTCCAATCGATTTCCATCCGAGGACAGGCCGAGCGGTAATGGATGAATGTAGCGATATGCTCTGACAGACAGACAAATGAAAAAAGTCTTTCAAATTTTATTGCAGAGAGCAACGAAACATGTTTCATTTAGCATGATTCTGTTACAGCAGCTTTAGCGTTTCACCTTCGAGTCGTTATGGAACAGGTATTACTGTATGCGTTACGCAAGAGAGCAGCCATATGAGATGTCCTAATTTTACATGTCAGTGCCTGCCCACAAGTGTGTGCCTGCGCGCGTGTGTGTGCGTGTGCGTGTGCTCAATATGACTAAAATCAGGACTCCAGAGAAAAATGAATGTTTAATATTCAATGTGCTCCATTTGTTTATTTGCTCGCTTGATACTAACACAGTATATTCATTTTGCACTCATTATCCTTTAAAGAGAAGTCACATTCATGAAAAAACAAGTTAAATGCAGAGGCACGGAGGACAAGGAGGGGGAGAATGGACTACTTCTGCCGACATAAGAAAACAATATTTCTGCCTGACGTCAATATATTGAATATAGATGAAACAAGTAGGATCTTTCAAGGGCTTTATACTTTCAGCACACATTTGAACATTATGAATGCAGCTTCTGTGCCTGAAGGTGTGGCATGATCAATGCCATTCCATTCTAGGCTGTAACACTCTGTTCTCTTGGAGGCCAGATGAAATATAGAGGGCAAATGCGCATAGGAGAGTTGAAGTGAATGTGAGTGTGTGTGTGTATAGCTGGTCTATCTATTTTATGATAAGCACCAGGAGGTTTCATTCACCCGTCAATTAACAGATAAATTAAAACCCAGTTGCTGTTCCACAAAAGACAAATCTGGTAGTAAAACTTGTACAAACACAAGAGGCTGCCTTTCAGTCAAGCTAATCTAAACCTTAATGCATGACTGGCACACTGGGAGTGGCATGATTTCCCCTAGCTGCCCAACAGAAAGTAATAGGATGCAGAGTAACACGGCATCAGTTCAGTGGCTTATTTAATAAAAACGAACAGCGATACATCAACATTGGCTTTTTTTATGTGCTCACTGATATATTTAAAGGCAAGATGTAGATTTAATTAATACACTGATTATGCAGTTTTATGACATTTCTTTAAAAGGATTTAATTTGTATTTACATGCAAAAACATAACAGAAGTCAAATATTTTAAATTCACTTTTAAAAATTAAGGTGCCACATGTGATTTTAGTGTATCTGTAGAACAAGTGTGACCATAGTGTCACGGTTGGCCTATGAAGACGTTTGATTTGGCCCACCAGAAAGGTACACCTCACCAAATTGAAAGAAAAATTGTTTTTTACTAACTCATTCTGAAATGCCTGAGACACATTCCAATAAAGTTGGGACACAAGCGATTTAAGACTAGGAACATTTTGAAATGTTTCAAACGTCTTGAACGGATGCTGCAATCAAAGGAGCATCCAGGAAATGTAAACCTTGGCAAGGAGGTTTCAAATAATCATCAAATAAGGTGTGTCAGTGAATAATCTAACAGTCTAAAAACAAATGGTCAATAACTGTATCTTAAATTTGTGCTAAGAATATGTCGGTCAGATTCTGGATGTGTTCTTAAATCACAGAATTGTTGAAGTGTGCCTGAATTCTGTTCCTACCTAAAATCCCAAAACGTTGGTGAACATCAGAATATTTTGTATGCACTATATAAGCATTTTTAGAAGTAATTACTTCAATAGAATAGCTGGTGAATAAGGCCCAATGTTCCTCAACAAGCAACTGCAAGGATGTAATATATTTTACCTTTGACGTGCCTACCATCTTTAAAAATTTCAGTTTTTTTTTTTTTTAGGGAACACTGCAAATTTTCTATGACACTTCTATGAGCACACACTTAAAAATTGTTCAACAAACCATTCGTTGCTGCATTCACAAATGCAAGACAGTGCTATGCACAGTAGAAGCCATAGGTCAACAACATACATATACCCCACCAACTCCTCTTGAGCTCTAAAATGCACTGATGTACAATGGAATCACATATTGTGGTCTGATGAGTCAACCTTTCATATTATTGATGAGATTCGTTAATGTTCTTTAGGCCAAAGAAGAAACTGACTGTCCTGACTGTTGCAAGCATGAAATTGAAAAGCCAGGGTCTGTCATGGTATGAGGGGGTTTAACCCCCATGCTGAAACACTAGACTGAAACTCTAAACATGTGGTACGGTACGAAGCACAAAATATTACAATAAAGACCCCATACAGGTGCATAGCTAAAGACTTATAATGGAAGGTTCATATGTGTCTTCCGTCCCTTAACAATTAAGTTGTTTAAAGGAGAGCTGATGTAAAACTGTGGTTAACAGGGTTGTATACATAGAGGGAAAATCTTATTTTCCTTTTAAAATTGCATTTTGAAAAAGTATTTAGCTACAAAATGTAATGTGTTGTTATAAAGTGCTTTTTTAAACCTGGATTTAAAACCCACCTACTTTCTTTATTTTTTATATTGTTTAAATATTGGTTTGTGTGTCTTTTTGGCTCTCAGTCTACCAAGAACACTGCACCTTGACTCCCAAGACAAAAGTGTCTGGGTACACCTCCCATGAGTGGTGTGAAGGTTTAAATAACCCTCACTTAATGTAAGGCTTCTTTCTAGAACCGTAACATTCTGTGGTGGTTCTTTAAGCTTTAAAAAGGTTCTTCACACTCACATGTTTAATTTACAAACATAATCTTTAAAAGACTATGCACTGTGGGAAATACAAAGTGATTCTTCAAAAACTCCTTTCACCACCAACATTTTTAGAAGTGTAGTAGCAAAACACAACGTGCCCGGTTCTGCGATTACATAGACAGTTCTATAACTGGCCAGAACACACTGTAATAATACACATGATGAAGTAATCCTCAACACTGCAGATTTTATAAAGGTACTCCATGTACGACTAAATGAGAAATTGATCGGTTGCTTTCTGTCGTTGATAATAAAACGCTCAACTCTTGCTCGCTTAATGTTTAAGCTGACGCTATCAAGCTTTACTCTCTGGCCTGAGCATTTGAAACAATATCGCCCACATACGCTCCCTTCACAGAGCTGAGCAGGTATTCTGAAATACCATTAAACAAACAAATATGAGCTACAGAGGAAAAATGCTTGTTAGTGACTGATTTACTGCTTACAATCAACTTTTAGTGAGCATCCTACATGTATCTCCTTTAACAACGGAGAGAATAAGGCCAATTGTAGCGCATTAGTCTTATCGTTATTGTTCTCTTCACTGGGAATTTATAGAATAATGATATTGTGATTCGGGCACCAGCGACACAAACTCGTCTGAACGAATGGTCTGAACATCAGCTCTAATGAGCGGAAGCGTATGTATTCATTCCGCACGATATGCAAGTCAAGCCTTATCAGAAGGAAACACTCGCTCTCAACTGAAACGAGGTCATTACCTGCAGTATCTGCTGGAGAGTACAGACAGGCATCAAATACATTTCCATACACAGTGTTTCATGAGGATTCACCATATTCGCTTGGGGCAACTGGAAGTTGATGCAATATTTTAAAGGGGTGATTCTCTCCATTCTGTCTGTCTTTTTCTTTAATTCAACTCTCACACTTCCTGTCTTCCGGTCTGTACTAGGGGTGGGAGACTAAATATACCTATGCTGTCCCATAATATCCATTTGGTTATCTGAGAATGGCCTACTGATTACTGGGAACAGAATCATCATATGCATGTACTCTTATTTCACTGTTACACTTTTGGGGGTTTTGTTTTTATGCAATTTTCTCTCCGGTTGAGTATTTGTCCGTTCTACCTGTTTGCTGGGCTCTCTCAATCACATGATGCTGCCAAGCTGGGATGGAGAAGGCTAGAATGTTGTTCCTCTGAGACTTGTCAAGCCAGCACCTGCACCTTTATGAACTGTAGCTAACGCAATGCTTGGACTCAAGAGGACGGGAGGAGAATCACTAATTCTGTTACATTAGTATGGCTAGCATTGTTTTTGAGTGATAGGGGACAGGGAGGGCCATCCAACCAACCAAAAGAAAGCATAGTCAATTACCTTCTGGACTCCCACATATGGATGGCTGTGGCATCAGACTTTTGATCAAACCTATAATGCTTAGTGTTACAACCCCTGGTCGTGGTAGCCATTTTTTTATTGACAATTGAGGCATTTCATTTGAGGGCCCTATTGCATTGGAATTCCAGGTTGGAATCAAAAGGGTTAAAGGGTTCTCTCTCTCACACACATGCACACACTTTACAGAAAATTACCCCATATCAGGTTTTCTTTTCGTGGAATCTAGGCAGACACAGCCAGCTACCTTTTGTTAGGAGTTCAGGAGCTGAACTGCACTGAAGGCCTCATGTCACATTATCCACCAACATAATTAGAAATTGACAGTGGGATCAACCATTGACAGTTTTCATTTTCAATGGGTGGCATTGACTTTGTGAGACAAAACTGAAGGTCACCGTAGGCCTTACAGAGGTCCTCGATGACTAAATGCAGGTTGCCAGTACCTGGAAGTGGAATACAGCAGGCGGTTACATGCCAGGGATCTTTACTGAAAACATCACTGTAAAATCACTGTTACATACAAGGTCAAATACACACTATGTATGTGTTCCAGGCTTCAAACTAAACATACAGAATTTCTTTTACAGTTAATATCAGTGTTAGCTCAGTGCTGATATAGCACCAACATACAAAATCTAATAATGGTGTTAGTACAAGTGCAAATTTTACCATTTACAGCCTGAATAAACAGTCTATCTAGTCACATTTGGAGTTTACAGCATTGTAGATACTGTAGATACCTAGTGCCCATTTACATTTCCAGACCTAAAGAACAAATAACCAGAAGCATGTTCTGCCTGAACTAGTTTAACCTCTTAAACACCTGCTGTTGTGTTTTATCCAACATTACTTGTGCCCCACGCTTCCGCTTCCTCACACAAAGTAACTAAAAGGATCTTTTTCTCTCTCTGTGTGAATGATTCCGCTGAATTGTTTGAAAACACATGTCAATTTATTTTAACTTAGACTAGAATCCTTTTGCTTTCAATTATATTTGACCTTAATTGTGTTTATTTTACTACATATAAATAAATGATTGAACATCCCATTTTGTCAGAACCAAACTACACAGTATGTTTCAGTGGTGACGGTTAGAGTAGTGAACATTTTGGATCATTTTAAAAGCATCAAAGACGCTAGCCAGTACATGACCAACAAACAAAGCTCTGAACATCTGTACACATACAATTACATTTTTTTTCATTAAAAGTGATCATTTTCAATGCTACACACTGACTACAGACTAAATCTCTGAGTTTCAGTAATTTTTAATAATATAAAAATAATAAAAAGTTCATGAGGAAGTTTTGTATTTCAACTTCCCTTTCCAAGATAAAAATAAATGGTTAGATTAAAAAAGTGTAAAAGAATGATTATAGCAGATTTACATCTTCATAAATAGGAGGATGAGGCACTGGGAAAGAGCGAGAGAGTTATAGCCTGTGACGCGAAAGAGACGCTAACATGCTGTAATGACTGTTAACACAGCGGCTCTGTTCTGTTCTCTTTACTCTTTCTTTAATCACGTTTGGCTCAAATGCTTGAAGCTGAATACTATATGGGAGACTCGCTGTGTAAAAATTATGTGCTAATGTGTGTATTACACTAGAGCTAAGGAGTAAAACACCCACTCTGGTTCACGTCTACAGCTGGGTACTAGAAAAACGTAACCGTGTCATTAAAAAAACGTCATTGTTTGTAATAAATTACTCGTAATTTTCAGTTATTCGGCTGAACACAGAACAACATTGATTTTTTGCCATTTTCAGACGAATAATTTCTGTTGCCAAATATTCGGTGCATCCCTAACTTATAACATTGGGGCTAAGAAGTTAAGCAAGCAAGCCGCTGGTAGTTTTCAGCTACAGTCCTTAAGATTAACTGCAAGTTATCGAACCAGCTGTAGCATTATGCCAGTCCCCGACGTTTCTTTTTTTCGTTCACTAAGTGAAGCAACACTTTATAGTTTACTAGTAACATATAGTAAATTGATGGCCATAGGACTTTGAAATATCATAATTTAAGTCTTACCTTTATCTACCAGGACTGTTGTTGCTGTTGTCCTCCAAAGGTTTTGGCTTGGGGTTCTTCACATGCAGCAGCAGCACGCTCCACTACACCAATAACACAGGTTATTAAATCGGTACTGCCAAACACAGATATCAGCAGGTGCCGATATATTTTAAAAAATGGCAAATATCGGCCCGATATATTACCCGACCAATATATCAGTTGACCTCTACCTCGCAATAGTATTTACAATCTCAACGAATGCCTTTAAGGTCTGAATACTTATCTTTCTTTTGTGACAGAAATATAAGTTTTATATTTCCTGGCCTATATAATTCCTGCAAGCTGACCATCTGTCAAGCTCCTCATCCTCAAGCTCATCTCTGTTCATCACTCTCTCCGTCTTTTGATATTCCTGACTCTACTTCTCTTTGTCTCTCTCTGTGAACTGCAGCAAGTTTGAGTCAATCAGAAGGCTTAGCCACAGAAGCGGGGGAATGAAGAGAAAGATACAGACAGAGCTGTTGAAATTTTGCCACTTAGAGAATCACAGTCTTCAAAAGCCACTCGCTGGCTGCCCACTCTCCACCAAAGACTTAGAGACCACACGCATGAATAATACATTCTACACTGCGTAAGTGTGTGTGTGAGTGTGAGGCTAGCAGTTTAGTGTTTGCTTAAGTTGAAGTCATAACTGATTACTGCAGTCATAACTGATAACTGTGTGTGGAAATCCTTGTTGGAGGCTATGCCACATCATACCTGCAGCTGAAATACAGATTTGATTATAAAATAAGTATGCTGTAACTAAACCTACTAACAGCAGAGCATAGAGAGAAACGAAACACAGAACATTTTATTTATTGAAGAGCTGATATCACGGAACACTGATTTCCCTCTGTTTCCTGTAGTGTGTAAACACTGCTTAGGTTTCACAGCGTACCGTTCACTGCACCGCCATATGCTCCAAATCTGAGAATTAAGATGCAAATACAGCTCCACTTGAATTCATAGTTGTTCTTGTCCAGTGCACCACAACCATCTCCGCCCATTCACAGTCAAGTTATAAGCAATGTTTCAGCCCAGATTGTTTTTTGTTTTTTATGATGCAATAGACAGAGTCAGGTGGTAAAGAAGCATATGTAATGGTCTTACGTAATGAGCATACAAAATTTAAAACAAATAATGAGAGAAAGTCATCTCTCTGTTACAGTCTTCTGTTACAGTTTGCTACAGCAGTAGAGATGTTTTGAAGAATCCCCCTCTCCAGCAGCAGTTCACAGTCTTTTCTTCATCAGAACATAGTCTCTTATTATTTCTGGCAGAATTTGGATCTACAGCATTCTATCGAAGATACCTGAAAGCGGAGTTAACACCTGTTTTACATAATAGAATCATTAACAGATTCTGTGTTAATGTGTAATTAGCATTATTTGTATTGATGTCCATCAGTCTTGACTTTTTGGGTAAAATAATGAGTTTGAACTCGTAGCACACACTGATTTGTGTGAACTTCTGAAAATGTTTAAAAGGTCAGTGAGTGTCTATAAATTACATAACAAACAGTGATCATTAAAGTCCAAGTAGGTTGCACCAATATGGAGAATAATGAGCTAATATAAACTTTTTAGCACTTAGAAGCAGAGGTGGCAGAAGTACATGACTTCTAATCGAGTAAGAAAACAAATACTTAAATAGAGTTGAATAATGACTTATATTTTAACCCCAGCAGAACATCTAAATAAAAGCATTCCTTTAAAAATTAGTTTTCAATACATTTTTTTAACAAAAAGTTTTTATTACGGATTACGAGTGCACATGAAACTAAGCACACAACATGGCTTATACTAGAACTACATGCGCCGTCCCCTGAAATACATTTATCTAGAGCACCAAACACAGCAAAAATTTGAGCTGGACATTACTGGAATCTCTATTAAAATAAAAAATGCATATTTATTTTAGCACATAATAATAAAAAAAGAACATGGACATCCCAAAATAAAATCATATTTCTTAAAAACTGACTTCACAGTGTCACTCTTCAGGCTGCGCATGTTGACTCAACCAGATCAAACAACTACTTTAATGAACGTAGTAATGCGGAGTCGGTTGCAAAAGAATCGACTCATCGACTTCAAAACATACGGGTCGACTCACCGAAAGAGTCAACGTGAATGGAGTCGGTTCTTCGACGTGTTTTTTTTTGTGATTTGCAGCAAATAACAAAGAAAGACGAACGAGTCTGACAAAATCTGCTCTCAGAAACGTTTTCTACACGTACCTTAAAGACGTGGGTCACAATGAGCATTTGGTTTTGAGTGCTAAGGAGCCAAGACAGATAGATGTTTCACAGAAATGTGTGGAAAAGGGGATGAAACTGAGATTTGCTTCCTTTTTATCAGCTACATATTCAAATGTCCGTTGGTTACAATATCAATTGAAATAAAATGTGGGGAAAAAGTCGTGTGTCAGTAAATTAAGGCCATGAACTGCAGGACGTACCGTCTGTGTTAAACGCTGATTCCACGCTCCCGCTTTCTTTGGAATCCATACCTTGTTTTGTGCCCGCGTAATCTGGGGGTCCTGTAAACTGTGAGAGTAGCCACAGTAGTTCGAGATACAGCTGCGTCTGGCCTTGGTGGTCAGCGCGGGCAGCCGGACTCAGTTGGAGGAGAAGATTAGAAATAAGCCTCAACTCGGACAGTCGCCATCTGCAGCTTACGTGAACAACGACGGGTCTCGCGGTGTTTGCGCCCTTTACAGCTGATGGAGTAGGCGAAATAGAAAAATAGTAAAAAGAAAGAAAAGAATTAGAAAGAGTATAAAGAGAAATAGATCCACATAGTGATGTAGTGTTTTTAAGGACAGTTGCAAATAATAAGAGCAGTCCAGAATACTTTAGAAGAACAGAGTACAAATCTACAGCACTGGAGCCTCTTCATGATCTGAAATGCTAATTGTGAAAAAAGAAGTATGTTGAATACTGCATGAAAACGAACTGCCATGCTACTAGATATGATAGTATTAGTGCTCTCCACGAATTGCGCGAGGCGAGAAACGGCTTGATGACGACAGAGCTTAATCCTCATTGGTTAGAAGCTCCGCGGACGCCTCTGGCGTTTGACTCTTTTTACTGTAAACTATATATCGCCTCTAAAACTCTTTAAAGACCCTACATTTACTCTAATACTATCATATCTAGTAGCATGACAGTTCATTTTCATGCAGTGTTCAACATTTTTATTTACTAGTTCAGATCATGAAGAGGCTAAAGTGTCGTAGATTTTTACTCTTATGGTTTGTGAGTGTCTTTAAAAGCACTACATTACTATTGCGTTTGGGTCTATTTTTCTTTCTACTCTTTCTTATTACTTTCTTTCTTTTTACTATTTTTCTATTGCGTCTACTTCATCAGCTGTAAACATCGCAAGACCCGCTGTGGTTCACGTAGGCTGCAGGTGGCGCCTGTTGAGGCTCTATTCTAACCTCCTCCCTCCACTGCGTTCGGCTGCTCTCGCTGACCACCAAGGCCAGGCGCAGCCGTATCTCGAACATGCCTAAGAGCAACTGCAGCGACTGATTGCAGAGCCTGCAGCTCCTCGCACTCGCGAGACTTTAACGTAGTATGTCATCGTGAAGCGACGATGGCGCCGGCTCAACTCAACCGGCATGCACCGCACCGGCAGGCAGCGATCGGGCTGCGCGGCGCCTTGTGACGTTGAACGCGCCTAATCACTTGATCACTCCGCTCCTGCCCCCAACCTAGCTCCACCCCCTCTTTCACATGCCATACCATTCCAATTTGTTCTTTATTAAGTGACCTGCCTGATTAAAAATACCAAAATAAATAGAGAGACATAGAGACATGGGGTGCATCCGAAATCGTGTACTTGATCAGTACGTACTCAATTGGAGCTAGAGCGCACTGCCTGTCCTTTAAAGCAGTACGCTCTTTCAATGTGCGAGTGTGCAGTATACACGCAACCTCGGACGCACTACGTCCGCCATCTTACCAACGTCCTGTGACGCAAGACGTCAGACCATCACGGTAAAGGTCCCGCTATTCATTTAATAACCCCGTTTACTGACGGATTTAGAGACTGTTTGTCACACCCGTCTGCGTATTTGTCTAAATATCTACTCACGCGGTGCCTAGCTGTAGTTCGGAGAAGACGAAACAGGAGGAAATTAATCAAATCTGAGATAGGACAGTGTGCTGGGGCTGTATACTTCCACACTTGGCCCACCTGCTTACAATGACCAACTAAAAGTTATTAAAATGGTGTCTATATAAAAGTTACTGATGAGGAGAGGTCTCAAAGAAGATGTCCAACAGATTGATCAGTATAAGCAACAGATTTTTAACAAACTAATGTCAGGAGAGCAGTGTAGTTTTTTATTTTCCTCATCAATTCATCAGCTTCTTATGTCCCCACCTTTTCTGTAGATTTAAAATTAAAAAGAGAGAATTAAGTCACATATATTCCAATTGAATTATTTTATTGTATGAAACAAAAAAGAGCAAAAAAAGATTTTTTT
Organism: Megaleporinus macrocephalus; assembly: GCA_021613375.1. NCBI lineage: Eukaryota > Metazoa > Chordata > Actinopteri > Characiformes > Anostomidae > Megaleporinus > Megaleporinus macrocephalus. The sequence goes on along the minus strand of CM038711.1, from coordinate 29,631,880 downwards.
CTTGATAAAAAGTATTCATTTTTTTTCTTGTCTTTGTTTAATTATAAAGTGATCCAAGGAAAATCAAATTACTTTACGTTAATATAGTAGCAGATAATCGTTAATCTGTAACAGAATAACTCTCCAACCCTGGCAATAAAGGGGGCAATCAGAACAGAGGTCATTTACATATATCAGTCTTAAAGGCACAGTAATAAAAAAAGCCTGTTCTAAGGAATAATCAATTATGACTGTTATTATAAGCACAGCAACCCACACAAATGGAAACCCATACTGCAGGAAAAAAATCAATAAATCCAAGAAAAATGTAGGACATGTCCTTTTTAACATATATATAAGATATAAGATATAAGAACTGCAATAGCAACTCATTATGCTGTACATTCATGCACCAGATTTTTTAGGCATTTAAAAGGATTTTTTAAATCAGAGACATGATTAACTGATTAGTTTGAAGATTTTCACACTAACCAGCTAAAAACTGTGACTTTCATTACCATGAATAAAACAAGCTGGGGATACGTTGAGAGAGCAACTCTGAAACTTTCAGTTTTGAGACCTGGTGACAAAAATAGAAGCGGCTCTGTTTAAATGCAAAACAGCTCTGTGCGGCTCCGCAGGAGACTCCATATGCGCCAGAGAGCGGAGCTCCTAATAGAGACGAATAACTTTGCATTTCTCACAGAAAAAAAATGTAACATGTGAGAATCATATGAATAGAGCTGCGAGCCTGATGCCACCATGCACCCTGATATAATTAGCTTGCTGAATTGTTGGGGATGTTTTTGCGTATGCCCCATTTTTCCACACAGATGAATGACTTGGTCCAATCGGAAGAGCAAAAGGCCTAGAGTGCTTCTCTGGTTGGCTGTCTTCTGAACTGTTTTCCACGCTTTACTTTCAATTTCTTCAAAAAGCTTGGAAAATGTAAATCTGGCTGCTGTAATGTATTTTCAGTGATCCAGTTTGCATACTGATTTGCTCCACTGTAACATTTGCATGTAAGAGCGCATTTTAGAGGAAGGGTTCAGAGAGAAATGACACAAATTCTGCAAGCAGCTTCTTTAAAACATTATCACAGGCCCTGTAATTACATAAGTGAAAAAAAAGAAACAATGCTAAATTATTTGTACATTAAGCTGAAAAATAAAAAAGCACTAGAGAACGAGGCTGGCCGGTCATAAATAGAGCAGAGTAATGCGGCACTTAAGCCGCACAGAGTGTGGGTGACACCCAAAACAGAGCGCAAATCAAACGGCCAATTCACATCACTGTTATATGGGCTCACATATGGAATATCGATTTGTGGGTGCGTGTGAGAAAGAGAGAGAGCAAGAGAGGCAGGGAGAGAAGAAGCAATGTTTTCTTGGTATAGGGCTGCCCTCTCTGCAGTAAACAGAGAAAGACAAGCAGTACGTTCTACATGCGGGGAGAGAGCCTGCACCATCCGCTACAATATATGGGGTGGGAGGGGTGAATGGGAGGGAGGACGAAAGAAGGAATTGTTGAAAGAGAGAGGGAGAGAAAGAGAGCGAGAAAGAAAGAGAATGTAAGAGGGAAAGAGAGAAAGAAAGACAGGGATTGGGAGAGAGGAAGGAAAAAAGAAAGAGGGGGTAATAGAAAGAAAAATGGCTGGGAGAATAGGGAGAGACACAGAGAAAGAGAATGGGAGAGGGAAAGAGAGGAATAGAAGAAAAAAAGAAAGGCAGAAAGAAAGAAATACAGAGAATGGGAGAGTGGGGTGCTGGGAGAAAGAAAGAAAGAGGGAGTAGCGAAAGAAAACATGGTTGGGAGAGAAAGGGAGAAAGACAGAGAAAAAGAATGGGAGAGAGAGAATGGGAGAGGGGGAAAGAGAAAGAAAGATGGAATAGTAGAGAAAGGGAGAAAGATGGAGAGAATGAGGGAGAGGGGAATGGAAATGAGAGAGAGAGAGGAAAGGAGAAGGAGAGAGAGAGAGAAGGAGGGAGAGGGAGAGAGAGGGAAAGCAGGAGAAAGGACCACATAAACACAGTAAAAGAAAGAGAATATAAAAGAAAAAAGTTAGTTAGATTCTCCTGCAATTCCCTTTTCCTCAAGGCTCGCAATATTCAAAGCATTCTCTTCTTCTCCAACTCCTAATACTCTCACAGTGAAGAACACACACACAAACACACACACAAAATGTGAACAGCAAATATGGCAGGATTGCAGAGTAAGGATATTGAAATCCCAGAAGTGCCTTTTCTTTTGTTGAGTTGACAGGATTGAAACAGTGAACCCGACAAACTCATTTAGGCTAATCCCCACGTTTGGAGACCCGCGAGAGTAATGCATTCAGAGACCCGGCACACAGCGCAGTGCCGAACGGCACCACACACCCCTCAGCTTTACAGCCACCCCAAAAAACTGATTGAATCAACATGACCTCCTTAGACAAGTATTTATTTTTCTCACCTCAAATGATCCAAATGTGAGAAACGCAGAGGAGGAGAGGCAGAGAGTAGAAAGAGAGATGGCAAAACAATAAAAGAATTCAAGATGGTGCAAACATACCCCAAACGAGGAATGGATTAAAAAGGGTGAAGACGTTATTTCTGGAGGCGCTGAACAGCAGGTCCTTTTTTTTTTTTTAGCTTGACTTAAAATGCTGCAGGATGATTAGCATAAACTCCACGTTACCTCGATCCAAAACTATTCCTGCAACTAGCCCAACTTGCCCAATAAATAAAGGTTCCAAAAAGGGGTTCTTTGGAGCGACGCCATAGACGAATTCTATGCGGTTGCCTAAAGAACCTATAAAGGTTCTTTAAAACTATTTATCTAAACATGTGTGAAAAGTGTGAAAGTGGGGTGAACTCTTCTGAGGTTTATTGCTGTGGTTCTCAATGCACTGGCTCCACATAATAGAAAGGTTCTAAACCAAAGAGGTTTTCCTAGAACTGCACATCCAAGCCGACAAGAGTACAAATATATGATATCGGATACGTACTGGTATCAGCAAATACCAACTTAACAGAAAATACTGGCAGCGGATGGAAGTTTAAATTTGACCAATTTATCAAAGTCATATTTGATGATGTAGTTATTGTACTGCAGAACAGCAGAATGTTTATAAACTGCTGGTCTGTAGCGCTGAAACCTCTGCATTTAATTCATTTGACCACATTTTAGCCCTATATTAATAAAACGTATATTTCTCCATAATGCTTATCCAGATAGTATCTGTTGTGTTTATATCTTGGCATTGGAATTACACACTTGGATAAACTTGTTGGTACCTTTAGAAAAGACTGAAAATAGTTTGACCATATGGACGTGTTAAACTAAGGTGTGTCCTGTAATTAGCATCACAGGTGTCTTCAAACTTCAAATCAGTCAGTCTGTCTATTTAAAGGATGAAAAGTAATCACTGTGCTGTTTGGCATCATGGTGGGTTCCACAGCTGGAGCAGTCTGCTCACTAGGAGTGGGCCAAAATACCTGTGGACAGGTGCAGAAGTCTCATTGAGAGTTACAGAAATTGCAGTAATTGCCTTAAAAGGCTGTGGAACAAAATATTAAGTCAAGGGTACCATCATTTTTGATGACAATTCAAAAGCAATGTCTGATTTTCATTAATTGATTTTTTAGTAAATTTGTATTTGTCATAACTTTGGTCAGTTTCAAGTTATTTCAGTGACCATTGTGGGTTTTTCTTGCTTTAACGGAAGGGTATCAACAAATTTGTCTACATGTGTAGCCTCAAGATCAGCATGAAGGAATTCTGGTATTGTTTATATCCCTAAAAGGGTATATCTCCAAATTTTGTAAAGTTGGTTATGAGAATGTGTGAATGTCAAGTTGCTCTGACTTACTGCTAATGACATCATGAATAAAACAACAAGAGTAGGGACTGCTTTCCAACAAGTGCCTTAAAAAATCTGAATTTAAAAATCCAAGCTGTTTCTAAAGGGCCCCCGACCGCATTGCTACCCTTGAATACTAGCTCGACAAGTTGTAACCCACTTGGACGCTCCCTAGGCAGCCGTGGTGAGACAGTCGCCCGTGGCAAAATTCAGAGAGCTGTAACCCTGCAAAAATACAAGTAACTTTAAACTTAAAGACAGGATTATAGGCCCTTATGCCCCCTCTTCAACGACATATAACTTTTTATTCTAGTCTTTGGAAAACTGATAACAATGTACATCTGATCTTTGAAACACTGTAGTGGCCATCAAGCTTAAAGCATAATCATTAGGTTGACTAGTCTGTGCAACTCATAATCATAACCCATCCCTACTTCATGAATATACATTATGGTCAGTTTCCCAGGCAGGGATTAAGTTCTGGTCCTGGATTAAATAGCATTGTGAAATATAAAGAACTAGGCTTAACTCCTGTCCAGGAATCCAACCCTATATGAGCAGTGATTTCTAGACACCTGCTCGACCTACTTTTCTTAGGAAATCACGTGTATAAATAGTGGGTTTATTAATACACATGAACCCCCTCTTCACCATAGTAACAGCTTATTACTGGTCTAGGAAGGCTTAATGCTAACTGTAGTAAGATTGCTGTGAGGATTTGATGGCATTCAGTCACAAGAGCATTAGGTCAGTTTGGATAAGTTTTGTATCACAGATGCCACTCCAACTGATCTCTCAAGGGTTTCAGATGTTGAGCTAACACTCCAGTGCTGGGGGTCTTCATATCCCTTAAGCTCAGTCATGATGGCTCCAGAGAGTCCCATTTTATTGGCAAGTTTTTTTTTTTTCCTGAGCAGATTATACAAGCTGTGTGTGCGTAACTAAATGCCAGTGTCAGCAATGGCTGCACCCTAAAGTAGCTGAATTCACTAATTAGAAGAGGTGTCTGGGTAATTTTGGTCATGTACTGTAGTTACTCATTAGCAGTTGTACCCCGGAACTCATTACTGCAGAACAGAACACATTATTGAAGTGATATGGATGGTGAACTCTGTCTATCTAGTCTTATATCTTGTTAAACTATTTTTTTTCCCCAGCACAGTTCCATGTGTAGGTTCATTAGCAGGCACCCAGCGCTACTGAGATGTCTCCTCAAGGCAGTGTCCGATGCTAAGGTTGTATTTGCAATTAGCCCTGATCCTCTTGGGAACTACTTCGGAAAAGGCCTCAATGACATTCACCACAGCAACGAGCTGTCCTTTATGACTGGGTTAATTAGGCCCTAGACGGCCTGACTCTGCCACGAACTCGGCCGTACTACAGCGGCTAACCAATGGAGGCGAGTATACACAGTATAAATATAGTTAAAACAACCAGAAAGTGAGGAAAGAAGGAAAGGAAGACGGAGATCTTGACATCTTGTTTTCATTCCCGTCACGGAACGCCTGTGATGTGAACCCGTTTCATCCTGAAAAATCAAAATGCCTTGTTTGCTGAAGCCGAGTGCAACTCCGCAATCCTGCTGTAAGAGTCCTTTCACTTGGCTCCCACACTAAAGTGACCAGGCTTTTTAAGCTTTGCCCTGCAGAATAGCCCCTGGCACAAACCATCGATCCAGCCTCCCAGGTTGTTTAGGGGATTGTGATCTACAACAAACACTGCAGAGGAAAAAAAAAAAAAACGCTAGCCAGAGAAACGCAACGCTGCCCACATGGCACCTAGCTAGAAAAAGAAATTGAGCGATGGAGTCTTGTTATGCGCAGCCTTTAAGAAAGGATGCAAACAAGATAATGAACTGCATATATTAATTCCTCGGATGGCTGAGATGGGCCCTGGATACGTAGTCACGTCTCCAGCAGCTATTAACCCCCAACCGCTAAACTTCCATTAGATAACGATCATCTTAATAGATGTAAACAAAATCTGCTGGCTCTGTACATATGAAAACACAACGCAATCTACAGATTTGAGATTCAGCGGCGTCCTCGACGGTATTTGGAGTGAGTCATTTCCTGGCAAACAGTTGATTGCATCTCTCCTGGCAAACAGCCTTGAACATATTCAATCACACACAACATTTAATCACATTTGTTATCCTGTGCAATGTACGAAGTTGGATAAAAGAAAGAAAGATGAAAGAATCCAATCGTCTTTTGAATGTTCGTTACGTGGCTTAGTATGTTTGAAGAAGTAAAGTGAGCAGCCTGCAGAGAGCATTACTATTATACTTTCACATTCCTTCTTTTAAATACTATTTTTTAAATACAAGGTTACTTTACATTGTGTGTAAAGTTTGATTCATGAACAGACTGAAAGAAGTGAACTTTTTTTTTAAAGGGCCCCTGATACGCTCATTTGCGGTGTTGGGGTCAACGATGAGCCCAGCATGCTCTGATTGGTCAGTTCGTACCCTCTTTTCTGCCAGACCGCCATCCTACAACAAGTTCCACACCCACACCACTACGGCTATTCTTACAATGTAAAGTTCTGCCATAACAGTCCGATTCTGAAAGTCAGGTAGAACAAGTTGGTAGACCTGATCCACATTCGCAAGCTAGACTGGAGCAGAATGTTTCAGAGTGGCAAGTTTCTGCTTTTTTTTCCTCTGTGTATTGTATGTTATATGCAATCAGGCTTGTGTTCTGAGATGACATCACCTCGTAACAGAGAGAAAAGCTGGTGTTACTAAGAGGCGTTTCGAACAACTGGGAAAAGTGATTTTTGTGAGAAGAGAATTTCTCCCATTGGGCTTAATAACTTAATAACTTAATACATATTAGTGTTTACCCAAAAATCTAAAAGAGAAATCTGATTAAGGAATCTGATAGACAAAGCTGGATTTCAGATCAGTAATTGGGTTTTTCTGTGCATACACTCTGATTTCTTTCAGATTTCTCAGTTTGCCCAAATGCAAAAACAAAACACAGTACTGGAAATAAGTAAGCAATGCTTAACACAGCTCAATTTTCAAAACAAAAAACATATAAAGCAGAAATCTGATTACTGACTGCTTCACCTAGACCTGTGGTTTCTACATGTGTATCCATTATCTGATTGTAAACACAATAAACAGATTAATGATTAATTGGATTATTAATGCATGTAAACATGGTGAACAGATTACTGAAATCTGATATTCTGCAGTTATCAAATTAAATCCATGTAAATGCATTCACTGAAATAACGCTGCCATAAACAAGTCATAAGACATATCATATCGTAGTTGTCCAATAAAAAACATATCTTAATTATTTTTTATCAATTTTAGTTTTTCTGCATCATTTGAGCACCACCGCTGCCGTTGACATTGTGTACAATTTCAATGATGACAGGACCAAAAGAAATGCTTCAAAATCACTTGGACAAAATTCTGGTTTCATTGGCTTACATTGAAAGTAAAGACTGTTTTTGTTCTCTCCTGTAAAGTTCCTATTTTAGAGATACTTGTTTTTCATTGGACAGCGAGGATATGCAGTCATGAGTTATCATGATATTGTTGAACATATTGTTTATGTTACCATTATGACACAGCGTAATGTTTAATGTCATGGCAGCTTGGTTGCTAAGTTTTGGCATTAGACATTATGGCAGCTTTTTTACTTTCTTCTAAAGTTGTAATGTTTCTCCAGTTAATGATATGCTGGTGCTGGATGCAGCCTCACTGCACTGACACAACATCAGACCTTTCTAGCCATGTTTATCTATATGATATAGTGCAGCTCTGGGTAAAGGGAGTAAAATCAGCTCAGTGGTGGTTCTGGAGTCCACAGGGGATGGCAATGACGAGCAGAACAGCACTAATCTCATGCCATGTTTCATTTCACATGTTGCTATGAATAATTCAGCAGTGGATTACTCCATCACTCTCACGACCTAGCTGCCTGTTTCTCTCCGCTCATTAGAATGCCCACATGATCAGTCTGGAGCCCCCCGTCTTACAGCTCGCTCCACCGGCATACCTTCATCAGCCCAACACGGCCTCCTCACAGATCGGCACAGGGCGTTCGCTGTCAGTTTCTCATCAGTGTACAAGGACATGTGTCAGCGCTAAAGAATGAGAAAGCGATCTGTATATGGGTTCTTGGTGTTCTCTTTCAGTGGAGGAACAGTTCAGTTCAGAGGCTAACACTGACATTTCGGTTAATATTCCCGTGTTTCGTTCGCTTGACATGGAATACATGTGTGCCAACACCTCTAGCACAAAGTGGGTTTTTCTATGAGAAATTTACTGAAGTAGATAGCCTCCCCCGCAGTTAGTAACAGGAGCCAAGGGAGCTGATTGTATCTGCTTCCAAAACAAAACAAATACATGTTTTTTGCTAACAAAAAGAGTGAGCTCTTTGGCACACAAACACCATGTTTGTCGAGTTTCGAAACATCTAATTATTGTTACAGAATAACACCCTCTCTGACTAGCTGACTTACTGGGTCTTAAATGGGACTTAAGATCAGATTTTACAGCAAATCTTTGGACTGGACCCCAACACAGGCCACGCAGAACGTCCTGCTCTACAAAACAATAGTGTTTACTTGCTTGAATGCACAAACTTCAAGAAGGGGTTGTTAATTAGCTGATTAGGTGGACCAGGTGTTTTGGGAACCCCAGCTTTAAAGGGCTCATATCTTACATTTTGTTGTATTTGAATTACTTCTCCTCAAGTTCCACTTATAACATTTGTGAGGTTTAATGTATGAAACATAGCCACCATTTACTTTTAAGACCAATTTCAAGCTCTTTCTAGAATGAAACCCCCCTTAGAATGAAACATGCTGTTTTTGTTACTGTGCCTTTAAGACTCATCTAAGATGAATGAGATCTGTTCTGATTGGCTGCCCTGTATTGGGCCCGTTTTTTCTGAAAAGCAATCAGGGATGAATCCTTCCTTAGAATTTCAATGTGAATGGATGAAGCTCATATGCCACAGGCTGAATTGGTGGATATATGTAAATGAGATGGATCCTGTGACGTCACAGAAACCATGAACACACGCTGTTCTTGCAGCATGGGCTGTATGAACTGGGGTGTGAATTGTAAATGCTGAAGCTTTAACAGTGTTTTCATACCTTATGTTTTAGAGTCCTTTATTTAAAAAAAGAAAAGGAGATTTGGTCTTCCAAGATGTGGGCCCTTTAATTTAGGAGACTGTCCAGATCTATGGTCTACCAGATGATGGCTACAGTTGTTATATGAATGTCAAGGTTGTAACATGGGACATAAATACATATAAATCATGTACATCACCATTCTTAATATAAAACCACTTTTGATGTGATATAAGAGAAAACAGGACACAGTAGTACCATGCAAGGCCTGGCAGACCACTAAACCTGGCATCATCAGATAGCAGTACCTAAAGCTTTCATTTCTGTGATAGAGAAGCTCCACTGTTGCTTCAGAATCTACAGGTGTTTCTTTCCATGTTTCCACAGTGAGAAGACAACTCAGTGCTATTGGTCTGAAAGCTCTCAAGAAGGCCGTACTGAAGCGGACAACAACTAGAGGAATATTCACAAATCAAACAAAGATGAGCCTGGTGTTCACAAAGTAATGACAACAGACCATTTCAGAGTCCAGCTCTCAACATCAGTGAATGTGTTTGTCATTACTTGGATATTGAGAAGCAACAAATGCATCAACAGCAAGTATGAAAAGAATGAAACCTATAATAAAAGCAAAGCTTAAACACAATAAATACTGAACATGTGATATTATAGTTAGCTGTCTATAGTAAGCCTCTGTGGAATTTTCTGTTATAAATGTTTTACTTTTTTCCTGCTGCAAAAACTTCTACTTAAGAGCTTTGTTGAATAGAAATTAAATAAAAATGGGGGTCACTGACTTCTGAACAGAACTGTACATGTAGAAATGATTCAATTAAGACATTTTGAAGAGAGAGCTCAAGATTACTTTAAAATTGTAATAAAAGCAATTAAATTAACATCCAGAATGACTCATATTTGGAAAATGGTCATCACACCTTGAGACAGATGTTGAAATAAGCAATCCATACAAAAAGATCATTTTTTATGTTTTTAACTGTTACAAACTTTTGATGCTCCCCCATAAAATTCAAGAAATATAATGAAGTATTAAATAAAACATTGAAAAACATCTGTTGTCCAATTTCTATTATTTTAATCTGCACTGTATAAGTGAATATTGGAGCATCTGTGTAGAGCAAGACACAGGAAACACTGCTTTAAGTGAATGTAGTTTTACTGAACACAGCAGTAAGGGGGGACCTGCTGCTCAGCACCGGCGGACATGGCCGTGAAGCAGACAGTTCACTTCTAACCCCATGTATAAGGTTGTTGGTAGACTTGGAGACCCCTGCCTTTCCCACAGTCTGACACAATAGCACACAAACAACATGTCTGTGCACTAATGGCACCCATAACAACAATTGATTTACATTAAGAGTCTCTCATTACTGCAGGTTTGACGCTACTGTGAGCCTGTATATGCTGCCACTCTGTATAGCCACACTGTGTGAGCCAGTTGCAGGTCGCTACAGTACTCAACTACAATACAGCAATTATTAATGCAACAAGCGAACAAACATTTGAAAGGTAACATATACACATAAATTATATCCAGTATACACTCTGAATTGAGATTGCACATTTACATGCAGCATGGCTGCTGTTCAGAAAATGATCACACTATCCTGAATCATAATTATTTATGAAAAATGTATTCAGAATGTCTAACATCAGGAAGACACAGCTATTTAAATAATTTACCATTTCATTATAAAATACTGGCACATATTATATCTTTGCTGTCCAAAAAAAAACATGCATCTGCATTTTTGTCTTTTTTTTTTAGTTTATTTTACTTTTTTCTTTATCACAACAGCTGCCTTTTATTTTGTATGAATATTTGATGGTTAATGGACCAATAGAAATGCTCCAAAATAGCTTGAAGAAATTCCATAATACATTAAAGGTGAAGACTGTTTTCGTCCTTTCCTGTAAAAGTTGCAAATTTGGGGACACTTGTTTTCCATTGAACACACAAAGATATGTATATCTATCATATGACATACCTATCTTGCAATTTTAGGTCTATTTATCTGTCTGATGAAACTGCACACTCTGAAGACCCATCTTTCTCTACCAGTGTCTAACAACGCTGATAGCCTGAAACATGGTGTAATGCTGAAGTTGTCCTTCAAAGGTAGTTTGTGAGATTGAGCAGGAGGCAATATTTGCTAAACCTCCCTCTGTCCATCTCTGTCCTGTCCATCTATCTATTGCTCATCTCCTGGAGGACAGACTCACCCCCTGTGAAAGACCTTCTGGGTATCAGTAATGGATCTCTCTGGTGTGTGCTCCCCGTATGTTCTAATAATCTTTTTGTCTGTGTGAAGGAACAGATAGCGTCATGGTTTGTGTGCTGTAATGTGTCTCTGTGGAGGAGGGACAGGGACTAATAATGGCCAAGCTGGAACTCAGCAGGGACTCCAGAAAGTCCAAGCTCTGACAACTGACAAACAAGGCCTAACACTGATTATGAGGTTTTACTGTCTAACAGTGACTACTTGCAGAAAGCTACAGTTAGTGTCTTCTTGGGTTTGTTTTTAGGACAATTTGTGTGACTAAAAACATTTAAACCTGTAGATGCAATGTTCCTGCCATGGTTATTATTTACCTATTCATATTATCCAGGTTATACATCATAGCTTTTATTTTCACTTGCCTTGCGTTACCATCCGCTGGGCGAAGGGCAGACCACAGCTGTGGACATTTATGTTACAATACAGTAAAACATGGTTTTGCTGGAGGCTTCGCTGTAAAAACCTGATCTTAAACACCCACAGTACTTTCACCTCATTTCATTTTAACAAGGTAATAATCATGACAGTGGCTCACAGACCTGCCATAAACAGACTTTCCCGACGCAGTGGGCATTGCTGATTCCAGGCAGCTGTGGAACATCTGGAACATGCTGACTCTGTCATATCAGTCACACGCATATTCTGTAGCCCACTGGGACATCTCTCATATGGAACGCCACGTCGTCACTGGCCCATTGCAGGGAGTTAATGTGCTATATTTCCATGCTGATAGAAAACAGCTAAGGAATCAGTCATTAAGAAAGAACTGGGGCAATTGCGGACGTTCTACCTCCGTACAAATCTTCATATTTTACAGGCATTGTTTCTTTGAAAGCTCTCAACTGCAAGAGCCTGTATGTGGTTCCACAGTTCAATTACCAAATGTACATATTAGTTTCCATTAGTTAGCCATTTTCAAATAATTTATAGTTGGAGAATAATACTTCTTGAGATTGGTAACTCATTAATAAGTGTAAGAGGTTAGGGTCCTACTGAAATAAAATAGCGGATCTGTGTTTGGGCAAAAGGTTTAGTTTTTTAAGCAGAAGGACCATACCTACATATTAATCTAAATCTGCATTTTCTGCATCTCTGTTTGTGTGTTTAAGTGGGTTTGGATTTTAAATTTAACAGCACCAGTTGGGCCTGGTCAGGTCAGGTCTCGAGTAGAGGTTCAGCTATTAATTTTTTTACTCGTCAATGCAAGTCGTTTTAACAAGCAGTTGTCTATTCGACTAGTAATTGTTGTTTGTGGCGAAACACCATGAATACATACAAATGCGGCTTACAATGCGGGAGCATTTATTGATTAGAAGATTCACAGACTGCGCAACCCCTAGATACACATATTACATCATTATCTGATAACAGAAAGAAAATGCATACAATTAAACATGTTAACTCTCTGCAATCATTACCATATTAAAGAAGGTCACATGTTCCGGGATTTTGTTGGTAGCTTGCTAACAGAGGCTGAGGTGAGATTTGAGGTGCGAGATGTGCATTGCAGAAGAGTTTCAGGACGTTTTAGCCTCCAGCACTCTGCCCACAGTAGGACACTGATCTGATGTAAACTGCATGCTAAAACAGCTCTCAGAATCTCACCTCTTTCAGAGAATTTAAACTGGCTTCCACGCTCTGGTATTATCAATCTGATGAAAACAAACTATTCATTTGTTGATCAAGCTGAATGCTAATAGAAAGCAGCTGCATCTCTATAGATAAGCCTTTTAGTGCAAGACATTGTGACATTGGTGTAGAGTAAGATGTTGGAAACATAGCACTTTAGACAAAAGTTCTTTTATTTAACACAGAGGTAGAGGAGACCACCGCCCAGTGTTACTGAAGAACCAGGATAGCAGGCAGGTCACCAACAGTCAACCAACTCTCGCATCAACAGTCAACACTCTCCCTGACGGTTAGTATTAAGGATCCACAAATACATGCAAATAAATTCACCTTCATAAAATTCAAAGATTGGTAGCCCGCACCACCTCTGCTCCCCTTGATCCAACCGAAATCATCATCAGGTTGCAAATTACAAATGTGTATAATTAAACATATTAACTGTAAAGCAGCATTTCCCTGTTTTTAAAAGATTTTGTTTGTACATTGAACAGTGTGTGAGTAAGTTGCAACTGTTTGCCATGGCTATTTATTCTCCAGTCCTATTATAAATCCAGCCATTGCAGGGGTCTTGACTGACAACCAGAACGTATAATGACAGCCTGTCCCTGCTGTGTCTTAAGCCTGTGCTTTTGTGTATATGTAGCTTACTACAACTGACCATTTGCCAGTGTAGAATCATTATTTTCCACTGGAGCATCCTGCCCAGTCTCTTCACTGGGCCTATTGTCACCTCTGTGCTCACAATGTGTGCATTTGTTGCTCCAAACTTCTGTCACATGTAGTTGAGTGGGCAGCTCTGCTATACTCAAGTCCACTCTGTGTATAGTCTGCTCTTCACTTCCACTATGTATGACCTGGGGGGAAATCTTGCCACACACAGACCCCTATGCCACTGTCCTGTACAGTCACCTGGAAGGAGCTTCATCCTAATACGGTCAGCAAAGTTCAGCTCCAGTAGATCTCTGGCTCCAGCATCATGATGGAATTTTGCAATCTGTTGTTTCTGCTTCAGTTTCTTGCAATTCCTTCAACACACCTTGGGAGAACCATGCTGACTGCTACTGAAAGTCTATGTTACATCAGTCGTTGTGTTGGACTGCTTTCTATCCATCCATGGATTGGTGCTATCCAGTCCGGCACGTTGTGATTTCAAAATCTTGAAAGCTGATTTGGCTTTCCAGTTTTTGGATGTCGGGGCGAGGACATGAGGTGTATAAACCCCACTGGTCAGCGAATCACCTAAATTGCTGACATGCAAACTGTGGGCTATTCTCTGAAACAACCCAGTCTGGCTGACCATAATATGCAAACTGGACTTTAATGTGTGATGACTGTGTACATAGACAGATCTGATAGCTGGTCAATATCCCAGTAATCTAAGTGAAGGTCAACATTCATTTGAAAGTCTGTTTTCATCTTAAGAATACAGATCTATACTCGCAATCTGCTATGGTCACACTGGAATGTCATCTGACATCATGCACTCTTTTTGCTGTGCCTGTGAGTACTTGTTACAAGCTGAACTGTCTGACACAAAGTCTTTGATCTCACCACTCATGCTCAGCAAAAAGAGTGTGTCTTTCTGTAGCACACCTCACTTCCGATGTAGAGGCCAGGCATGCGGTTTAACATTTCTGCTCTCAAGGCCCTGGGTATGATAATGCACTGACCCCTGTATAACACTCATTTTGTACATTCAGTTAATCTCTGAAAGGCCAATACTCACGCACTGCTAGAGGTGTGTCTTCCATGTGAACTGGCCAGCCAGTCAGGACCATGGACTTTAACTCCGGCAGGACTGAACAGGGGCAGATTTAGCCACTGATGTGATATGCACTTCCTTCTCATAGCAGTCAAGCTGTTTTGGACATCATTAGCTCACATGGCTTGTCGCTATCCTGTTGTCTTTCACATGCAACATTCACACTACCTACTAACGCACTGTTTGTTATTTTTAAGCAAAGTTCTCTGCCTTCACTGGTTTCCAGTTGAGTCAGATCACAGTCACGTTCACTAGCACAAATCTGCCTCAAATTATTTAATCTTCAAGCCCTTGATACTTACAACTAGCCGCCGTCCCTTGAAGTCTGGTGAGAAAACTGTCTATGGGCTTGTCGGTCTCCTGCTTACAGCAGTCGAACATGTATCTCTCATTAATCAGATTTTTAGTGGGTTTGAAGTACTCAACTAATGTGTCCATGATTGTGCTGGGGTCTTTCTTTTGCTCTTCGGTCAACAAAACCTTGAGATTATAAATGTGGCGGCACTTACTTCCTATAGCAATGCTGCTCTCACCTCTTCTGGTATGTCTCGTAGCTCTGTGACTAGCACATTCGGCCCTGAAAACGCCACCCTAAGGGGCGCCAATGGTTTTGGTAGTCATGATTTAGATACACTTCTGACACCATGTTTGTGGCTAGCACAGGGGGGATATATATCAGAAACAGGTAGATTTGTCCGACCCAAAAATTAAACCACAGAAAAGCGGAAACTGTTTAAAAAACGTTTATTCTGTTATTGTTAGCTAGGAGTGACTATCTGACGGTTTATTTTAATTTAGCAGGCTAATGCTGCAGGTGGTCTGTTTACTGTTTATAAAGGAGTGAGAGAAGCTACTGCTGCTGTGCTGATGGTGTATGTGTACTAGCTAATTAATGTTACACAATGAAAAGATATGAAGAGATGCTACTATAACGTAACTGTGTGTGTGTGTGGTCAGCAAGTCAGCCATAGATATTTGATTCTTATATTCGAGTAAGGCCAACATGATCTTGATCAAGCCCTGAATTCATGCCCTGAAATCTTAATTTTTTGTCATTTCTTTTCAGCATTATGCCACCAACGAAAATAATAACTGTTTTGGTTATATATGTATATAATACAGACATTGCATGTATAGTTTAAAAGTTTTCTGACAGCAGTACCATGTAATGTGGAGTATCTTGTTTAGTTTGTAAATTGATCTTTAATTGGATTTATCTAATAATAAACAGACGTACAGATAATGTTGTATTTTGTTTATGTATTTACAATTTACTGTATTTCCAAATGTTGTTCTACGTCACTATACATACAGTGATTTACTACCTTACCTACAGTGGAATCAGCTTATAGGTAATATTTAGGGGATAGGGTGGGCTTTGATTCATATTAGCAAATGTGTCCCCCTCCAATGTCAAACCTGCTCCTACGCCCTTGCTAGCAGCATAATTACACACAGATGCAGTTCAAAACGTAGGAGCATTTATTGATTCGAAGATTTGTCTTCTGCTGTACCCCTGTGCACACACCAATGACATCACCATCAGGTTACAGACAACCTGTAAATGTGTATAATTAAAAAATATTATCTGCAACAATCATTACCATATTTTTAAAAAGGCATGTGTTCTGGACTTCTGTGAAAGTAAGTGCAAAAGGAGTTTCAGGAAATTTGAGCCTCGGGCACTCACAGTAGGACACTGATCTGATCAGAATCTTACCTCTCACAGAGAATTTAAACTGGCTTCCAAGCCCTGGTATTATCAATCTGATGCAAAACAAATGATTCATTTGTTGATCAAGCTGAATGCTAGTAGAAAGAAGCAGCTTCTCTAGAGATAAGCCTTTCAGTGCAA
The DNA here is from genome assembly GCA_021613375.1 of Megaleporinus macrocephalus. Classification (NCBI taxonomy): domain Eukaryota; kingdom Metazoa; phylum Chordata; class Actinopteri; order Characiformes; family Anostomidae; genus Megaleporinus; species Megaleporinus macrocephalus. Next base: position 29,615,411 of record CM038711.1, on the reverse strand, counting down.
GATATTGTGGCATCGGTGTAGAGTAAGAAGATGTGGGAAACAGAGGAGACCGCTGCCAGCCAACAACCTCTCCCTGATGGTTGGCTATAACACTGCAACACTACCTCACTGAATAGCCCCACAGCCCAGTATAGAATGGCCCATATAACACATAAATACAGCTTTTAGCTCAGACTCCAACTATTTATATGTTCTAAGTCTCTCGTATTGCTGCCGAGGCACTACTCATGGTGCTCCATGCTTGCTGCACTGCATGGCCATGCTACAGTGTAGATCTAAGTGCTGAACCAGATTTATGCTGGCCTGTAGTTATTCCAGAATTTTTGACAATTGTTTGAAACTGTACAAAGTAAGTTTGTCATAAGTTTGCCATCCACCACTCCACATTATCTAACCAGTTTGTGTTTGTTATTGTTAGGTGACACTAAACATTCTGTGGTAGTTTTACCTATAAATTAAATATTCTTTTCCTAGAAGGCAGTTCTCAAAACCTTCCTAGTCTGGCTCGGGAGCCTGTTTATCAATATAGGTTTACAGTTGAACTGTTTTATCTTGTGTAGTAAATAGAGCTGCCGATGTATTTCGGGCACTGTCCCCAGTAATTAGTGGGCTTATAAGTCGACGAGTTGACTATGCAACCCCTATTCTCAGGTACAAGTCAAGTTCAGGCTTCCTGTGCAAACCAAAAAGGACATGATGGAGAGACAGTAATTGGTAGAGTTTTTCATGCATCAATATAGTTTAAGAAAAAGTCAAATCTATTCCCTTCCAACATTTACAATTCATGACACGTCAATCACTAGCCAAACAGCCCCCGTCCTCAAAATCAGATCTAGAGCATGCATCGATTTAGCCAATTAAACATCCACTGACTACTCTGAATGCACACACCTTCTCCCTGTCACTCACTGATGCATGCATTTAAACACACACACACACACACACACACACATATGGGGATTCAGCCAATTTCACATTGACTGAGTTACTGGAGGTTTCAACACGGCCTCTAAGTAAAAGGTGATTAACTTTGAGGGATAACATGGATTACCGCACCATCACACACATACATACACCCCTCCAGACGCACGTCTAATGACATCCCCTCCACCACCCGCCCCCCACCTGCCACTTTTGCTCGCCTCTTGTTAAGATATTCCATTGTCCTTCATGTTGCTGCTTGCTCCTTCTGTGATAGGTAGGTAAGTGTGAAATTGGGAAATGTCACCTGTGTCTAAGTCACTCATTCACCCAGCAGATGTCAATGTGTGTGCGAAAGCAAAAGAGTAAGCTGTAAACATGCTGTCAATGAGAGGTTAGGGTGCTAAAACACTGCTGTCTGCACAAAGGTGAGGGATTACAATTGCGACAATTGTGAAGAGGTTAGACGAGGTAAAGCAAAGACAAACAGCTCATTCAAATGTTCTTAAGAGTATCAGTGACATGTGCTGGATCAGTTTTTCCCCGCATGGTATTTTTAACTAGATGGCTCAGTTCTGGCTTCATCGCTAGGCAACACCTTGCATAAACAATCCATCTGGGCATGAATTTTTATGCATTTTGTCTGCATCTTGTTCCTATCAGAATATTTTAAAAGAGTGGGATTTGTATTATTTGCAGCTGGTCTAAAAGTAACTTTCAGTGGTCTCTATGTACTTTCTCAATGTGGACAACTTAAATCTATACGTTCAGCACTTCATACCTTCAGGAACTTATTATACTTATTGTCCATTTAATCACCTCCACTTTCCATATGTGCACTTTGCAGTTTTACAATTACAGAGTGTAGTCAATCTGTTTCCCTGCAAACTTTGTCCCCTGCACTTCGATGGCCAAGACCACCACAGGACCACCACAGATTAGATGCGCCAGTGTGTGTTGCACTGGTATGAATAGATCAGACACAGCATTGCTGCTGGAGTTTATAAACACTATGTCCACACACTATTCACTTTATTAGACTCACCTACCTTGTTGGTCCACCAAGTCTGAGATGATAGCTCATTTGTCAAAAGAACCTTTTGGCTGGATATCTTTGGTTGGTGGACTATTCTCAGTCCAGCAGTAACACTGAGGTGTGTTAAATACCCCGGCACCACAGCTGTGTCTGATCCACTTGTGCCAGCACAACACACTCTAATACACCAGTGCTGAGAATGATCCACCACCCACATAATACCTGATTTGTTATGCTGCTGTGAAAAAAGATGACCATTGAAGAACAAGGTGAGAGGGAGCTAACAAAGTTTACAGAGCAACAGAACTATAACAAGTGCCTATGGTAAGTAGAGCTGACACAATGGACAATGGGTGTAGATAAAAGAAGGCATTCCTAATAAAGTTCTTAGTGTATACTAACTAGCCACTTCATAAGGAACACCTGTACACCTGCTCAGTTATGTAAGTATCCAGTCAGCTAAAAATGTGCAGTAAAATATTGCAAACACAGCGCAAAAAACATAAAATAACACTCACATCAAACACCAAATTGGGGGGAAAATGTGATCAAAGTGACTCTGACCATGACATAGTTGTTGGTGCCAGACGGGGTTGTCTGAGTTTCAGAAACTGCTGATCTCCTGAGATGTGTGCGACAGTCTTAGAGTTTACACAGAATGGTGCGAAAAACAGAAAACATCCGCTGACTGACAGTTGTTAGAGAGCCGTTGTTGCCAAAATGTGGGAGATATAACAGGTTTCCATCCGTCCACGATTTCTCTGAATTGCCCTTGTTTTTGGTTGCCTGTACAAGAAAATAAATACATTCCATCCAAGACGGATGTTAATATTCCATATATGAATATTTCTTATGAGGTTTAAACTGCTTCTTTTTATCCAGTCAAATCACCTGTATACAAAGAATTACTTTAACACATCAGGCCATGAGATGAACTGGGGTTTCACTTCTTTTGGCCAAGAACGGGGACCTGAGGCTGCAGTAGTAGAGTCAGAATTTGGTGTAAACAGCATGAATCAATGGATCCAACCTGCCATGTGGGTACAGTTCAGTTTTTTGGTGGTGTAACGGGGTTGGGAACATTTTCTTGGCATACAATAAGCCCCCTAATACCAATCATGCATTTGAATGCCACAGATTATCAGAGGACTGTTGCTTACCATGTGCATCACTTTATGGTTCCAATTTACTCATCTGCTAATGGCTACTTCCAGCATGATAATGTGCCTTGTCACAAAACATTAGTCATCTCAACTCCATGAACATTAGTTCAGCGTACTTCAGTGACTTCCCCGCTGGATTGCAATCTAATAGAGTACCATTGGGATGTGGTAGAACAGTACATTCACAGCATGAATACAGGTAACAAGTACTGAAAGCTTATGCAAACTGTAGCCCTAAAAAGCACACATACCTCCAGTTGTTAAAACAAAAATCATATGGTTTTTGTGGTGACATTATCTATAGAGCGGTACAAAAGTACAAATAGAAATAGGGCTTTGAAATGGCTGCCATTACTGTTTTACTTGGGAATGCGCTTTTGTCCAATTTGTAGATAATAGTATGTCAGAAAACTCATAAGAAAGGCTATTTGAGATTACTTAACTGCAGCTCTACATAGCTTGGGCAAGTGTTTGAAGCATTAGACATGGAGTTTGCACAAAGCTAAGCTGCTGGCTGCAAGCTTCCATTACTTGTTAGCTACAGTAGCTTCACAGCTCCAGTACAAATCTAAAAAAGCAAACTTTGTACACTGAACATGTCTTGGCTGATCAATTCCATTTGAATTAAGTGGGAAATTCAGTAAATTCGACCACTGTTTTAATAGCCTGCATATTTAGCGGATCTATCCATCACGAAGCAAGCGGAGTGCCACGGAGTAATGGCTGCCTATTTTCAAGGTTATGCAAGTTTATATGTATAAGCACAGTATGGGTGCTGATGTATGCACACTTAATGGCAGTTCCAGTGGTAAAGGTGCATCATAAACATGGCTCTGGAGTGAAACTTTTGCAAGCTTTTCCTTCTAATCTGCATACAAAGGTTTATCATGACCTTCAGCCATATGTTTCTCAGGTTGACCGCACACACAGCTGATGGTGTGTGTGCACGTCAGAGCAGGTGCACCAGGTGTCTAAGTGGGCTTCTATGTGTAAGACAAGGTGTGCAAATGCAAATATCAATCTGTTTTGCTCGACATACTAGCTCCGTCAAAAGAAGTTCATGGAATGAGACAAACAATAATAATAATAATATCCACACACCCACATAAACACACAAGTGAACGCACATGCACACATAAGGAGACACACACCTGCATTTTGTGTTTATTCTACATTTTCCTTGGTTTATAATTAATAATAAAAAATTACAATAAACATAATTATATGATAATAAATGGGGTCGAATCACAACCATGATTAAAAGAACACATTTTGTTATATTTGTGAGAGGGCTCTTATGATGCAATACTCTGTCCACTCTTACGTAAAAGCAGGTCAAAATAAAAGTCCTGTTGTTGGTTGTGGCCAGTGACATTTCAGGATATTCACAAACAAATGTTTTGCAATTTTTAAAGCTGTCCTATTTTGCAACATGTTATGATTTTAAAAGCTTCAGACACAAACAAACCACAACAAACAACTTAATTTAGAAGTTTTGTAACCCAATTACCGTTTAAACTGTATACAGAAACTGCATATATGGGCCACCTGGTATTTTTTTATGAATTCCTAAAGTGAACTGTGCACTGAAAATGCATTCACATTATAGAATATTGTTATATATGTATTTACTAAATTATTTTATTTTAAAATAATGGGAAAAAATGTCATGTCCATGATTGATAGCCATTTTCCAACTTCTATCTATTGGAATTAAATAGACTGTTTTATTGCTGTGACTGACATATATAAAAGGCCACTGTTCTTCATTCAAACATAATCAAAGCTGAAACACTCTTTGTGACTTTCATCATGAATGGACCGGGCTATACTGCTGTATCCTGCATAGACACACAAATATGTTAGTTTTAGTAAAATCATGATACCTTATTTAAAACAGCCAGCTTAATTTACATGTATGGGCCCAGGAGTTAATGTTTTTTTTACTTTAAGAATGCTTACATATTACTTTAATGTTTTTTATTTTTAAAATAAAGAAAATTTGTGTTTTGATGATTTGAGTCTTTCAAAGAAGTCCATACGGCGACAGAATATTAATGATGTCCTAGTATTATGGGGGCGGCTAGAAAACATCGACTAAGCCCTCCCTAGTGGAGGATACGTGCCATAATGTCCATGCATTAACCCCTGAACAAAGAACATAGGCAACCTGTTTGGGGTGGGCTTCTACGTGTGGGCTGACACATATGTGCACGCATGTGTCTGGGGTGGGCGTGTGTGGGTGTGTGTGTGTGTGTGTGTGTGTGTGTGTGAGAAAATACACAAACGTCTGGTAGTCTGCTCAATGTCAACGTCTCCTTCAGCTGCTGAGGTCTTTCTAGGCAGGCTCTGAATTATTCAGCCTGCCACTTCCATCATCATAAGACCCAAAGCTGCTCCCCTCATCACCATGCCCTGTTTATCACTGCCACAGCCAGCCAGACGCCACAGCTTCATTACAGCAGGAGAGCGTAGAGGAGAACGGCAGACATGAGAGCGAAAAGAATGACGGCGACGAGCAAGATGAGAAGAAAGAAGCCATCCGCAGTGTGCAATATAGGTACGCACTTTTGTGACAAAGGCTGTTATTGGTGCAATTGGGTTTTACAACTATGCACTTACTGAGTCGAGCTAATGCACCAACTCCAGCCTCAGAAAAAAGCACAAAAGGATGCAAATGACTGAGTCTGCAGTAAGTACAGTGGTAGAACTGCCTGCAGACTGAAGTGTTTGATTTCTGCTGCAGGCGGAATGTTTGAGTGAGATACCGCAGAAATCACACTCGCGTTACATGCTCCATTGCCCTGTGCTGATGGACCATTATAAAGCTGGCCATTTGAGGCACACCAACATGAACATATGTATGTGTGTGACCGCTGCCGCACACACTTACACTTTTGCATTGCTATTGCTGTACTGGGGGGTTTCCACTGAGCCAATTTAGCTAAATTGCTACTCTGCCTACACCTAAACCAGCCCTAAGCCTTCGTAAGCCAAAGGAAATCATTTGGATTTCATTGGATTACCATGCAAAAGTCAGTGACCACTATTCATGTATTTAGCTTCTAGTCAAAATGGGCATTAAGTACGAGATATATATTTTTTCAATCTCAGAATAAAGCAGAAATCATTTATTTCACAGAAATCACTGTCTAAATATATATATTTTTGGTATTTAGCGTGTCCATCCTATACCTGTATTTTAGCGTCCAGCCTTATTTTCAGTTGTTCAAAAAAGTCAGCGGAGTTATTTTCCCCCACTCCAAGTTCTGTCAGTTTCCAATGATTCAAGTAATCCCAACACATTTAATCATGTTGAGGTCTGGACTCTAAAGTGGTTAGTCTATAAGAGCATCTGCAACTTCTTTGCCTGATTTGCAAATACTCTTCATTTTGAATCTATTTCCTTCCTCACTGGCTCCTTCTCGGCTGCACATCCTCTCATAGTGTTGAGTTGTCTTCTCACAGTGGAAGGATGGACAGAAACACCGGTGTCCTCTAAAATGAGAATGATCTAAAATAATTAGAGTTTGAAATGAAATCATTAAAATAATTGGTCTCTGACTTTGCACAACTCTGTAAAAGCAACGTTTTACCTGAAGATGTCACAACATGGTCAATGACTTTCCTGTCATTTCGTCCCTATAAAGTGATTAAAACAAGGTAGGCGCACAGACACATGCTGACTGCAAAGCTCAGCATGTCATACATCATGAAGCTTAGAATAGTGGAGGGCTTCTTTAAAATGCTAATCTAGTGTCTCTTTAAGCATACCTCCACTGGGAGGGAAAGTAGTCCTTAATGATGAACTGAATGGACCAACATGTCTGTCCATTCCCCGTCTCCACGGGTATTGGCAAGCTATTAAAATCGGCGCTCGTTTTACACAGTGGGGCGTAGGGTAGGCAGGGCGAATGAGCTTTTAAGCTTCTTCAGAGAGGAGGTAAGAGTGTGAAACCTACATAAACACCCTAAATTTTGATGTTCACACCTTAAAAATCTGTCTCCCAGCTCCTCACGCCCACCCGTAAATGATTCTTCACTAGAGGTTTCCATTTCACACTGTGAATTTCTGTTTGTGGCTATTATAGAAGCTGAGAGGACCATGCAGCTCTCCACAGTATACACCTCCTCGGGTGGCATAACCAGAATCTTATGGGCTCGAGTGCAAAAGAAATGAGTGAGCCACCCATGCGAAAATGTCTTTCAGTGAATAAAGAAGACCAAAAAAAATCTTGTGGCATGCCTTGAAAGCCTTAGCTTTTTTGGGACATAACAATAGTGGGTAACACTACTGTTATGTCTCAAACAAGCTGATGCTCTCAAGACATGCCACTCCACCCACTTAGCATTTAACATGAACCTAAATGTTCTTATTAGACTCTCTATTTAAGACTCATAAATAATGTATACATCATGCGGGCTAAGAGGAACCTTATCTGTCTGAAAACAATTACAATAGATTAGATGCATTATGAATAAGGGGGGCATAAACAGATGTCAGGGGTTGCAGTGTATTGTTGATGGAAGATACCTGGGGACTTCAAATGTAGGCTAATTAAAAGATAAGTGTTATTAAGGGTTATGCACTGCAGAACAGGTTGCACCATACAAACAAAAAAAAGTTTTTGTTTCAAGTTTAATACTTGCTTAATATGAACACCTCCTTCTAAGCAGTTCTAAGTGTTGGGTAAACCAATGGAAACATATAAAGAAAAAAATATCATCATTTATTCTAGTAACATAGCTCAGCTTAAGCACTAAATGCTGTGTGCTGTGCTTATGCTGTCAGCTCTATTCCTGACCCTAGTTTAATTCTGTCAGCCTGAAAAGCCTGGAGTGCTTGACACGCGGGCAGAGCCATCCTCCTGTGACTGTTAATAGTCAAATTATCATGAAACATAATAAGCAGGTGAAGAAGTGATTCTGATTTACATATTGCAAGAAAAGGCAATTACAATATTGTATGAGATCATCTTATGTTTACATTTTATACATGCTTCAACTTGAGTTAGCCTTAAGGGGGAATGTGCATTAAATGAGCCACAAGGTCATTGACCTTCATACTTCAAGTAAGGGCTATGAAATGTTCACACCTGGAAATATCCATCTCATTATTGCCCTGTTAGTGCAATAATAGCGAAGCTGTTCAAGACTGAAATTTGTGATTAACCTGTCTGTGTGCCTTCTACACACAGTAAGGGGGGAAGGTTAAAAGAGCAAAATTTTAATTCGGACAATTTTAGGAGTCTCCAGCCTCCAAGGCTCAAGAAATACAATCACATTCTAACGCTTTATCGAAAAAGGGAAAACCTTCTTAAGAGAAAAGCTCTCAAAACACAAATCATCAAAACACAAACCAAAGCAACTGGAATTTGCTAAACATCTATGGAGTTTGAGTCAACCAACTTTTTCGGTAGAGGTAGCCACAAAAAAGTGGATGAGTGGAAAATACTTTAGTAGTATAAGGTTTGGTGGTTGATCAATGACGTTGTGGGACTGTTCTCTTCCACTGGCCTTGTTAAGATACATATCATGGGCTCTATCAAATACCTGGAGATTTTGTTTCAAATTAAAATCTGACTCACTTTGTCAGGAGGCAGTCATTGTTAAATCATTCGAATTCATGTCTTCAAAAGCCCATAAATTTAAATATTTGTAGTGTCTATTACAGTTACCTGACCTAAACACCTCAGTGGGTTGAAGGAAAGATTTAAAAGGGATGAGACCTAATAAATGGAGTACAGGTTTCATATCCCTTAACTGATCTTCTCCCACCTCATCCAGTGTACACCCACCAACCCCTTTGTTAGGTACACTTTCTCGTATCTACATTCATTGCCCATAGCACTAACTCTACTTATTAATCAGGTGCATTCTGTAGTTCTACAGTTACAGACTGTAGTCTAGGTGTTTTTAACTGCATACTTTAAGAAAACAGGACCACAACAGAGCAGGTATTATTTGGGTGGTTGTGTGTTAGTGCTGGTATGAGTGGATCAGACACAGCAGTGCTGCTGGAGTTTTTACTTACCTCAGTGTTACTGCTGAACTGATAACAGTCCACCAACTGCAAATACCCAGGGCTTTGGGCTGTTTCGCTGGTATTGGACCAGGAATTTGGAATGGTATTAAGAGATCTACATGCAGAAATATTAGTGCATCCATCTGTGACCTCAGTCTGAACAGGAGGTGGGTCCTACAGAAAGACAACAACCTTAAAAAACAAAAAAACTAATTGTACATTTTGGAATAGAGTAGTCAAAGTCAAGATTTTTAACAGAAATGTGTTAATTCTGTTGATTTAACAGAAATGTTGGAGCAGGACCTAAGCTGGGGCATTAAGCTGGGGCAAGAATGTCCATGAACATTAACCCAGTTCAAGTCATTGTGCAGGGTTGATCAACAGTCGCAGGCAGTCATCTGTACTTTATTTGTCACTGCTACTCAAAAGCATTACACCAGTTCCATAAAGCAGAGGTTCTCATACTTTTGCCAACAAGACATTTAATTTTAGATCATTGAGTTCAATAAATGAACAATAAACTGTATAATTTCTTGTGTTATTTGTTTAATTGTGTTCTCTTCATCTATTATAGTTACTCCGCTAACCTCCTCTGCAATTTGAACCGAGGTGGGCCCCTATGTCATTATGCGTTGAGGCTCATGAGTCACTTACCACTAGTTACAATGCAGCAAATCATTGAAAATTATACGTTAAAAGGTTATTCAATTGCCTTTTACTTGTGTTTTATTTTCACCAAGAGGGGTTAAAATGTGCTGAACAATGAATTCCAATAAAAATGAAGGCGTTTTTATATTTGTAGTCACCATTTGACATTTTCTTGTACACAGTCTCATATATTATCTAGCAGGGAGAAAGCTGTTAAGCAGAAACACTTCACACAAATAGTCCCCGAAGTCTGTGTATGGCTCAGTGATTTGCTACACCTACATCACAGGATTAATAATTCACACACTCCCAGATGGGATGAAAATCTAAAGCTTTAATATCTACAAATCCACTGTTCAACCACACACACACACATACACACACACACATAAAGACATGGACACACAGGCAATATAACACCAGCCTTTAAAAATGAATATACTGCTAAAAATTACATGGCCTGTAATTTGCATAACAAGATAATGAGACACACATTCATACTACCGATAATAATCCCTCAATGCATATGAAAATTCTATAAAACCAATCTAATTATAACCATTGTACAAGCTCACCCATCATAGTAGCGCCCTAATATTAATCAGTGAGAACGTTTTCACCCTGCTGATTCATCTATGGGTGAAAAGAACATGACACTGCAGAGCGTCTCTTCCACATAGCTCTATCTCTGTTCTTTGAAGAAAGAACAGTTTAAATACAGTAATTCTGCAAGCCTTGTGATATTCTGTAACCTTCATGGTGCCTATTAGTTGGGGGGGGTGGGGGCGGGGTCTCAGTTCTATCAACATTACATGATTTCTGTCAATCATTCAGAGATTTGCTCAGAACAGAACTTAAACAATTACTTGAGAAACTCGAGTAACTTGATTACTAAAAATCATTAATGCAAATTCTTTGCATTGAAGGTTCGCTTAATCCACATATACACAGCTCACTGTTTTTCACACGGATGATTATTACTAGTACATTTAGTACTAACACTGTGGGCTTGTGATGTGAAGAACGTGTAATACGATGGCAAGGACTGCTCAGTGGAGAAAGAGAGAGAAAATATCGAAGGCCAAACAGAGAATGGCCAAAGACAATGACAGAAGACAATGACAAGCACTCTGTACAATGTGTCTATTGTAAAATCGAACTAACCACAACATCAGTACTTCAGCATCCCAGCCAAGAACATCCACAGAGTGAACCAACTACAAGAACACATTAACGTCAGCATAAACCTTGATGTTAGCATTTAACATTATTCAATCTGATTGGTAGTTGAGATGAGAGCTAATAAAGGATGTATGTCATTTATGGAATGTAATATGGCACAGAAATGCACTAAAAGGGTTTAGTTTTGAAAGACAACATTATTGTATTCAATTTAGTCAATAGTCCATTCAAATGTTGCATTTGTTCTAAAAACAAAAAAAGCCAATTAGTTGTACATTTTAGGAGACCTTTATCTTTTAGTATATTTACCTTTGCTGTTTAATTAAGCAAAACCATTTCTTATCCAATTACCCAATGGAATAGAATACTAAAATATCGGTAGAATACTAAAAAATCGGCAGCTGCAGATCAATTTCAGAGCAGCATTGAGAAACAGTGGTCATATATTTAAATAGAAGTTTATATATAAATTATATATCCAATAAAACTTATATTACAAACAACAATATTACTAATGTCATGTTCTTCTGTGCATTTTAATGTCAAATACCAGACGTGTGGACTCAAGTCACAGACTAAACTGATGACTTGTGACTTGACTTGACAACATCACTGAAGACTTGCGACTTGGCTTAGACTTTACCTTTACTGACTTGGACTTGGAATCGAACTTGAGCTTTAAGACTTAAAAAACACTCACCACCCTATTTTAATCTAATAAATAAGGAAAACTGAATCACATAACTGGATAATTCTTTATTAAATGGTGCTGTAACTCCGCTCAGTTTATTCGTAACCTAGCAACAAGTAAAGTTCTGAAGCCAATCACGGGAAGCTTTGGGGGGCGCCAGTGTTGAATTTGTGCGGAGACGAGGAGCAACATGCTTCTGAAAATAATCCCAATCAACTATAAAGATTCTGCTCCATTAAATAAAGAAGAACTGCGATATGCAGGACATGTGGAGTCAAGATCACAGATGGAGCTGAAACCACTTCAAACTTCAAACTGCACAAAAACAGTAAGTCTCCGGTATGTATATTTCACATATAGCAGTTAGCTAGCTAGCTGGCTAACAAGCTAGCAAATTTAGCGACATGATAAACAACAGCTAATGTGAAGGAAGCTCTCTCCCTCTGTTCATCCCTCCTAGATATTCCACCGTCCACTGTGAACTTTACTAAAACATTAAAGCATTTAGAAAGCTTAGCATCTCAGACAGGAAGTGTTCAAGTAGTGCAGAAAAGTGCCAAACACTGATCAGTCAGAACTACAGCAGAGTCACACATGCTGTTAGAACTGAAAGACCACGTCCAGATATTAATGCTTATGGGTTTAGAATGAGATGTTATTAAAGTTCCTGTAGGTGTAATGTGTACTAATACTTCCATACAGTACAGTGTTTCTCAGCCTTCGAGGCCCACTGCCTCACATTTTAGTGTTTTTTCTGCTTTAACACCTATTTTAACTCAGTAATGGACTGGTAATGAGGTGATTAGTGATTAGAACTGCTTGAAATGATCTAATTTCATATGCAAGTTATTTTTGTTATAATACAAACTTTAAAAACGTTAATGTTATATTAATGTCAGTTTAATATACTACTAATTGACTGCAGCAGTTGTGTAAAAGACTGAAATTACGTTACATCTGGTGACTTGACTAGGACTCAAAGTTTAAGACTTGGGACTTCCTTGTATTGACTTGAGACTTGACTGTCAAGAGTTGAGACTTACTTGTTACTTGCAACTTAGTGACTTGGTCCCATGTCTGTCAAATACATCCAAACTCAAACTACACTTTTTGGAGAGTTTGGAGAGTTTGAGACTTGTGTATCAGCTGTTTACTCTGAGGAGTTCTTGTGAATAAAGTATCTGCAATTAACATTATTAATGTCCTGAGTTCATGTGTTGTAACCCACAGTTATAACTTTAATCAAATTAAACACTACAGAGCCGAGAAACGCAGCACTGATCAGCCCTGACCTGCCTTAAACATTTATTCACTGCACTATAAACATCCTCATTTCTTTTCACATTTATTATCAAAGCATCTACTTTCTGAAAAATACAGTCGTAAGCAAAAGTGTTTTCTTCAACTGAAAAACAATTAACTCTTTTTCTACAGAGAACATACTAAAACATTACATTTTTATGTTAATTGTAGTGCAGAGCTTACTGTACAGTTTAATAAAGAGGAGGAAATAAAACATGTCATGACTTTTGTACAGACAACCTTTCATGGTTTATTTTACCCTGACATGTCAAATCCAACAAATAAACAGTAAGGCTGCATTAAAATGATTAAAATATGCAGAGGGGTGTTTTTAGAAAGAGATTCAATAAAACAACTGCCTTTGCATTAAATTGCATTTTTGTGACAAACAATTGAATCTGCTGCTGTGAATGGAAAGAATTCATATATTGAAGATTGATGTCATTGATGGCATGCATTTCTAATTATATTGTGGATTTCATTTAAAGAAAGTTTACTAATGTTTCATTATAGTGTGAATGTAATTAGGCCTGATTTAGTGCAGTGCAGATTTTAAAACACTGAATCAAATCATTGTAATTGCAAAATCTCAGAAAAGCTAAATATCATTATATAGTTTGTATATTTTGGCTGTATTGTATATTTTCCTGCATTGTAACCATAATATCCAAAATTATCACTACAATATCACCACTATTATTATATTTCATCACTATTCAAAGAAAAATCATCTCCAAAACTGCAACTTTACAGGAGAGGACAAATTCCTTCATCACTATTAATGTCAATGAAACCACAAAAAATTCCAAGCTATTTTGGGGCATTTCTATTGGTCCTTTCATCATAAAATTTTCACACAATATAAAGAACAGCCATTGTGGTCAAATAACGTAAAAAAATAAAAATCGGCAATGATGTGCCAGCATTGTGTAGCTTTAGTGTCTACATATCAGACAAACAATGCACCTGGAGAAGGAATAGCTGTAGGCTCGCACAGGAATGCATGCATGTGAAAAAAATGAGATCTGTCACTATGAATAAGGGCAAAGCCTTGTGATGCCCCAAAACACATTTTTAACGCATTTGGAAATAAAACTTTCTTATGCCTATAGCATAAGGCCCTTCCCGTAACATCTGCTATATTATTCTAATATATTTTATGAATGTGTAAATCTATCTTTCTGTATAGAGCGTTGACACTATTTCATATTTGGTGTCACTTTCTGTTTGGTGTCACGGCACAAACCCACAGAATAGATTCTGTAAATACAGAATGCCTTAAAGGTATAGCCTGCAATTTTAGAACAACACAGTGGTGACTTGATTTGCTATGATGCTGAAATAATAATAAAAAAAACAAACAAACTTGCGGTTATGTTGCTCATCTTAAATTCAGAGCTCTAGATAGAAAAAAAGCCAGTCAATAACTTCAACAAAGAAAGTTGTAATTGCTTTGTTTGCATACCACTGTTTGTACGCAGTGAAAACAGAAAGCTTTATATATCAGCTCATAATGGAGAAAGAAGGCTACTCTAAATTCTCCAGGCATCTTAAGGGAATTGCCTTAACTGCTGTAAACAAAACATGTCTACAAAAATCAGTGAGTGGCTATAATTACATTATATTTAATGAATACATTTTATATTCTTTTCAATGCCTCAGCAATGTTAAGTCTGAGCATGGCCCTCTGGACACACTGACCACTTAGCAGAGAGAAAAGTTGTTTTTTTTATTTTTTCATAATTGAACAGATGATCTCATATTGATCTTGTATTGACCTCAGCTTTCAGCATCATACCATGTGAGAGACATGCAAACACGCTGCTGTTTCTGAGTCTTTCAGTGAAAGAAATTAGGAAAAGTATAGACAAAAAATAAAAAAGACAGGTAAACATACAAGTATGGTGCAACAGCTTTAACACAACTCATCAAGGATTTAGTACTTAGTTCATACGTTAATCCGGTGTAAGACCCAGAACACCACTAAACCCTGCAGTGCAGTAGGTTTCTAGGAATTCTAGACTATGGACAGAGCACACCAACCAACAAACACCAATAAACACCAGCGTTTTACTGTTGATATTATTTTAGAGTGTTAAGAAATGTCAACATCAAATAAACCAGAGTGAACGAAGTAGAACATTCCAGAACTAATAGTTTAATAGGAGAGAACATTCTAGAAAAGTGTAAAGGGATATGATATTTAGTGTTAATGGGAAGAAAATTCTAGAACAGTGTAAAGAAGAGAACGAACACAGCAGTGTTAATTGAGAACTTTCTAGAACAGCATAAATGGAGGAGAGCATTCCAGAGCAGTGTGAATACGGGAGAAGATTCAACAAAAAAGCATGAATAAAACATCATTCACTGTTATAGTGGAAAACATTCTAGAACCGTGTAAAGGGTAGAGAACATGCTAAGACAGTATGAAGAGGAAAAAACATCTAGATCAATCGATCGATTTATTGTTGTATGTTTTCAGAAACATTTTAGGGGAAGACCATTCTAGAACTGTGTGGCTGGGGAGAACATTCTACAGTAGAACAATGTAAAAAAAGAACTTTCAGTATAAATGAACAGAGAGATTCATAGAGGAATGAATAAACAAGAAACAACATTCTAGATCAGTGTACAGGGAGATTACATTCAGAGTGAATAGGGAGAACGTTCAAGACCAGTCTGAAGGGGAAGACCATTCTAGAACTGTGTGGATGGGGAGAACATTCTACAGTAGATCAGTGTAAAAGAAGAACATTCAGTATAAATGAACAGAGGAGATTCCTAGAAGAACTGTATAGATGGAGAACATTTAAAAAATATATGTATGGGGAGAATCCTCTAGAACAATGCAAAAGGGAACAATTTTCAGAATTGTGCAAATTGAGAGTACATTGTTGTGCAGTATTAAAATGGGAGAACACTAGAAATGAGTGACGCGAGATGACATTTACTGTCAATGGGTAGATCATTCTAGAATATTCAGAGAACTCTCTAGATCAGTATGAAGAGGAACAACATTACAGAATCATGCAAACGAGGAGACAGCATTCTGGAGCAGCATGAATGGTGAAAACAAATTCTACAACATTGTGAGTGAAGAAAATTCTAAATGTTATAAATTTGGGACATTCTAGAAAAGTATGAATGAGGGAAATCGTTGTAGAACAGGGTGAAGGGGAGAGAACATGCTAAAACAGTATGAAGAAGAAAAGCCTTGTAGCTACTAAACTTGTTGTCATATGTTTCCGAAAACAGAGCCTTCAAAAACACAATGAAATCCTTACGCCACTGCAGCATGCTCTTACAAATAAAGCATGAATAGAAACAGAAGTACACAGGGGACAAGAAGGGAGTGAGGTATTGCACATACACAAAGGATATTGCATGAACTACACAAGTACAAAAACAACTAACAATAAATAAAGAAATGGCACCAAACAGCCCAGGTGAGTGGCGGCAGAGAGGTTCAGAGGCCGATGGCAATAATAACATTACACAGTGGATGTGCAGTCCAGTTCTATGTGTAGAATAATTCAGGGGCGCTTACAGTGTCAGTGATACACAGCTGGTCCAGTGTCAGTGATACTTGCACAGCTCATACAGAGTTAGTGATACTTACACAGCTGATCCAAAATCAAGGATACACAGCTGATCCAAAGTCAGTGATACTTACACAGCTCATACAGTGTTAGTGATACTTACACAGCTGATCCAGAGTCAGTGATACACAGCTGATCCAAAGTCAGTAATACTTACACAGCTCATACAGAGTCAGTGATACTTACACAGACGATCCAGAGTCAGTGATACACAACTGATGTAGAGTCAGTGATACTTACACAGCTCATACAGAGTTAGTGATACTTACACAGCTGATCCAGAGTCAGTGATACACAGCTGATCCAAAGTCAGTAATACTTACACAGCTCATACAGAGTCAGTGATACTTACACAGATGATCCAGAGTCAGTGATACACAGCTGATCCAAAGTCAGTAATACTTACACAGCTCATACAGAGTCAGTGATACTTACACAGACGATCCAGAGTCAGTGATACACAACTGATGTAGAGTCAGTGATACTTACACAGCTCATACAGAGTCAGTGATACTTACACAGATGATCTAGAGTCAGTGATACTTACTCAGCTAATACAGAGTCAGTGAATATTGCACTGATGATCCAGAGTCAGTAATACTTACACAACTGATCCAGAGTCAGTGATACTTACTCAGCTAATACAGAGTCAGAGATTATTGCACAGATTATCCAGAGTCAGTGATACTTATACAGCTGATACAGAGTTAGTGATACTTACACAGCTGATCCAGAGTCAGTGATACACAGCTGATCCAAAGTCAGTAATACTTACACAGCTCATACAGTCAGTGATACTTACACAGATGATCCAGAGTCAGTGATACTTACACAACTGATGTAGAGTCAGTGATACTTACACAGCTCATACAGAGTCAGTGATACTTACACAGATGATCCAGAGTCAGTGATACTTACACAACTGATGTAGAGTCAGTGATACTTACACAGCTCATACAGAGTATGTGATACTTACACAGATGATCTAGAGTCAGTGATACACAACTGATGTAGAGTCAGTGATACTTACACAGCTCATACAGAGTATGTGATACTTACACAGATGATCTAGAGTCAGTGATACTTACTCAGCTAATACAGAGTCAGTGAATATTGCACTGATGATCCAGAGTCAGTGATACTTACACAACTGATCCAGAGTCAGTGATACACAGCTGATCCAAAGTCAGTAATACTTACACAGCTCATACAGAGTCAGTGATACTTACACAAATGATCCAGAGTCAGTGATACTTACACAAATGATGCAGAGTCAGTGATACTTACTCAGCTAATACAGAGTCAGGGATACTTGCACAGATTATCCAGAGTCAGTGATACTTATACAGATGATCCAGAGTCAGTGATACTTACACAAATGATGCAGAGTCAGTGATTCTTACTCAGCTGATACAGAGTCAATGATACTTACACAGCTCATATAGAGTCAGTGTTAGGCAGTCATCTAGGTTTTGATATATATACACACACAACATAATTACATTACATTCATTATTAAGTGTTGTTAAAAGTGATGATCCAGTCACTGCTAGGCTGAAGCAAATATCAACGTCATCAGGCGAAGGCAGGGTGCACCATGGACAGGTCTATCGCATGGCCAACACACACTCACGCGCGCATGCACGCCTACGGGCAGTTTAGAGTGAACGATCAACCTAACATGCATGTGTCTGAAGTGAAATGAGAGATTAAACCATAGGAGCACTTTGTAGTTCTACATTTACAGACTGTGATTCATCTGATGGTGGTGGTGTGTTATTGTGTGTTGTGCTGATGTAAGTGGATCAAACACAGCAGTGCTACTGGAGTGTTTAAACACTGTGTCCACTCACTGTGTGCACTCTATTAGACACTCCTGACTTACTGGTCCACTGTGTATATCTGCTGGTCCACATCCGCTGCTGCACAGTTTATGGTCCTCTAGTCCTTCGTCAGCTGCCCACAGGACACTGTTGTCTGGATAGTTTTGGTCGGTGGACGATTCTCTGTCCAGCAGTGACACTGAGGTGTTTAAACACTCCCGCAGCACTGCTGTGTCTGATCCACTCACACCAGCAAAACATACAACATACACTAACACACATTAACACACCACCACCACATCAGTGTCAATGCAGTGCTGAGAATGATCCTAATAGTACCTGCTCTGTGGTGGTCCTGTGGGTGTCCTGATTATTAACCAGAGAATCAGATGAACTACAGTCTGTAAGTGTAGCTCCTATATGGTCAGTGGAGCTGATAAAGTGGACAGTGTGTGTAGATATAAGGAGGTGGTTTTAATGTTATGGTGTATATACAGTTAGTTTACTGGTTATTCTGATCACACAGACACTCAGGGGCTATTTAGCATCTCCAGTTCAACTGACCACATGTGTTTGGAGTAAAACCCACACAGACACTGGGAGACCAAACTAACTCCACATAGAGTGAATGGTTTGGATTTAGGTCTTATTATTTCTACTTCAAATAGAACTTTAACTGCTTTTACTTTAAATATACTCACCAGTGGACAACCATTAACATAAACAAGACATACTCAGTATAGGAATCATATTACTATGAATATTTACTTCTACTTTTCTTCAGTGGATCTTCATCCAAAGAGATAGTACAAGAATATACTTAGACTTTCCTGTGTACTCGTGAGTATTAATCAAGTATACTTACGTATAACTGTGTTCACTGAGATGAACATACACAGTAAACTGAAAGCAGACTCACTTATTTAGTGAGTTTAGAAGTAGTGACTAATCTCTTACTTAGATAAACTTCTTGTTTGTAAGGGAAGCCAATCAAATGTCTAGATTTGTGTTTGTAGACCAATCAAGCGTTTCACACTGAGCCACTCTAAACAAGTTTATTTACAATATTTACAGACATAAGAAATGATGAAAAGTTCTCATGTAGGGGGGGGAGGTAAGAATGGGGAATGAAGGAGTTCAAGCTGAGAGGTCATCATTCTGTTCTCCTCTTCTTGCTGGGAGGTTCCTCCTCATCAGTCGTCTCAGACTCCGTCACAGTCCTCTTTCTTTTACAGCTCTTGATGTTGACTGAGAGTCTCAGCCTCGTTGGAGGACTTCCTGCGTCATCTGAGAGTCTCCGTCTCTTTGGAGGACTTCCTGCGTATTCTGCATCATTGTCATTCAGATGTGCAGTCTTTACGTGTCTCTTTGTCCTTCTGGGGAGACAAGATGTTTGGAGCAGGGGCAGTCTCAGAATCTGTCACAGTTTCTTTTGCGGCTCTCGATGTTGATTGAGAGCCTTGGTCTTTTTGGAGGACTTCCTGCGTATTCTGCATCATCCTCCTCTGAAGTGTCCAACTTTCTCTTGCGGGACGGAATTGATGCAGATGTGCAATCTTTAGGTATTTTTTTGTCCTCCTTGGGAAATAAGCTGGGGCTTCATGTTGTTTGTTGGCAACAGAGTCACTGCTGGATTGAGAATCGTCCACCGACCAAAACTATCCAGACAACAGTGTCCTGTGGGCAGCTGACGAAGGACTAGAGGAACATAAACTGTGCAGCAGTAGATGTGGACCAGCAGATCTACACGGTGGACCAGCAAGTTGGGAGTGTCTAATAGAGTGCACAGTGAGTGGACACAGTGTTTAAACATTCCAGTAGCACTGCTGTGTCTGATCCACTCACACCAGCACAACACACAATAACACACCACCACCACATCAGTGTCACTGCAGTGCTGAGACATTGCTGAGACAGTGGTGGTGGTGTGTTGTGTTTGTGTGAGTAGATCAGACACAGCAGTGC
The DNA here is from genome assembly GCA_021613375.1 of Megaleporinus macrocephalus. Classification (NCBI taxonomy): domain Eukaryota; kingdom Metazoa; phylum Chordata; class Actinopteri; order Characiformes; family Anostomidae; genus Megaleporinus; species Megaleporinus macrocephalus. The sequence continues at coordinate 29,595,056 of CM038711.1, read as the reverse complement.
TAAGTGGTGGTGTGTTGTGTTTGTGTGAGTAGATCAGACACAGCAGTGCTGCTGCTGGGGTGTTTAAACACCTGTGTCACTGCAGGACTGAGAATTGTCCACCAACCGAAACTATCCAGACAACAGTGTTTTGTGGGCAGCTTCCTACTTCGCTTGTGCTGCAAAAAGTTCTGCTTAAGTTGCATCATGGGATTGTTTTAGCGGCTAAGGAACCGTTTGGTGCTTGCTTACAGTTCAGCTGAAGGAAGTAACCTTAGTAGAGAGTGTGTTTAAGGGATGTAAGAATGGGGACAGTCTAGAGTAGGGGTATTTAATTAGAACTCAGTCCAGTCAGAGGAGATTTCTTTAGGCCAAGGTCCGGACCATCATCATTTCTAACTTGTGTGATGATTCAGTGCCATATCCTGTATAGTGAAGTAGAACATGAAGGAGAACATTCAAGAGTGTTCTAGAGAGCGTTCTAGAATCACATGAATAGAAAACGTTCTAGAAATACGAATGCGGGGAACATACTAAAACTTGTGGATATTTAGGACAGGACACATTAGAATATAGTAGAGTCATTGTAGACTCCTTCAACAAACACACACCTACAAAGAAAATCAACTAAACCTTTGGGTTTGTTGGTGTTTGTTGAGTTGGTTTGCTCAGGCCTTCGGAATTCTCCCCTGCTGCTTTCTCCTCTCATATGTTTACTCTTGTTGAATACTTATTGAAATATTTTTTTTGGGAACTTCTCCCCTGAACCATTTCACTATTTCAATATAGCTAAGATCTGTAGAAATGAACAGAGTAAGACTGGTGAAAATAAGCCCATGAGAGCCTGGGAAATCCATGCTTTCACACTCAATGAGGCTTCTTTTGACTGTACTGTAAATACCATAATGCTTTGCTACAGCCTGCTCTTCAGAGACACTCCTGCGGAACTCCCCAGCCTCGCAAAAAAAAGAGGAATGCTTACCAGCATCACAAGTTCTGCAGCCGGGAGAGGCACAAAAGCAGCAGGCTGTCAGCATCTAAAGTAGCTTTGGGTACAGCGATGTAAAAGCAGGCCAATCCTTCCCGTAGTTTTTAGATTCGAAGTACCTCATAAACCTCGCCTGTAAATCACTCACCCACTCTTTCACACACGCTCTAGCAGCTCAGGTGCAAGGCTTCCTGTCTGTCAACTCTTAACAAACTAGAACTACCTAACCCCTGTGCACTGACATAAAATGCCAGTAGCTGGAAAAAAGACTTTAAACTTTTTATTGACAATGTTACATCAATTGGCACGAAAACTGTCTCAGTTGTTTCCTCGACAAACTTTCTCTGTTAGACTGTTTCACACTGTGTACTACTTGACATTGCCATCATTTCATTATGAGTTGATACTAAGCCAGTGAGTGCTGTCAACACTAGACCTGGGCAATGTAATCAGATGTCGCTGATGACTGACAAGCAACCCGAGTGTGATGTGTAAAAGGCAATAATGGCAGAGTTGGGAAAGAGAACGGAGAGAGAATTAGAGAGGACTCATTTACCATTTCATGTCCTTAGCTGACTGTGTCGTTTGAGTGACGGGTACCATTTTGGAATTTGATGTTTATGGATCTTACTTTGTCTCTTCCATTAGTCAGCATTAAAACTGTCAGCTTCAATACACGTTTATATTAATCGCACAGAACAGCTCACGTTTGCCTATTTTATTAATGTGTTATAACTGGGTACTAATACTTTGTGTGTTTAGGGCCCAACTAACAACCATTAATAAACTAACAGATCAACAGTTTTTAAACAGTTCAAAAACACTTTGTAACAATAATCTTATTCTGAAGTGATTCAGAGTGATGTTAGTTATGAATTTCTGATGTCATCCAATAAAGAGAATTTTTAAAAAATAATTTTGGAGCCTTTCTATAAAATTTAAAAGAATGAACTCAAAAAGGACATACTGTAAAGCTCCGACACTGTTGTTTCCTCCTTCAAATACAAATCCAAGCTGATTTCTAAACTACTATTTAACTTGTCTCATTAATATTTACACCCCCCGGAATGTGCATATGACAGCAGAGCAACAGCAACAACAGACTATGTTCAAAAATGGATCTTTCCTGGCTGGGAGGGGGGCGTCGGCACTTTTCACGTCCTTTCCAAGGAACCAAACTGCCTACAGGCACAGCTGATGTTCATCTTTAAATGTTGCCATAGCATTTACACGTTTTTTAACTGAGTGTTCCTTTCCACCTTAAACGCTACGGCTTATATATGTGTCAGAATGTATCTTTGGTGCCATTTAAGGTGGAACGGAAAAGCCAAAAAAGAAGTTGTAAACAAGGAAGCCAACTTCAGTCCCCTAAACAAGATCCCAAACAACCTAAATTCAAAGTTAATAGTTTTTTTCACTCTGGATATTTTACTCTGGACAGTAACTCAAACCTTAGTCAATATTAAGCAGGTGTCAGTCAGCCTTTGACACTGAACAAACTGAACAGAGGAACAGTTCCACCTTTATCAGCATCACAACAGTAACCAGCCATGCTGTGTGAGTATACATATTCATAAGCTTACCAGACAAGGCGACCATGCTTGTTTCATTTTAAGTTTTCCACATTATTTTAACATGCCAATGGCCATTTACATTGTGTGAAATTCCATGATGAATGGACCAATAGAAATGCTCCAAACCAGCTTGGAAAAAAACCTGGTTCCATTGCACATTGAAAGTAAAGTATGTTTTTGTTCTCTCCTGTAAAGTTGCGATTTTGGAGATACTTGTTTTTCATTGGACAGCAACGATATGTTGGTGCAAAAATACATATGGGCAATTTTCACCCCAACCAATGCCACATATCATTTTATGTAGACAGAAGAAAAACATTTTAAGTATAGTTTTTGTGACCTTGTTACAAATTGTTACCTTGCTTTACAGAACTTTACAGTCTTCTTCATAATAGCTACACTTCTTCCATTTTAAGAGAGATGAGAGAAATAAACACAGCTGTTATTTGAAGCCATAAGACAAACTCAAAGCTACATCATAGCCATTCAATCCCCTGCAGTTAGCTCAGAAACCCCAGGATGCAGTGGGGTGCTATTTTTTGGTAGAGGTGGCCTTTGATCTTTTCCAGCTCTGTATCAAACTTGCCAAACATGATAGACTCAATTCGGACAAGATTAAAATTAGGATCATTCCTTTCTTTTTTTTACGAGCTTCCCAGTGATCCGTTTTTATCATTTCTCCTCTCCCGAGAACAATACAAGCCAAATTACCTAGTGTTTTCACTGAAGTCAGTGGAGATCTTTTTTAGACTTAATAACTCTATCCATATTTAGAGAATCCTCTCTGTGATTCTCAGGGTAGAGCAGTAAAAAGGTTTTTGACTGCTGCTATTCGGCATATATAGCCTTCTTTAGTGTGTATCCATATGAAATAATAACTGAATTACACAAGAATGGATACTCTGGAAGAGTCTTGCATTCTCTTTCTTGGTCTAATTGGTAGGACTTTCATCTCCATTCTCTCTGTAGTGAAACACACAAGCAGGAGGAGAATGAAAATTTGAATGGCAAGAACCCTTTATATTCACATGTGTTATCATCGAAATGTGTTATCAAAGAAATATTAAAGTTTTTGTATTGAACGTGGTCATATGACTATATGTGACATGTATATTAAAGACTGGAAAAATAAAGCCCAATAGATCCTGCAGTATTCGTACCACCATCTGGATATGTGCAAAACTTTTACAGACATAGGGAACAGACAACGCTCTGGTAAGCTCATCTAAATTCACTCTTTATTAATTACCTGGATTTAATCATTGGTCCAGTCAACTTTCCTTAAGACCCTGTTGTCACATGCTTTATGTCTTTTTAGATCCAGTAGCTCATATAATAACACTTGTGCACTGATACACCATTTTTAATCCCATAGAACAAGAGCCTAAATGCATGTCCCTCAATAAAACTAACATAATGGGTGTGTCTCAAAACCTAGTGAGTGCCTACATAGACAGCATTTTATGTCATAGTATGCGCTCCCGATATGTAGGCTGTCCCAATTCTTATACCTTAAACATGCTCTCTACTAAGGCACCTTATTTTGATCTGATTTTAAAGAAGCATCCAATGCTTCCTCAGCCGCTAAGGCACTCCCATGATGCAACGCAGGCAAATCTATGAGCAGTGAAGTCGTTTTTTAATGTAAGTTATTTTGATTCTCTCTGGTGTTTTTATGTGTTTCTTGTCATATAATCACACAAAACAGTATTTTATTATCAACTCTGTAACAAATCATTGACCATTTTGCAGTTTTATACTGGAGACTTTAACATTTATGCTAGTGGATTTTTAAGCCTCGGGCTATTGTTTTGGATGCCGGTCGGAAGCTAAGCAAGCAGCCAAACCATTGGTTGCGTGCTGCAGTGGGAACAAGCCGTGACACAGTTGCTCTCTAGCTAGAGCGTCTTATGAGGAGAGATGTCAGACAGAACGCTGCCTCCTTAAACAGCTACCTACCTAGACAGTACCTACTTAGACACCTCACTAGATTTTGAGACAGACCCAATGTGTTAACTTAAGTAATTTTCTGAAAGTAATAAGTGCACATCACAACTAAAGGTGAACCCACCATGTGTAAAGTACACAAGCTTTTCATGCATAAGCTTTGTAAAACAGTACACACATATGTGCGTGTGTGTGTGTGTGTGTAAGCTGAACCATTCAAGGCCAGCCTTGCTGCTGACAGGTCCGAAGAGGTAGTCAGTCAGCCTTATGCAGCTTCTCAGCGTGACTGGAATCTTCAGAGTTTGCAATTCAATATTTCCCAGATTTAATTGAGAGGGCATAATTCACTTCCAGTAGGCTCGGCTGGCCCTGGTCCCCTGCACACCGACACATCATTGAATTACAAGTACCCCTAGCCCAGGCAGCATGGGCAAAAGCCCTACACTGCAGTGTGAAAGAGAATACTCACGGTAAGATAAAATATACTGTAAAAACTATGGAGGCATAATCAATTTAGAGAGAAAAGAGGAGAGGTGGAGAAAGGAGCCTGTGGTTGGTTTGAACAGGCTTTGAAAGAAAAGCCCTTCACTGCTGTGGAAGAAAGCTCGGTTTGATTGAGCAGGACTTCTGGCCGGCTAACGTTATTGCTATTCAGAGCATCATCCCTGTAGTATATCTTGCTTGTATCACATTTACACACAAACACACACACACACACTCACACACACACACACACACACACACACACACAAACACACACATTGTCGCTGTCCAAAGTATTACACTGTGCAAAGTTTTAGGTATTTGGGACATTATGTTTAAAAAGCTATTTTTAATCTTTTATTTGCAATAAAAAAAAATGTAATGTAAACATGTAAACACTTTATTATTTAAATATTCAAATAGTATTACTACAGTAAGCAGTGTTTTTATATATCGTCGCTGTCCAATGAAAAATAAGTATCAAGAGAGAAAAAAACATACTTTACTTTCAATGACTGTCAATTGAACCAGAATTTTTGGAACACTCAAAATGAAAAAAATTAAGATGTTTTTCACTGGACAGCGACGATATGTGTTTATTTAACCCTTTCCAAGCTGAGGCAATCCAGCTATTTTGTAGTTAGCATCTAAGACCTGCTTTGACTACTTCATTAAGTTAAATTAAGATTCAATTCAATGACTTCTGACTGACATGAAAAGTGCTGCTTTGGTATACTGTGCAGGCAGATTATCTCATTATCTTAACTACGACAGTGCTACTAGCGTGTAGCTTGATAAACAAAAAACTGTTTGAAATTCAAACTGCTAAGTGCACATACTGAACTTCCATAAAGACAGTCACAGTGCAAAGTCTATTCGCTTTTTATTTTTATTAATTTTAATGTTAATATTTTTCTCTACAACAGATAAATGCTTGACTACAAGACTATGCAGGACCAAAGGCCTATTTAGCCCCCACCAATATAGCTACCCAGAGACGTTATAAGGGGGGAGACTGGCCACTGGTTAAAATATGAATGGAAAGGTCCTACCACTGAACATGACATCAATTTACAGGGAAAGTTCCAAGGAAAAAGTCAATTAGATTGCTGGCTCTGGTGCGGGCTGGGATATTGTACGCTAGCGGGGAAAGCCACCCTGTTTGTGGAGATCTGTGGGGATCAGTGCAGTGGCTAGAACACGCCAAAAATATCCTGATTTTTTTGTGTGTTCTTAAGTCTGACGCTAAAAACCATGTATGAGGTTTTGTCAGATTTCATCAGTGATTTCAAGAATGTGTCTGAAGCAGGAATTTGACCTTCAGTTTCATGTATTTTGTTCTTTTCCCATTCAATAAGACAAGAATTTGGTCTTGTAGGGCTGTAAATGACTGCCCGGGGGGAGTTGCAAAGACGGCCTCCAAGTGAACAGATTTTCCTATAAGGACTTTGAGCTGGCCATGTTTTGGTTTATTTCAATGTGACTGTTAACAATAGTTGCTCTGTTCCACAGTCAGAAATGTCACAACCACTGCTAAAAGTGAACTACAACACAGATACTTCTCTGCACTGGATGTTTAGTCTACTTTAAAACAGAAAGCAACTGTCTGTAAGGATTCTTCGCACTGGGTCAACTGATTGTACAATTATACAATTTTCTACTCAGTAATTACAATATTCTCTACATACCTTGTTTTTGCACTAGATAAAGAGATAATTAATTTATCCAAGAGGGAAATTCAAGATCACCGGGTTTAACCCACACTAATGTATATACACACTAATCAACAGACACACTAGGGGGCAGTGAGCACACTTGCCCGGAGCCGTGGCCCATAACACAGCGCCCGGGGAGCAGTCAGGTGTTAGGTGCTTGCTCAAGGGCACTTCACTCGTGTCCTGTTGGTTCATTGGATTGAACCGGTGACCTTCCATTCACATGTCTGGTTCCCTAACATCCTGGCCACGACTGACCCACACTGAACTACCCCTGATCTACAATTGCCTCAAAATGGTAAAGAGCTTATATTTCAGATTTCATCAGAGGAACTCGTGTCAGGTGATCGTCGTTCAATAAAACTGGTCATATTAATAGGTATTAATTTACTAAAAGCTGAGATCATTGTTAGCAGCAGCGTCAAACAATATTTTTTTCTGATTTTTAGATTTCTTCAGAAAAAAGATACAATAATGCTACATTTTACAATATCCTATAAAATGTGAATGCAATGTTTATTTACAAATTGCTATTGTGTTTTGTATTAAATCCTGTTAAATGGGGCTAATATTGCCCTCCATGTAATGAACCATTAGGCTGTTTAGTGTCCTATGAGCTCTGGTGATATGTGTGATATAGTCAGAAAAGCATATTTCCTGGATTGTGACATAGTTTATCACAATAATGATGTATATTGTTATACTGTATAGCCCTAGTCGGATTATTACATCATGGTTGCCATATTAAACATAAGATTTTTTAACCTGGCGCAGCAGAGCACCCAGCCCCCTAAAAAAAGAGAAAACAAAATAACTGCAATATGTGCTGCTGTAATGTACTACTGCTCGTTATCACCCTGTTTTGATAATGTATATCTGATCTGATAGCTATCCTTTAATTAATACTCGTAACAAAATACGGTTACTTTTTTTGGTGTCCTGATTATGTTACAGAGTGACACGTATTCTGTTCCTACCCAACCCTCTCGATAACAAGATTTGTTATTTTATAAATAACGTAATCGATAGCGCTGATTAGTTGTTGCAGCCCTAATATAAACGAATGGCCTGTTGAGCCAAACACGGAGAGACAAACACACAGACACTGCACAGAGCACGGTCAGTAACACCGTTCTGCTACTGCCTTACCAAAACATGCAGAACTGACACTTAGATCTGCTGCATAGGCTATGTCTCAATGGATGGACAGACACACACACACACAGCCCAGAAGAATAAAGGGAAACACACACTCTGTCTCTGACTGCATGAGCCAGACCAGGCCGTGTTCTCCTACTGCACTGCCTCAGTGGGATGTCATTGATATTCCACAGCGCTGCTCACCACGTTCAGGAAATCAGGGGCCGCCCATAAAAAGTGCATTATAAGGAGTTGGCACCAGACAGAACATAGAGGCGCATAAACCAGAGATACACACACACACACACACTGCTCTTACACAGCCCATCCAAACTCAGCTCCCACATTCAGCTCTCTCAGGTGTGAAGTTAGTTATTCTCAACCCTGATTGAACATAGACAGAGATACACAGCACAGCTCCAGCCTTGGCAATACCTTATGATACACCAGCATGTTTTTTTTGTTTTTTGTTTTTTTCCAGGGAGAGAAGATTGCTTATCTCTGGTATAAGCACTGAATTATCAGAGAAAAAGAAAAGAGGTGAGAAATGCTATATATCATCTAGAGGAGACCCTCCCAGCAATCTGTGGGAGCTTGCTAAATCTCTGAAAGACAAAGGAGAACACCCGGGTTATCTGATCACACCATCATTTCTATTTAATACACTGTAAAATAAGCAATTATCACCCTTATCATTTGATTTATATCCTCCTGTCTAATTGTTTCTCGTCTGGCGGGCTGGGGATATTTTCCATAGGTGAAATGGATGGAATTTGCGGTAATAATGCATTCCATCTTGCAGACTAATTACGTTTAGCGAGATTAAATAAACGCAAGTTCACTTCAGCAGGAATTAAGACGGACATATCAAAGTTAGGCTCCCACTTTACTCGAGCAAACTACCTACTCCCAGAGGCGATGATGGAAAAACTCATTCACAGCATAAAATGCAATAATGCGATTCGAGCGCTGTCCTCGGAGAACCAATGGAACTATGTTTTACTTGAATTCTTTCAAGTGGTAGCGCAGGCACTGCTGTTGGAATACATTATCCCTAATGAATAGAGCATTATTCCGTTTTGTTCAGCAAAGACGATATGGCCACTGTGACAGTGTGCTGGCACGCCAGGAATCTTCAAAGGCTCCAAGTGCTGCTGTCTATCTGTCTTTCATTTCTCTGTCTCTTTCTTTCTGCCCTGTACTATGCATGAATAGTCCTTCCATCTCTACCATTTCTGCCTCCTGTTCTCAGCATGCTCGTATGCAAGTGTGGTATATGGACTCCGTCTGTGCTCACTGTTGCCTTTCAGGCACTTATCTCTCTCTTTTTTTTCACCCCATGCTATGTCCATAAACTATTCATGCCTATGTATCTTTGGTCCCGAAAGAGGGTTAAACTGTTACATTTTGAAGCATTTTGTCCTTTTTATTTAAGGTTTTATTTCCCCCTTTTTAGCTGTCCTAAATTTTTAAACAAAAGCCTGGAAGTTAGGCTCGTACTTCAATTAGTCAAAAAAAAAATGAATCTGCAACATCGTTGTGTAGAAATTTCTACAGTTTGGATTAGTTCATTGTGTAGAATCAGAGGCAGTTCAAGCACCTAACAATTGACTTACGCTCCGCCCATAAATGTCAGCGTGTTATATGTTGTGAGGTTTACAAAATATTGGCTATTGACTCCATTCAGTTCAGAGCAACTTAGTTTTTGTAAAACAGATCTAAGGTTATTCACTTCTTATAAGTATTTTGTACATGTATATACAGTCACACTGTCAGGACGTATTTAAGACAGAAAGACATTTTTTTTTTTCTGATGTTTTTAGTGCATTAAGCTGTAAACACTGTCAGGATTCTGGCACTTGACCTCTGATTGGCTATCTGCATTTCCATGTATACACACTTCCATATCTTTTTGCACTGGTCCAATGTGAATGAAAGTTTTTTCGTTCTAGCTAAATTCAACCTAGCAAACAGTTATTTCAGGCTCACCCTATACTTCTGTATGTGTCGTGCCACAGAGCTGGCCTGTGATTGGTCATTTTGCAAGTTAGCCAAATTTTCTTTGCCGGCCAGTAGTGAGCGGTTACAGTAACAAATTCTCCCAACAGCTAGGAACTAAGATACATATAGATTAGTTTTTTGTCATGCACTCATACTAACACTAGCATGGTAATAATAACCATAGCATTTTAAACTGGAAACTCCACATAACATTGCAATCCCAAACAAATTTTTATAATATGAACATTTAGATGCAAATTGAGTTTTTGCAGAGGGAAACTCGTAGAGCCGTCTCTGACTTTAGTCTAATCTTATATAGTATTCAGCCGTATCATCACGTTTTTTATTTATATCCGGTATGTATAATGTTCTATTACACTTATATTGGGAATGTTTTCTACATTGTGTCCAGGCAGGTCCAGCAAGCAAGCTCTCCCATTGGGTAGGCTTTCATGTGCTGGACTAAAAGCGCAACACATTAGATTAACTGACTTAACCAGTGTTTAGATATTCAATTAAAATTTTCAAGAGAAAAAAACCCCAAAAACATCAGTGTAGGATTTTAAGGGGGATAAGGGGTTACTCTACTTTGTAATTTATTAAAATTACATGCACAAAAATAGTTTCTTGTTTTATTAGTAGTTACTTAGAATCATCTAGTTAGGACCAGTGTTTTTAAATTGATACCAACACACTATACAAGAATATTTATTTAATGTTCATTAATTTAAGAGTAAGTAGAACTGCTGATTTAATGTAAACCATTACTGTTTGAGGTGACTCTACAGTCCAGTACAGGTGACTTAAAAATATGTTTGCATAATTTTATAAACTAAATTAATTTAAATGGAATTTCAAGATGTATTTTAGTCAGAAAAGCAAAAGAATTGCAGCTCTGTGTCAGGACCCTATACTATACTGCTACAAGGTAAAGCAAATATATGTTTGATGTAGAACAGCAAGAAACAGAACAGAAAAGCCAGAAATGCTTAGCACTAATATACTCCTAGAATCCCACAGGTGAGCTAACTTAGATCAACATTATTGTATAGCTTTTTCTCCCTTTTGACCAGTTTTTGACCGAGTTTTTACCTTTATGGCCTGAACCGAAGGCTTAACTGATACTCACAGTTGGCCAATGGATTTTGGCCAACATTCCGTAAAGCTTCTTCAATCTCACTTATTGTGGACCAGAAATATATATATATATATATATATATATATATATATATATATATATATATATATATATATATATATATATATATATATATATATATATATATACTTGTTGTCCAGTGAAAAACAATTCTCTACATCATTACATTGTGTGAACATTTCATGATGAAGGGATGAATGGAAATCAATGGGCTCCAAAACACCTTGGAAAAAATGAAGGGCAGTTTTTGGCTTTTCCTATGGAGTTGCAAACCACATCAGTGTCAAGAAAACCTTGTCGGGGTTCAGCTTAAAAAAAAACACTTATAAATAAATGTATGTTTATTGTGTAGACTTCATTTCAAGGAGAAAACCAGAAGACGTTTTATTTGAAGAACCGCAAATTCATCATTCATGTGCATGATCACAATTTCATATAGACTGAGATCCATCAAAATAGGATCAATACAGGCATGAACTGAATATGATGTTAATATATAACTCTATATAAGAGAGACTCATAAACTTTAACTTCATAAATTCATGAAGGCCAGTGTGCCTATTAAGCCTGAGAATGATCGAGAGAGTGAGAAAGAGAGCGGGAGCGAGAGAATGTGATTCATGAATTGTAGTACATTGGCTTGGTGAAGAGCCTGGAGCCTTTTTTTTTTGGAAAGCCTTGAACAGTTCTCTCTGTCTCTGAGAAAGTGCCTCGGAGTTCAAACGTGTGCCTCTCCTCTAGTCTCATGACGAGAAGCACTATCAGCGCTGGGCGTCTAACGGCAGGACCTGCTCTCATCTCGTGGAGATGCTGCAGGGCAGAGAAGAGAAGATAGAGGGATAGAGGGATGGAAGGATGAGGCGGAGGGGGGATCTGAGTGACTAAATCCTCTCCTTTAGGACCGCTGATCATTTCAGTCACAGTTGGGGGTCCACCCTCTCCAGCGTGATACCAAATTACGCGCACGCAAAGCAGCATCAAAGCACACATAAAAGCCCCGTAATGTGCTGTGACTCTGAGCCTTTCTCTCGCCTCGATGAGATTTAAATCGATTCTGAACACCCTCTCAGAAATGTCGGTTTAAGGACATTTTAGATAATTACACAGCTGTGGCTTAGCAATGAGAAATCTTTTTTCACCTCCCTCGCCTTAAAAGGTTTTTGCCACCCATCTCGACGCTGCTACTGAACCATGTGAACACCATTCCCCTCATTTGGTTTACTTAAAAGGGCCAAATGGAGTTGTGTCAAGGAGGGCTGGCTCCATTTCTGCTGAGATAGTAACTTTGTTGTGCACGTGCCATCTTTAATACAGTCTTAACAATAAAATCCTGTAAAAGGTTCTTCGCACAAAGAGCTTTACACAGACGCCTCAACATCTCAGTGTACCAGAATTCTTTTGGTATTACGCATGTTCACTCTTGGCCTTTATTAAAGCTTCCACTCTTTCCAGGAGACTTGCTTTCAGGCTTTTTTTCTGCTGTACATGGTCCAAGTAATCCCAAAGCAATTCAGTAATGTTGAGGTGTGGAGGTGGACAGTCCATTGTTCTGTGAACACCCACAGTGCCTTTGTTTGGTTAGTTTGTTTTGTATTAAAAGGTCAAATTATAATTATGAGAAAATATCTTGTTATCATAAAAAACATGAAAAGCGGAATGTCTCATAATTATAGAATATCAACACAGATGTGAGAATTTGTCACACTGTTTGAATACTAATTAAAATACCAGCTACGCTGCTCGGTAATGCTAAGATTCAACTGTGATTTAAGGCAAGTATGAAGTTAAATTAAATTTTTACAACATATTGTCATGTACTAACAGGATTTTCTTGTTGTTATAACACTTTATATTGTATTCCACCATATTTTCTTCATAAAAAAGATACTTTCCCATAATTATGATATATTATGACTTTTATACAACATATTTTCTGATCATAATAACAAGACATGACAATATTTTTACAGCATATTTTCTCATAATAACGACAAGCTGACGGTTTATTTTTTATTGATTTCTTTTTTTATTCCTTACTTTTAACTATGCTTGGCAACTAAGTATCGCTGTCCGTTTCTTTATCTTCTTTGGTTGCATTTTCTGTTTCTAATTCCTTTAAATTATGTGAAAATGAATATTCATAATAACATGTTTCGCCATAATAACACTTTTGCCTTGTCTTGAAGTTTCAGCTTAAGAGAAGAGAAGAGAACAATAACTTGTACTTAATAGATGTTGTAAATTGAAAAAAAAAGAATGATCTTTGACTTTTGCACAGTACTTACTTTTGGTATTTTTTAAGAATGTAAACACTCTGGCCATGAAGTACCCTGCTTTTGCACAGTGAAGCTAGGATTGGCTCCAGCCCTCCGCGACCCCGACTAGCGGGATAAAGCAGAAATTAATGGATGGATGGAAATACATAAACACAGTTTCATTAAGTTTCACAGTGGGTGTGTCGGAAATCACCTACTTCCCTTCCACTCAGTAGGTAAAATCAGTAGGCGAGCACAGCTAGTATTTCCGAATACTCAGTAGTCATCTAGTAGTACATGAACGGTACCTGGAAGACCTACTGAATCAGCAGACATTTTTATGTACGCGACTGCAGCACACTGTGCTATCCCATAATTCAATTCGTAGCTACGGCTGGTGAACTGCTGCTACAGAGGTTAGAACTATCTCTATGGTAAAATTATTACAATTCTCCTAATTCGTCTTCTCGAGTTACAGCTTGATATTGTCTGAGTACGGATTCAGACAAAAACGCAGGTCAGTGTCACAAAAAGCTTTTAAATAAATAGCAGCACTTTTACAGTGGTGGTTTGACGTCTTACCTCAGAGGATGTTGGTAAGATGGCGGACGTATTATGTATGAGATTGTGTGGATATCAAACACTCCCATACTGAAACCACCTACTAGTCTACCACTCAAGCAGTACCTATTGGCTCCAATGTAGTAACTACTGACCTAGTAGGCGATTTCAGATGCACCTAGTGTTTTGTTCTCTCCCAGGTCAACACAGTTCACACATGTAAATGAAGCTGCAACAACAGCCCCGTTTTAATGTACTGTTTTTGTGATGTCACTAAAATAAATACAACAACGAAAAGCCCACATTCGCATATATCCGCTTTTTAGCCTACAGCGGGTCAGCTCCGCCCATTCAGGTTAAAGTTCTAATGAATGTTTAACCCAGACTGACGCACGATTCAGGGCAGAGAGATCATTTACATATATAAGTCTTACCGTACGTTCACACTAGCAGGTGACAGCGCGACAGGCGATCAGTCTTTTCCTGTGGGAGTGTACGATTTTCAGCCGTGATTTAGCATCAAGCGGCAGGCGACACGCGTCAAGTTGAGCTGAAAATTTCTCACCTTTATGCAAATGAACTGTGATGCAGTGAAGTGACAAGCTAACTGATTGGCTCAAACTAAAACCGCAGTCCAATTGTAGCGGTCCGCAGCCTCTGTTCCTTAAATCTTTTTTCCCTCATTCCCAACAGTATGGCTCTCAGTATGAAAGAGAACTGTACAGTGCTATTATAAAGTATTTGCCCCCTTACAGATTACGTTTGTTTTTGCACATTTGTTACACTTAAATGTCTCATATTATCAAACCAATTTTCATATCAGACAAAGATTACCTGAGTAAATACAAAAAGCAGCTTTTAAATGATGATTACATCTATTAAGGGAAAACAACCTGGCCCTATGTAAAAAAGTAATTGTCCCCCACAAATTAACTGTGATTAACCACTTTTTTTGGAAAGCTGTGTTCAATTTTACTAGCCACACGTATGCCTGTAGAATCAGACCTGTAGAATCAAGAAATCACTTAAATAGAACCTGTCTGATAACATGAAGTAGGCTAAAAGATCTCAAAAAGCAACACATTATGCACCAAACTGAAGAAATTCAAGAACAGACAAACAAAGTTATTGATCTATCAGTCTGGAAAATGTTGCAAAGCCATTTCTAAGGCTTTGGGACTCCAGTGAACCACAGTGAGAGCTTTTATCCACAAATAGAGAAAACATGGAACAGTGGTGAACCTTCCCAGGAGTGGCCAGCCTACCAAAATTACCCATCAACGCATCGACAACCTGGTTTATACTACATGACTTTTTGAGTCGTCAGGTCTGTGTGTCATTCACACTACATGACTGGTTGTGCAGTAATCATGAGTCTTTCAGTTGTTGTGGCTTTTGCGCTACATGACTGATTGGTGACTTGGGGTCACGATTTCTATGATTTTCACCCTGGGGAATCGCCGACTCATCTGGCTGCTGTCAAAAAACACTTTCATTTGTCATGAGAACACGAAACACATGTGAGAACTAGCGATACCATGTAGAAAACCACTGCTGACCAAAAAGAACACAAAGGTCAGTCTCACATTTGCCACATCTTGATAATCCCCAAGACTTTTGGGAAAATATTCTGTGGGCTGACAAGACAAAAGTGGACCTCTTTGAAAAGTATGCATCCCGTTACATCTGGCGTAAAACTAACACAGCATTTCAGAAAAAGAACATCAGACCGACAGTTAAACATAGTGGTGGTAATGTGAAGGTCTGGGGCTGCTTTGCTGCCATGAAGTCTGCTTTCTACCAGAAAACCCTGAAGTAGAATGTGCAGCCATCAGTTCGTGACCTTAAGCTCAAGCATACTTGAGTTCTGCAGCAGGACAATGATCTGAAGCACGCCAGCGGGTCCACCGCTGAATGGATGAAAAAAAAGAAAGGTTTTGGAGTGGCCAGTCAAAGTCCAGACATAAATCAGATTGAGATGTTGTGGCATGATCTTAAACTGGCTGTTCATGCTCGAAAACCCTCCAACATGGCTAAATTAAAACAATTCTGTGAAGAAGAGTGGGCCAAAATTTCTCCACAGAGATGTGAAAGACTCATTGCCAGTTATTGCAAATGCTTGATTGCAGTTGTTACTGCCAAGAGGAGCACAATCAGTTAGTAGGTTAAGGGGCAATTACTTTTTCACATAGGGCCAAGTTGGTTTGGACAACTTTTTTCCCTTAATGAATTAAATCATAATTTAAACACTGCTCTTTTATTTACTCAGGTTATTTATTACTTTGTCTGATATTGAAATTTGTTTAATAATCTGAAACACTTAAGTGTGACAAATGTGCAAAAACAAGAGGTCCTTTTTCACAGCACTGTTTAAGCTTACACACTTCTAAGTGTGGTTCATGTTTTCAATGCCAATACCTATTTAGTATACATTCATGCATTTTCTTGTCAGAAGCTCGACAATGTACACGCCCACACGCAACAACAAGAGCAGCCTTGAACACACCCACAAGAGATAAACTTGAGTTGACATTAGTGACTTGCCGCCTCCTAATGTAAGTAGATGTTTAAAAGCACAAAAACAGGGTGTTTGATTTCCTAGAAATGTAGCAAAACTATATATATAAAAATATGTTTTTAACAAAGCGCTTAAATGTACCTCAGGGCAGAAAATAACATACAATAGAAATGTAGGACAGCTCCTTACTGAGCCAACCTCAGTTAACTCTTTCTGGTTCCATTCAGCACCTTTATTTTTAACAGTGTACTCAGTGGAGAGAGATGCATTTGTTTCCAAAAACACTATGATGAGTGTGCAAATCTCAGAAATCAGAACTGACGTCAGAGTGCTGTCTGCTCCAGGGGCATTTCACCCCCACTGTCTCTTTCTGGGTCTGTTTGTCCCTAAATATACAAACAGAGGGCGTTTAACAGGCCGGATGGCCTTTTCTGTGCTTAGCTAAAATTTCTTTCATAATCTTACCTTAAGGCACTCTTTTCTCTATCCATCTGTTACTTTTTCTTTACTCTCCCAAAAAGAGAAGAGAATCTTCTGCAGCAACTTCCTAGACTACACATCATGTACAGGATATGCTTAATGCACTGTTTACACTGCAAACTAGGAGACACATTTGTTTACATTTTGTCCACAATATTAAAGAAACAAATAAATACATAACCAAAGTTCACTCATGCTAGAGCTTTTGCTTGTAGGTAAACTAAAGCCTCTGTTGCTCAGAATGATCTTAAAAATGCAGTGGCTCAGACTATGACATTGACATGAACACTGAATATCAAATTTGTGATATATATATATATATATATATCAAAGTTATGTTGTTGGGAGTGAGCTTCACATGTACAAGAGATACATTCTAAGTAGCATACTGGCCAAAAGTATGGGGACACATGATCGTCACACACATCTGAACATATAGGGTGTGTCTCAAAACCTAGTGAGTGTCTAAGTAGGCTGTCTATGTAGGCAGCTGTTTAAGTAGCAGCATTCTGTCTGACATCTCTCCTCATAAAACAGATTACTGTGACGCTCTAGTTAGAGCGACTGCGCTACGGCTTGTTCCCGCGCACTGCTGCACCCTATTGTTGGTTTAGCTGGTTGCTTAGCTACCGGCCCGCATCCAAAACAATAACCCGAGGATTAAAAATCCGCTAGCATAAATGCTAATGGTTCCAATATAAAACTGATAAATGGTCAACGACTTGTTACAAAGTTGTAAATAAAATACTGTTTTGTGTGATTATGTGACAAAAAACACATTAAAACACCAAAGAGAATCAAAATGACTCACATTTCAAAACGACTTCACTGCTCGTAGATTTGCCTGCGTTGCATGATGGGATTGCATTTGATGCTACCTTAAAAATCAGGTCAAAATAAGGTGCCTTAGTAAACAGCATGTTTAAGATATTTAAGAATTGGGACATCCTACATGTCGCGATCGCGCATTCTATGACGTAAAATGTTGCCTATGTAGACAGCTCATTAGGTTTTGAGACAAACATGATTCCAAAACTATAAGCATTTCTATGAAGTTGACCCCCTTTGCAGCTTTAACAGCTTCTACTCTTTTCAAAAGGTCTTCCATGTCTGTGGAAATTTGTGCCCATTTGGACAAAAGAGCATTTGTGAGGTCAGGCACTGACGTTGGATGAGAAGTCCTGGCTAGTACTCGATGTTCCAATTCACCCTAAAGGTTCAGTGGGATAGAAGTCAGGGCTCTGTGCAGGCCACTATAGTTCTTATCTGTACGTACCTCGCTCTGCACACAGGGACACAGTCATGCTGTAACAGTAAAGGGCCTTCTCCTAACAGCTGCCACAAAGCACACTGCGCATAATTGTCTAAAACGTACCATCAACATCACCTTTCACTGAAACCCTGAAAACCAGCCTCAGACCACCAACCTTCCTAAATCAAACAGAGTTGGCACTATGCATTCTAATAGGTAGTGTTATCCTGGCATCCGCCAAAGCCGGGTTCACCCATCAGCCTGCACCATTGCCGAGCAGCAGCGTGCTACTTTACGCTACTCTACCGACACTTTATACAGCACATAGTAATCTTGGGCTTGTGTGCAGCTGCTTAGCCACAGGAACCCATTTTATCAAGCTCTCAAAGTGCAGTTCTTGTACTAATGTTGCTTCCAGAGGCAGTTTGGAACTCCATAGTGAATTATGCAACAGACGTACCTCTGGATTTTTTACATGCTTCAGCACTCAGTGGCCTTACTCTGTGAGTTTGCCTTGCCTACTGCTTCATGGTTGAGCTGTTCCTATACACTTCCATTCCATATTCCACAGTATTAGCATTTACAGTTAACCAGGACAGATTCAGCAGAAATTTCACAAACTGACTTGTGGCAAAGGTGATATCCTATAACAGTAGCATGTTTGGAGTCAGACATTTGGGTAGTCCTGGTCAAATTAGGTTTTGTTTATACTACAATTAATAATAAGTGCACATTCTCTACAAACAACAGATTTCTGCACATTTTAATGCATACATATTATTAATTTACTGAATTCACCATATGAGGGGGGCTTAAAATGTGGCATGTGAAAAGGTAAAAATAAATAAAATAATAATAAGTAAAAATAATAAATGTGCACAAAAGATTTGACCAGGGGGTCCACACTTGTTGACCTGTTGTTATGGTCAAAATCACCTTTATTAGAGAAATAAAAAATGTTTTTTTTTTCTGGGTCAGCTAATGTCATATGTATTTTCAAAAATGTAGATTAATCTATATGTTATATTAATGTATATACAGCATTTTGGAACGAAATATCATTGAATATTATTTTTTAAATAAATAAATGAATAAATTTGTCACCTGTTTGTGGTCTCTTAGTTTGACGGTGACATGAACACTGATTACAATATCATTATTTTATGTCCTATTTTAATTAACTACAGCAGTTTGAAAACTGAGACTCCCCACCGTGGACAGAACAGACCGTAAAACATTTCTTGAGGGTTAATGCTCAGTTGCAGTGGAATGATTGAAGCAATTTTAACTTATTAATGTTAAATGTTTTAATTGATCTGGAAATAATTAGGGAAGGCATCAGATTCATCAGTGCAGCAAATTATGTGTAAACAATTTGAATATATTTGAAATGTTAAAGCAATCAAGGTCAAGTGCCACATAGTGACAAAAATACATTTCGGAATCAAGCTCTAAACTAATCTCAGCAGACCACACAGTCACTATCCACTCTGCGTCGTTTATGAGAGGTTTAGATGGTTCTAATATAACATCACTGTCATATCAAGCCCTTATAACCATTTGAAAAAGCCAGCTGTCTTTGGTACTAGTATGAAGTTGCTATTTCTGAGATATGAAGATTTCTTATGCAATAATTAAGAAAGTGTCTTCTGTTCTAGCAGAAAGCCACACCTAAGAACACTGACCTCTCAGGTAAAGGTTGACTAATTCGGAACGGTTCTGTTTTATTTAAAAATTGCTGTCTTCTATTAAAAAACACTGGGAACCTAATACCCCTGAGAGAACAGACAGAGAGACAAACAGACAAACATATATACAGACAGACTGCTATCTTTCATGGAACCATTGACATTGATCAAAGGTAGGCAATACTGAACTTGACATCTTTCTAAATCAAACTAGTCTGTGTAGTATCTGTTTATGACTCTGCAGAATCAAGACATTCTTAACACATAAAAAATGAACATTAAACAGAATCTTAACTTGAGAATAAAAAATTGTATCAAACCTGAAAACACATGCATCATTGCACCCCAATAGAGCGACAGAATGAAAGTCTTTTCAGAAGGTCTCATTTGCCACTGTCAAAACCAGGCATTACTTTGCAATGTTTTGTTTTGAAAGAGTGCTGCTATTTCTCTACGCCAAACCCATCTGTGCAGTAAATAATCAAATCCTGACTTCACAACTGAAAAGCATGTCAAACCCAGAGATACAATGGCATGCAGAAGTGTGCATACCGTGCTCAAGTTATGTTTTTTTATACATCCTCTACAGGCAATAACCTTGATTCAGGTATTTGAATATGAATTGAAAATGACAAATTTGATAAATGTTGGTTTAGAGTTAACAGAAGAAGGAAAAGCACACTGAAACTAGACTTTTTCCAAGTATTCTTGGGGCGTTTTTTGGTCTATGTCCAGGTGTTCTCTTTATCTTTTACGATTTTATGACTGCCCACCTGTCTGGACTGACACTGATGGAAGACTGACCACCAGGTTTCCCGTCCACCCAAGTCACCCACCAGACTAATCGTCAGGCCCTGCTGTTACCTATATTATACAAGCTACCTAGCCTCAGACTAGCTGTCTAACCTTCATTATAGACTCTACTGACATGAACTAGTTACCACTAACCCTTACCCTTATTAACTGTCATCATCACGCTCACTGTTCTTCATCTGTACTACAATTCATCTCAGTTATATCATATTATGACTAGATAAGCACACCTGAGCAGTGGAATAGTATATGGTGGTACAGTCATTATATCTGTACTGTATGAGTAGTTTAATTAAAGGATGATGAGTCCCCCCTTCTGAGTCTTGGTTCCTCCCAAGGTTTCTTCCTCCAGTTCTGAGGGAGTTTTTCTTTGCCACTGTTGCCTCTGGCTTGCTCACCAGGGAGTTTTCTATGATTTGTTTGACTTTCTTCTACTATGTGTTTATTTTCTTCTTAGGCTTATTTATGCTCTATTGAACTTTTCTTATCACCAAATTCCTGTAAAGCAGCTTTGTTATGACATCAGTTGTTAAAAGTGCTATACAAATCAATTTGATTTTATTTTATTTGATAAAAAGCAGTGTTATATACATCAATAAACTATATGTGTGAATTTTAAATATGTTTTTTGTTAAATTAACAGTAATTGTGCATTATAATGTAAGGATGTGTGTTAGAGGATGTGTAATTTGACTGGGGTGTTCAAACCTTTCCACATAACTGTATATGTGTTGTTACGCTTCAAATAGACAGATAGAAAGCAGGATTGACAGACAGACAGCAAATAGGGAGGAAGATAATGAGAGCTCTTAAGAAAAGGAAAAAAACAAAAGTTTGAAATGCTTAATGTCCTTCACATGCTTTCAAAATGTTGTAAATGCTGACATTCTCATTAGTCATACAGACTCACACTCATACTGTGTCACATATTAGTGGTAGAAGGACGACAGAAAACCAGATATTTCAATGTTTTCATGATGAAATTTTCTGCCACTGCCAGCTGCAATGCTCCACAGACTGCAACGATAAGCAGAACGATCCATCAAGAGTTCAGTTTTCCCTACTTTTGCTGTTAACGGCAGTGGTGGAATAAACTGGATGTTGATTATTTGGGAGCCATGGCTGTCAAATGTCTTGTTGTTGAACTCCATACAAACTCAGTATCAAACAATCTGTACTGCTATAGCTCACCTTTAATAATCATCCATTTTTGCCAGTAACAGAGCCAACATGAAAACATTTGTGTGGCTTCATGTTGCCACTGGCCACATACCACGTTTCCACAAACATATGAACACATCATTACATTATATCTACTGCTGAGATTACATGGAAATGATGATGACAGCAATATTGTAAATGCATGCACTGAAGGTCTGATCTCAGAAATATAAGGCCACGTGATGTTGTGCTACACAATTCAGCAGCAGTTTACAGCTTTGTAATGATAATAAAAGCTTGCAGATAAAAGCCAATCTTCTCCCAGACTGCACAAACAGAATGTCGCAGGTACGTATCAAGCACCGTGTGTTTGATGTATGTCTTGCTGAACCATTGTGGCATAACTCACACAAACTCTGTCAAGCCCAGTAAGTACAAGTGTGAAGCATGGCAGGTGTAATAGATGAATACACTGGCTCTGATTGATTTATACCAACAGCAGAGACAGTGGATCAGCATCAAGGTCATCAGCAGTGACGGGTGGCCAGGGTGGCAGCAGGACAGGGTAATGGCCCCACACCACCCCAATGCAAACACTGATCTCCCGCCATTTTCCTCCACTGCCTCATGTCTCTGACAGCAGCTTATCTGGTTTAGGTGCTCTAACCGGCTTAACCCTTTGAAGCAGATCGTCATAAATATTTAACTTTGGAAGGACACCCAGCATGCCAGTGATGACATGTTCATGGCTTTTTTAATCTTGGCATGCTCAAAGTTATGAATGATATATTTGTGTATTAGATAAAACTTCACAACTTCTTTGTAGATAAAGTAGTAGATCAAATTTCACTTCTGCTTTGATGGTGTCTTATAGTCTTACAGAAAATACTTTACAGCTCCAAAATTCACCAAAATATACCATCAATCTATTTGTCAGTCCATATGAGCTGCAGAACACATACATCTTTTTCAGTGCAAACATAATGAGCATTACATTGTATCTACCGCTGAGACTGCATGAAGATGATGATAGCAATATTTTAAACACATGCACTGAAGCACATTAATCCATCCATCCTGCTATCTATCCATCCACAAGTACAAGTTATTATAATTACCAGAATTTAAAAACAGATTTCAAAAACTGTCTTTCACATGTGTGATTAGAAGATAAAGAGAAAATGGGACCTGTGACAAAACTGTCACCATCAGATTCAGCCAGTATTTAAAGCTTTTATCTTTCAGAGATATTTGAAAGAAATTCAAGCTTCATTCTTGCTACAGATCCTAAAAATACAGCTGTTTCTGTCCATCTTCTATTGTGAGAAGACAGCTTAACACTGAAGCCTGAAAACCCACCAAGTGTAACTGAAAGCAATGGCCGCTGTAATAAAGGCAAACGGCAGGAGAGTTAAATACAAAAAGATCTCGTATTCAACTCTTCTGACAAGTTTCCACAATGCGAGGTGTCTCCAATTTTTTTAGGGATGTGAGTCTGAATCAAGTTTCCCACAATCTCTGCTACATACATTTTTTCAAGGGTCTTGAGTTTTTGAAGTTAGAGTTTGTTTTGCATCTGGAGTTTCTGAGGTGCAAATCTAATTTGAGTCTGGAGTTTCTGAGGTGCAGGTCTGATTTGAGTCTGGAGTTTCTGAGGTGCAGGTCTGATTTGAGTCTGGAGTTTCTGAGGTGCAAATCTGATTTGAGTCTGGAGTTTCTGAAGTGCAAGTCTGATTTGAGTCTGGAGTTTCTGAGGTGCAAATCTGATTTAAATTTGGAGTTTCTGAGGTGCAGGTCTGATTTGAGTCTGGAGTTTCTGAGATGCAAATGTAATTTGAGTCTGGAGTTTCTGAGGTGCAGGTCTGATTTGAGTCTGGAGTTTCTGAGGTGCAGGTCTGATTTGAGTCTTGAGTTTCTAAGGTACAAATCTGATTTGAATCTGGAGTTTCTGAGGTGTAAGTCTGATTTGATTTATGAGTTTCTGAGGTGCAAATCTGATTTGAGTCTGGAGTTTCTGAGGTGCAAGTCTGATTTGGGTCTGGAGTTTCTGAGGTGCAAGTCTGATTTGAGTCTGGAGTTTCTAAGGTGCAAATCTGATTTGAGTCTGAAGTTTCTGAAGTGCAAATCTGATTTGAGTCTGGAGTTTCTAAGGTGCAAATCTGATTTGAGTCTGGAGTTTCTGAAGTGTAAGTCTGATTTGAGTCTTGAGTTTCTGAGTTGCAAATCTGATTTGAGTCTGGAGTTTCTGAGGTGCAAATCTGATTTGATTCTGGATTTTCTGAGGTGCAAGTCTGATTTGAGTCTGGAGTTTCTAAGGTGCAAATCTGATTTGAGTCTGGAGTTTCTGAAGTGCAAGTCTGATTTGAGTCTGGAGTTTCTAAGGTGCAAATCAGATTTGAGTCTGGAGTTTCTGAGGTGGAAGTCTTGGGATTTTTTTTTCTTTGAAAAACTGAAAACAATTTATATATGAAACATGAAATATTAAATATTAAAAGATGTGATATTTAACTTGTGTGACTTCTGTGTAATTCTTCCTTAGATGCATGTTTTCTGATGATTTTTGAGGCTCAAATAACAAATAACATAACTTGAGCTTAATTGTTGTTGTATTAAGAGTTAATTATATAAATGATAATAAAGGAATATCACAGTTTTCAGTAAATATTTGTAATTGTCCTTGTTTACATTAAATGAGTTTACAATCGGTCAATCTGTCATCAACTGTGTACTTTTCTTTGGTTACAGTGGCTTACTCAATAATCCAATACTCATTATAAGTAAGAGCCAGGGAATACTGCTACTACCTTGTAGAGTTCATCTCCTTCATAAATGATGCATTAGTTGGATGACCGTTCCGGTGGTTCTTTAGTAAGACCATTTCGTTGCAGGCCACAGGCCTTTTCTCCAATCTCAATCAGACACTTTTAATTTCCCTGCTAATTAGCAACCATCTGTGGGCCGTCACAGGCAGGATGTATGGGTCTTGGGCTAATGGGGGAGAGGGGTTGAACCCTGCGAGGGACTGTGACAGGGTTAGCTACAGGCTAGCACCCTGCATTTACTGACTCATTTAACTGACACAAAGACAGGACCTATGGTCCAGTGAACTGCCACCAACCACTATAATAATCAAATAGTTATCACTGAGCCGTTTTGTTTGTGGTTTCAAACTGACCAACGCTGGGCCTGCCAATGAGAAAACAATGCTCCAGTCAAGAAGATGATTTTGTATTCTTCCACATGGTTTCTAATGAATATACTGAGTTAGTCAGTTTACTGGGTATACCCACCTTGTACCTACAATTATTTTTTTACTTTAGCAGTGCACCTCACAGGTTCATAATTACTAACTGTTGATCATCTGTTGTTGCACGTGTCAGTCTCTCTTTACCCTGTCCATCCATTTTGAGTATCAATCACAAGACTACCACTGACAAGATATAATTTGGGTGGGAAATCACTCTCACACATGACTTGTGTTGGTCATCCCTTGTCTTTAATCAGAGTTCTGTTTCTGAGGGGAGAGTGTGCGTCCAGTCTAAAGTTTCTGAGGTGCAAGTCCGATTTGAGTCTTGAGTTTCTGAGGTGCAAGTCTGAGGCTGATTTGCACCTGGAGTTCTTGAGGTGCAAGTCTGGGGTTTTTAAGGTGCAAGTCTGATTTGAGTCTTGAGTTTTTGAAGTTGGAGTCTGTTTTGCATCTGGACTTTCTGAGGTGCAAGTCTGATTTGCACCTGGAGTTTCTGAGGTGCATGTCTGATTTGAGTCTGGGGTTTTTGAGGTGCAAGTCTGATTTGAGTCTTGAGTTTTTGAAGTTGGAGTTTGTTTTGTATCTGGAGTTTCTGAGGTGCAAGTCTGATTTGCACCTGGAGTTTCTGAGGTGCAAGTCTGATTTGAGTCTGGAGTTTCTGAGGTGCAAGTCTGATTTGAGTCTTGAGTTTTTGAAGTTGGAGTCTGTTTTGCATCTGGAGTTTCTGAGGTGCAAATCTAATTTGAGCCTAGGGTTTTTGAGGTGCAAATCTGATTTGAGTCTGGAGTTTCTGAGGTGCAAATCTAATTTGAGCCTAGGGTTTTTGAGGTGCAAATCTGATTTGAGTCTGAAGTGCAAGTCTTATTTGAGTTTTGCAATTATTAATAATACGCCTTAAAAGTTTGACTTTTTGCACCATTGCAATACTTATAGCCAACTAGTCATCATATCTTCCTCTCCATGAAACACACGTCAATGCTCAGTAGTACACAGATATGCTTCTTTAATATATTTACATTGTACTAAATACATTCATTTCCAATGGGCGTATATGTGGCTGAAACAGGAGGCCTAGCACATCACAAATTTATCAACATCAACATTTTAATATAACATTATAGTCATTAAGGCTTTTAGAAGAATGGGGTTTTTGGGGAGGTGGGCTAGTGCACTATAGACCCCTGTGGTGTGGCCTAAGCTTTTGTCCTTAATGGCATTTTTTTCCTTACATTACTTTTACTTTAATACTTTAAGTAGTTCTGAAAGCAGTACTTTTACACTTTTACTGGAGTAAAAAGCTTGAGTTGATACTTCAACTTCTACAAGTATTTTTAAACCCTAGTATCTATACTTCTACCTGAGTAATGAATGTGAATACTTTTAACAGCTTTGCATATTGAAGAGAGGATAAGAGAAATAGGCCTCTGTGTCATGTCATATTTATACCCCAGGGAAACTGGAATTGATTAATTACTAATTAAAGGTTCCTAGATACTGTGATCAACTTTAGAAACTAAAGTAGAAATGACAGAAATGCTTCAATTAGATTTATTTGCAAAATAATTGCAGAACAGGTGATTTTACAAAAAGTATAGGAAACACTGCTTGTGGATTGATTCCACTGCCTCCGGACATTCTGTGGATATTCTAAAAACGGTGAATATTCGAGTGAATAGAAACAGCATATTAGTGGTAATAAACTGTCACCAAAATGCTAAGAAGTGAGCAATAATCTCATAATTTCATGTTTAGGCCTGAAAAAAAGCCCCATTTCCCACCAAAGGCAGAGATAAAATAACAAGACAACACACAGAAAAATGCACATCCCAGACATGCCTGTTCTATAATCAGTGTAATTCTTTCCTTGATGTGTGCATTAGGCACATTGCTGCAGACACAAAGAGATATGCAGCGGCGGCGTGAATGTAGGCTAATTATACTTTGTATTACAGGGTAGACACTCCGTGGTCCTGCACTTAGAAACAGACAAAGAAGCAAAATAATATAAAAAAGCTATTAGTGCATGTTTATTACTCAGTGCAATTAGGCGCCAAAGGATGATCTCTTTATTAGATGCTTTAGCCGCTCTCGCAGCTCTGGCAGTGTGAAGATTTAGATTTAGATAACCAGCGCATATTAGGAGCAATTTTGTTTGTTTATTTTATTTCAACTCGTCAGAAGACATCCCTTTGTTTCAAATAATAATTTGTGCATTTAATACTGGTGGGCATTTTTTTTGCACTGTGCTGATCATTACACTTTCACAAATCAGAAAGCAGTGGGAGAAGTGAGTCTCTTAACTCGAAATCATTTTCACGTAGTGGCCTGGAATCAAACATTCATAATATACAAAAAGGAGGAACTGCCAGCTGCTTTGAGCTTAGCTGCAAAACTGATGTTGAAATGTTAAGCCACACTCTTTTATTCTTACATCATCAAGTGCGAAAAAAAGTTAGACTGCAAAGTAAGGTTGATGATGTAACCGTGACCTAGACATGTTGCTTGGTGTAAACATACACATGCACATACATATTTAAGTGTTCCCAGTATTCTGCTTAAAATAATGTATGAAATAACAATAACGTTCAGATGCGCACAAAAGGACAGGTGCAATATCTGAATTTCATACATATACGGCGTGAGGCTAAAAGTTACTGAAACGCAACCGCATGAAATACCTCGGATGTTTCCTCGGGTTCGGTGCCGCAGCGGTGCATGAAATTCCTTCTCCACCTCTTGCATGCACCCTAAATCAATGTCACATCATCATTTGCAGAGTTCTTCAGTTCATGCAAATGGCTCATTCATATTGACACTGCAGCTGCCCTTTGAATAAATGAAGACTCTTCTTCCATCCTACATGCTCACAGACATTTACAGGCACAGAAAGGTCAAGGACGCCATGTCTCATTCAGGTAAGAAGAAAGAGACGGTGGTGTTAACGCACGATTGACTGCTGAGACAGTCGAACAGAGGACTGAGCTGTTTTGGAGGTTTCTCTTTGGTCCTCCTCTCTCCTGTGTTGCATGTGTGCCGCATTGACGGCCAGCAATGCAACTAAGTTTGGGCACCACTTACAGAGTTAAGACTTCTAATGAGGTAAATAGAGTGATACTGTACAAATCCCATTCAGCACACAGTTGTATACAAACATTTGGACACTGCTGGCCAAATTTTTGGGTTTATTAATAATAAAAAAAACATAAAGAAAAAAGTAAGCACAACTCACCTATCCACAAATTGTCAATGTTGTTGAAGTTGGGGAAATTGGAGGGCAATTCTTAAAACATCAGCTTGTGTTTCTTAAAGGAGTTCATAGCAGGTGGATTTTGTTGAAGCAAGCCTGTTCTCAGCTCTGGTTTCTTGACTGACTGTCATAATTGCTTTCAGAATTTGCTGATAATGAAATGTACTCTTCCATCTATCCACACAGTGTTTCTTGTGCCACTGGCTGACACAAAGCCACAAATCTTATTAGATATTTGCTCGCTTGTTTTTTTCATCAAATTCTGCTCCTTTTTTCTCTGAACATATCTTTGGCAATTGTGGCCACAGCACTTGTTTCCAAAATGCCTCTGGCTTCTGGGCAGTTTTCTGTGATGATGTCATACATTAGGTTTCCTTCCTTCTGATGGCTCTGAAATGATGCGCCACCACTCTTGTGTCAGGTGAACTCTTCTGCAGGCTCTTTGCTGCCTTTTTGGCCAGCATATGAGTAAACTTGAAGTATTTCCAGAGTATATTTTATGTAGTAAGTATACTAATATCAATGTACTAGTAGTAGACTTGTATGTGTATTATTTTAATATTTCTTGGGACTAAGAGTGTACTGTAAGAGTAATATACCATCAATGAACTACAAGTTTTTTTACTGAAAGTATACTTGTAACTTTTTTTAAGCAAACGTAACAAAATACTTATAGGTACTACTAAATTTTAAGTATTGTATTTCCCTTAAATATTACTTCAACTTATATTACTTTAAGTAGACATAAAAAAATCAACATAAAAATCAACAGGACATATTCAGAAAATGGGAACATATTTTTATTCTTCATAAATCTTTAGGAATGAAATTTCCAAACAAATATTGTACAGGATGGCTTTTTGTACGGGGCAAAAGTTATAAGTATATAAAGTTATAAATAAAAAATTATAAGTAAGGCCATATATATTAATATTTTTATGTATACTTGAAAGAAGTATAGTAAGTATAGTAAGGATGACTGTGTACAGATGTACAGAAACTGAAAGCCTACTTACTTATTTTTAAAAGAAGTATACTAGTAGTACTTTTTGTATGGGTTTACCATTTTAGATATAGAAAAGATGTTCCAGGGGGATCTGTAAGAGTAAGATGTCAATTTTCAATTTCAGTCCAAGAAAAAAGTTGCAAATCATCTAGTTCAAAGGCAAGATATAAATAGAAAATTAACTTGTTGTAGCAGTATGCTTTAGCTTCAGAAGGTTAATGGTTTTGGTTGGCAGGTGTTGTTTTCATCATCTTTGTTATGTTCAACGCTGACATCTTAGGAAGCCTTCAAAGTCTTTGTTACATTCTGGCTCTTCCCTTTAAGCTCTGCTGTAACAGTCAGGCCTGCTGGGCTCACTGCAGCACTTTATTAACACCACATCCTCCCAGTCACTTCATCCAGAGCTATTTTAAATCTTATCTTTTCTGTATAGCTTTAGTGCTTGATTTACTGTCCAGTGCGGACTAAAGGAGGATGGGTTTCCCATTTTGAGTCTGGCTCCACTCTGGGCTTCTTCCTCTTGCTCTGAGGGAGTTTTTTTTCTTGCCGCTGGCTTGCTTATTGCGGTCTTGGACCTGGAGTTTCTGTAAAGCTGTTTTGCGACAACATCTGTTGTAAAAGGCGCTACATAAATAAACCTTGACTTGACTCGCTTGTAAACAGCTTACAAGGAAGTGTTGCACTGGCTGTTTGTGGGGTTTATCTTAACCTGTGGTCTTGTTAATGTGCATGTTATTTATTTACTTTTTTAGCCACTTTAGCATTTTGAAATTTAATTTAAGAAGTTTGATTTTAGAACCACTTAGATGACCTGATATAACCACAAGCTTTTAAGTTAAAGAAAAAAAAACATGAGGCAATGTGCATTAAAATTTGAAAGAAAAATATATAAATAAATTAACAGTTAAAATATTCTCCTGTAAATATTGTGTGTACTTCTTTTCACTTCTGGGTGTGCCCAGACCTTTGTATACAGCTGTAAATTTAACAGTGTGTGTACTATCTATAGATTTAGGCTCTAATAATACTGTAATACTGCCTATATTCTCAATATAGAACATATAGAAGATTCACTGCCTATAAAAAAGAAGAGATGTTTATGGCTGCATTGTACCCAAGAGAATTTTTTTAAGCTGAAACTAAAACTGACCTTGTGATAATGCAAGAATAATAAGTATAATATACAAAGGACATTTCTTACATTTCCATAATCTAATATCCAAAATTGCTGATGTTTGCGTGGTTCTAAAACGTCTTTCAATTTGTTGGCTGCACCATCAAGACCAAAGCAATACTAGAGAATCATATTACACATGAAATTCATCTTTATGTAGCGGTGCAGTGATTGAAGCAGTCACTGTGTGGAAACTGTTCACTGGGGTGTCACCAAATGGTCAATGGTCAATTTCAGAAGCAACCACAGAAGTGCGTAATAGAGCACAAGGCCTGCCACACTGAACATTTCCCACAATACACTGTCAGAAAAAGTACAGCTATATTTTTGTTTACAGACATACAAACTGTGTAAATATAACCACAAAGGTACATTAATGATTTTTAGCTCCAATTTCGTACCTTAAATATTTTTTAAGTAGACTGCATTCACTTTCCCCGTGGACATGGGCAATATTCGTACCTTTCATAGCCCAGCGCTTTAAAAATAGAAAGGCAAACAGCCTGGAGTCAGCATATGGAGTTTAGAGTCAATGCCTCTTACAAAACACAAATGTAATGAAATATGGTACAATTATGTTCCCTAAGCAGTACCTAAAGGGTAGCACCCTGGTGACAGTCTATACTTGTTTTTTTCTTGTCTTGTCTCCTGAGCGTAGGCAATTAAAATTGCTATTGTATTATAGTTTGTGCTGTTATTGGTCTTTTAATGAAACATATTTCAAGTAATGTCATCACTTTCATGTAGGCATTTAAGGTTCATCATTTACAAGTTCATAATAATTGCACTGCAGAGGTCTTCGAGTTCAAGTCTTTTGTATTCTTCAGTTAGGGTCACTGTCTATAACACCCACTGACTACCACAAACCTACTTTCAGCACTCTGTATAGCCAAGGTCATAGAAATTACATAATGACACGTCTCAACAAAGTCTCTGCAGGGTTCTTTGGGTTCCATTCAAATAGCTGACGTTGCTAGCGCACATCTTTGAAGAAAAAGTCTAGGTTTCAAGGTAGCAGTAAAAAAAATAATGAAAATAAGCGAACATTACACAGTGAGGCGGCAGAAGAGTGAGAAAAAAGTGCTCTGCTTTTGTGCTACCAACTTTTTTGAACTGAGCAGCCTAAGCTCAGTGGTCCGACATCACTCCAGAACCTTCAGCTCACCAAACCCCCCCCTAACCCCCCCCCCCAAAACCTTGCTTCAACACCAAAGTTTTCTCTAAACCATTGGCATAGGAACCAGGGGGGTGGGCGGTGCGTGTCCCACCCAATATCAGAAACAGGTAGATTTGTCCCACCCAAAAATTTTACCACAAAAAAGCAGAAACTGTTTAAAAACATTTTTATTTTAAAAGCACATTTTGGCAGCCTTTGCAGTTCACGTGCTGTGTTTGTTGTTAGCAACTGGCTCTGGTTGTTAGGGGGTCTGGGTCTTTCACTTTGTTAAGGCTTGTGTTGAGATGCCTGTTTAAAAATATCCTGCAGTCAGCAGCTTCACTGACCCGAGCTCTCGCCTTCATTAAAATAAATCAATGAATGAATAAATGAAAGGACATTATCGTTAGAAGTGTTTTCAGTAGTGCAGTATGTAATGTTCTAGAGGGTGCTGTTTGGGACACAGCCTTACTGTCTAACTTTAATGTCAGTCTTGTCTAGTCAGGAAACCTTAACATACAGTTTTTTGTGTATAATCCAGACATTACATGTATAATTTAAAAGTTTTCTGACAGTAGTACCATGTAATGTGGAGTATCTTGTTTAATTTGTAAAGTGATCTTTAATTGGATTTATCTAATAATAAACAGAAGTACAGATATTTTTGTATTTTGTTTATTTATTTGTAATTTACTGTAATTCCACAAATGTTGTTCTATGTCACTATACATACAGTGATTTACTACCTTACCTACAGTGGAATCAGCTTATAGGTAATATTTTAGGGGATAGGGTGGGCTTTGATTCATATTAGCAAATGTGCCCCCCACCAATGTCAAACCCGCTCCTACACCCTTGCGCTAAATGAGGTAGTTTTGCTATATTGCCAGATAATAAGGTGGTTTTTAAGAACTTATATAAGTTGAATTAAAACCAAATGTAATGGATATAAAATAAAGCCCTCTCTGCTTATACCCAACAGAACTCTTTTAGGATTTCTTAAACCAAATGATCAGTCTCTGATATCAGATCAACTTTTTGGCAGGTGGGGATTCAGATACAGTTTTTGCTATTTTAAATTATCAATGACATTGATACAGTGGTTTGGGATTGTACAGTGTGGTGTGCATGGCTTGCTGAGCTAAACTCACTGCGTTGTTTATTTGGAGACCTCCTCCTGACTGTGAGTGGTCCTAATCACCACAACACTAAATCCAAGACCTCTCCCTGTCTATTATCGATCCATGGCTTCCAGCCGTGCTGAAATGTAAACTGAGATAAACTATCAAGTGTGAGAAGATTCTGTTATATTAAGTGTTGGTTTTAAAACTGCTTATTGAAAATCTATTATGCTCATCTGTATTCACGCTCTGTTAGAGCCCTGTGTCTTTAAGCCTGCCTGCCGGTGAGTACAGTGTGCTCTGATCGGTTCTTTTGTGCACTCTGTTCTGATTGGTCAACTGCCAGAGTGACATTACCACTTCAGTTGTACACCCACACTGCTGTGGCTGTTTTTCTAAGGTGTCACTCCTGCCATATCAGTTTGAGCCCCAGGACCAGCGTCAGACTGAAGTGACTGAGGTGGCAGTGAAAAATGTGGAGGGGCAAATCTTTTTATATAATAAAACAGTAGGTTAGGTTTTTTTTTTAATCAAATAATACATTTATTTCACAGCAGAGGTGAAACTTGTATTAAACCTGAGTGTCGTCGCATGATTAGAGAATCTGAACACTTGGAGGGCAAATCTACAAGACGCAAAATAATTGAATTTCTGAATGATTCTAACCTCAGAGAGAGAGAGAAAGAGAGAGAGAGAGAGACAGAGAGAGAAAGAGAGAGAGAGAGAGAGAGAGAGAGAGAGAGAGAGAGAGATGTGACTGCAAAAATCAGCAAATAATACCCAACAGCGTCAGGGTCATGAAGTAACAGAAATATGATCAGATCATATTGTGTCGATCTGCTCATGCCATGCAGCTCCCTCCCTCCCTCTCTCTCTCTCTTTCTCTCTCTCTCTCTCTCTCTGTCTTTCTCTGTCTCTCTTTTCATGTCATTTCGATTCTGTGGATTGATAAAATAGAAAGAAACTAAATTTAAGAATGAATGTTTTGTTTACAACCATGAATTGCAGGCAAGGCTGAACTGAAGCAATGTGTTCTGTCTCTCTCTGCTCCGAGCTATTCACTACCAGTACAGCACCACGTGGCTCTACACAAATAGCCTAAACGTATCTGTTTCCGAAAAGCCATACCAGCGGAAAAATAAACCTGCTAAACCTTACTTACTAGCAGATTAGGTTCAGGCGAACGCTGCTGGCGACCTTAAATAAGGTCCCTAAGGTGTTTTTCACAAAGCTACCTCCTGATATACATCCTTTTTCCTGAACTGCTTTTTGGCTCAGCAAACTAACTACACAGTCAACAAACCAAACACAATGTCGAATGTCGCCAGCAAGCTCGAGTGTTTACAGTTTTAACCCTTTATCACATTGCTTACAGCATGAGATTCAAATTTAATAAATGGATACACCTCAATGCACAACAAACCATGGTTCTGAAATAACAGCGCTATGTTTTTTGAACCATGTTTGAATGTCTATGCAGTTGGGAAAAAAGACTGGATCAAATAACAAGTTTTAAATATTTGATGGGGAAAAGAAGGTGTTTCAGTATTCTGGTTGCTAAAACCTAAACTCAGGGGGGCAGAAAATACATCTCAGGGTAAAAAGGAAATCCTATGAGTCACAGAGAACAAATTGGTAGACCAGATGAACCTTCGCAAACTAGACTGGAGCAGAATGTTTCGGAGTGGTAAGTTGGTCCTGTTTTAGCTGCCCATGTGTTGCGTGAAGGGGTGCAAAGTTTGCTGTTAGGCAGCCAGTAAGAATTAGTATTATGTTAAACGATGACATCACCTTAAGAGAGAAAAAAGACGTTTCAGGCAGTTCCTTTCGGCTTTAACTCATAAAGAAATTCAGAAAAAGCCTAGCACATTATGGTTTTAAATGGTAAAATACAGTTTTTATTATTATTATTATTATTATTATTATTATTATTTTATTTATTATTGTATTAATAATATTCGTATTATTATTTATTGGCCATGTCAGCATTTGAGTGTTGAGTGTTAAATTCTACCATCACTATATACAGCAAGTAACTAATAAAATGAATTAATTCAAATTCATACCTGTAGACATTTAGACCTTGTAGGCATGTTTCCATCTTCACATGTCCGTGGTTGAGCTAGAACTGGCATCAAATGTAATTATACCATCCTGCTAGTTTGACACCAAAACTTCTTGAGTGCTAGTGGCTAATCAGGCAATGCAAGGCTGCTTATAAAGAAAATGTAACATTGCTATGTAATGACATACACCAAGCATATCCCACAAAATCGCATGCTTTAGGCTTATTATACATTCTGTTAGATCCATTCTACCCATTAGAAGCTGCACTTTCTCCCATCCTCCCAGGGCACAGTACAGGCTCTGGTGTCTCCAGGTTTTACATTCCACTCATGATTATTAAATATTACTGTCACTTCACTCTGAACTTTACACAAGTCACATCTCTATGTCTGTTGAAAATAAGAATGATGTCATGAGTCATTCATATATGTGCTGCTTAAGCTCATACAACAGGGCGCTCAGCAGCAGTTTGATATCCTTTAGTTCTTCTGTTGTTTGAAGTATACTGCCGGCGTTAGGTTAAGGTTTTCAATCCTACTCAACTTTAAGTGGTCTCGTTACTGGGGTAAACAGTTTCCTATTTTGCATTTCCATAAGTAAAATTCTCAGAATCTCAGAATCATAGTTAGTCTTGTTCTCCTCTGCACTCCAGCCTTATTAGCTATTAGCACCTGCATTCAGAAGGAGGAACAGGGAAAAGCAGGTTGATTGCAGATTGCAGCAGTAGTGACGTTACAGCATTCTGTCACACAAAGGATTTCTGGAGATACAGGAACATGTTTTCTACACAGAATTATGCAGATCGCTATATGTGGTGCATTGTTTCCAGACCTTCTTTTTTTTTCTTTTGCGGTGAAGTATTGAATTATGCAAGCATGCATGCATCATTTATTATCTAGGATTCCCAGTATGAAGCCATCAATAAAACACATCCAATAACCAGTTCCAATAAAACCTGCCATAAACACTTGCCTCCAACATTATTCCCTAATCAGTCACACGGGCCGACAGGGGTAGTGGCGCAGTAAGCCACGCCGCTATACCGGGAACTGAGAGAACTAGAAATGTACCATATAGATGCAGATCCTTCCTTACATTGCTGCTGCTGTTCTGCCCTAATCAAGATGTTTGAAAACACAGCTCCAATGACATCTCAGCCTCAGTGGGATTGAAATAGAGTTTTATAAATACCGAGGGCTGCCCGTGTCATGGTGGTCATGCTTGGCCTTCCTTCACATATATGTGTGGGCAGCCAGCTGAGGAAACACAAGGTGTTTCAATCTTCATCTTTCATCACTTTCATCACAAGGTTGTTGCAGAAGCCACAAAACATGGGTCAATGACAAACAAGGCTTTCAACATGAATTTTAAAAAACCTATAAAGAAATGTGTGTGTGCAAGAACCAGTTCACGGTATTTGTTTCAAACCCTTTAAAATACAGCCTCAGTTTTACCTTCCAGACTGTAAGAAAATGGTTAACAGTAATTTACTACCTGGACACCCATATAAACCATTGTCCTTGAATAACTGTGAAAGGCCTGCTGACCTTACTGTACAATAAATGTCACTTGAGATCTTTTTATGGTTCCCATTCCCTCTTGAAAGCATGTCAGAATAAAATACATTTGTTTTTAATTATTTTCTGACATTTGAAAAAAGTCTGAATTTACAATAGTTGAATACTTTATAGTTGCCATATATTAAAACCTTTACCCTTTTTACCAATTTACTTCATCTACTTATATGATTGGTCAGTGATGTTTATAGAGTTTATGCATGTGGAAATGTAGATATTTTATTCACTTCATCACATTTTCAGTGCATCTGTGCCTATTTTTTTCTGTTTTCTTTTCTTTTCTTTTTTGCTGAATCTCAGCCCTGCAGCCTACACTTTTTGTTTAACAGTTTAAATCTACTAAAATTCATCTAAGTGCCCTCATGAGGGTAAAGTGGGCTGGAATCTACTTTCGTGACAGCAATTAAGCATGAGCATTTGGGTGATTAACTAAGGCTACCTAAAACAATGCCGGTTGTTTGGAGAGGTACTGCACCTGCCTCCATATCTGTAATTATAGTGTGCCTTTCTAACTTCACCTACTCGCTCAGAGTTAAGAAAGTTACTTTCAAAATGTGGTCATTGTTAGTCATAATTGTAACAAGTGTCCTAATATTACCGAATGTCAGTAATGTGTTTTGATTACTTTCTATTACTTTTCATTAAGTTTCTGGACAAGTTTTACAATGATTTATTTCAACTGAAAGTGACATGTTATAATCCTACAACCAAAACTGCTTTTTGGTTATAGGTTTTCAGATTGTAGATCAATATTCAACATTTTGTTGTAATATATTGGAAGTCCTTATTTAATCGCTGTCAGAAAAAAATGGCAACTTCTCAGAAGAAGATAAAAAAGATCTTATTTTTTGTATGTGTGTGAACACAAGACTTTTGGAATATAGTAATATAATAACATTTCTATTAGTCCATTCACCATAAAATCCTCCCACAATGTAAAAGATTAACTAGGCCAAACAAAGGTTTAACTAACCAAACACACCACATTTATTAATTTGAGCTTGAGATAGATTTATTACTGGTCAAAAGTTTGGAATCAGTTGTCATATTAACTTTTGTATTTGTATTGAAAACTAGTGGTGCACCAATAGCAATACTGTATTGGTATCAGCACCATACTGGTTCTGACACTTCAATGCTGTATCAGCAATGGGCATACCAATACCTATAACTGATGCCACAATTTCACAATTTCTAAGTTATTCTTTTGTGGTAAAAACTTGCCTGAATGGCTAAGCCGGGGTTCCTTCAGGAGCCCAGCCTCTAGTGCACCTCTATTAGACAGCTGCATCAGTCAACAGCAGGGTCTTGTGGCCCATTGCTTTTAACCATACAGACAAAAAATTCTTATAGTTGCTGCTACTAACAGCGTAAATACTGAATGAGTGATCTGAAACAAATAAAATTCAGAAGTGACATTCAGCACTATTTTTGCTGACCCTTAGAAGCTGCTGATTGTACACACCACAGGTTTTCTATATACTGCTCAGATTTGGTTTTAACTATTTTGCACAATGAAGACATTTTACGTTTATGTCATTTGTTAAATATGATTATTATTACTAATTATATCATTACTAAATACATATAGTAAATAAACAGAAATATGTAATCCAACAAATAAATGTTTTATTTGTGACCCAGCACACAGATTTTACCCAAATAAAATTTGTAATAAATGTAATTGTATAAACATTAGGACTTATAGGTCAGTTAGGTTGATAGAGTTAGTATGGGTATCTGTATTCATTATTTGCCTATATGTAAGGATCTGTACCACTTTTCAGGAAGAAGGAATGATCTGTATTTTTATTTTAATATGACTTGTTCTCAGTGTCTCTCAGTTTTCCACAGCTCTGCTGATTACTCTGACATTCCAGTTACATATGAGTGAAAATTATGGTTTGAAACTTTTGAGCAGTGGTGTACTTCACTCAATACAGTTTTCAGTGTGTGTGGATGGAAATGCTGTGAGACTGAAAGTCTGTTTGGATGAGTGTGCACAAAACCTCCATTAACCTCCCACCCGCCGTTCAAACTGCCAATGCCATAATCAAACTTGCCATAAACGCAAAACCTCTCACTTAGCTCTCTCAATGGACTGTAACCATTCATCTAGACCACCAAATTAGCATTTAAATAGTAAACATCTGCAAGCAGGTTGCTTAGGGGGGCAAAGAGTATTTCCATCATGAGTCTATTTTCTGACTTTTTGGAGATTGCCTCTTAAAAAAGCAGAAAGAGTACGCTACATTAAACTAGACATTTTGAAGTGCAATCATTTGGATGGGGAAGCATCTTTGGAGATGGGCGTAGACAATCCTTGCCAGATATCTAGAACATTGTCTGACTTAAAAAGCAGAGGTATGAGGTAATGTCTGGGTCAGCTCCTCAATATGCTAGTTTTGCCATTGGAACCATCATAATTATTCCATCAATCTATGTCAAAGCTGAATCAGTGAGCCAAGCCAAGGCTATGTGTCATGAAAAGAGTAAGTGAACTGTTTTATAGCCAGACAGGTTGGAAACAGTGTCTTACCTGGCTGGGTATGAGGAAGTTGGAGTTTTGTGTGGTCTCTACAGCCACAGGGCAGGTTCAACTACAATCAAACCTGAAAGATTAGATGTTGATTTAACTAACAATGACAATCTAGGTTTGGGTGATGTACAACATTGTGTGGAAAATCACTTTGCAAGATTCAATCTGTTCAAGCAATGCGTTTGATTCAATCTGTCTAATTCATACTCCAAACAAATAGGGGGCAGAAAGTTCTGGTATCCACCTCTTTGTTAGAATCAAGGTAATGCACAGTTTCTTCTCATCAGTGTTAGGAACACTTTACCTACCAGGAACATAACAGAAACATTTCAAGTTCAGCATTAAACTTCATCCCTGTACTCACACCAAGAGCATCTCCAAAGCTGACTTGCAACGTCAGTGTTAGTTCTTGTTTTGCTTCTATTGATATTAATTCTTTTGTTTGCTGCTGAACATGGTTTCTTGCTAAAAGTGGGTGACAGCAGTTGCTTGTTAAGATGTTCAAGAGAACATGAAGTTCTAATGTTGGATTGAGAGCAGGCTCATCACTACAGTGATTTACTATGGTAGATGGTGACCTATGCTGGATTGGTCTGTCCATAGAACATTATTTCAAAAGGTTTAAGGACTTAAGGACACAAGTCTTAATGTCTTGTGATGTTAGCATTGTTTTCTTCCATAAATGGCATTTTGCACAGTACCCGTCCTTAATATGGGGCTGTGAACATCATACTTAATGAAATCTAGAGAGACCTGCAGTTCCTTGGACGTTCTCCTGGAACCTGCGATGCCTTCTGGACAATTTGTCTGTGTGCCCTTGGGGAAATTTTGGAAGCCTGGGAAGATTCATCAATGTTCCTAGAGCGCTCAATTTGTACATAATGACTCTTGCTGTGGTTCAGTTTTGTCCTTGAAACTGGTTCTGCAGCCCTTTGTAGACGGGTATTTCCCTAATCTTATTCCTGCAAGAAGTTTGGGGCGACTATACTAAAACTTCAGCAGGGGTTAGATTTACATTCCACATGTCTGGTTACATTCAAGCATGAGTGTGTCCAATCAGCTGAACCTCATTATCGATTAAATTTGGTTAATTTGTTGCTTGAGTAAGTACGGAAGCAATTATTTTTCACATGAGTGATTTGCATGTCGGATATCTTTGCTGCTTAAATAAATAAAATTGGAACTTAACAAATGTGTTTTGTGGTTGATAAGGTTCTCATTGTCTAGTATTACATTTTCTTTAAAGATCTAAAAGCATTCACTGTGATAAATATGCAACAATAACAGAGCAAATAAATAAACTTTCTTCTTTATCAATGCTTTTCCACACATATGGATATATGGAAAGAAAAAAAAGGAGTTATGAAGTTGTGACATATCAGCAATACAGAAATATCTATTTGCTCAATTTGGCGATGAAATGTGACAGTTTCATCATTGAGAATGTCTGAAATCAGTAAACGTTCCACAGAAACTCTTTTTCCAAACTGCTGCAGTTACAGTGAGGCTTTTTCCAGCAAGGCTCCAGAATAAATATTCAATAGCCAGCATATATGATTCCCTCTATAGTATAGCCAATAGCCTAGAGAGAGTGAGGGGGAGAGCATGCGAGAGAAGAGAGACAGCGAGAGAGGGAGGAAAAAAAATGCATCACTTTTCTTTCTTCGGCTCATTGATTTGTCGGCGGTAATGGTGCATATTGTACACATTTGACAAATTGAAAAAGGAAGGGAAGAAATGATCCAGCCTGATTTTTTTATGCATCAAATCCTTGACCTCGAGGATTTGAATGAAAGAGACTGTCATTTGTAAATGATCTTGTTAGCATTAACTTATGATGTTCATTGAGTCGCCTGGTAAGGGGGTGTAAAATATTGAATGTTTCTTTGAGGCGCGGGTATATGGTACTAATCCACTTATAAGAGCGCTTATGCAGAGGAAACATGGGAAAGAACCGCCGCCGTCTCCGATTCAGCTGCAGGCGTCCATTTTGATTCACAAAAGGCATGTAAAATGAAAACAAGCTATCGGAGATTTAGCTATTGTGCATCACTACTGGTGGCACTCAGCAAATAGACGCAGCCTTTCAATAATGCCAATTTCAAAAAGAATGGGTAGCATGAGCACATAAGTCTTGATTCACGGTATAGCATTTAATAAGTAGTCGTGTACCCACCAATGCATTTTAAATGCATTTACTAGCCACAAAAAATAATAATTATAATAAGTAGTACCATGCAGAGGCCACCTATTATGATCTTCATTTACAATCAAAAGAAGTCATTCATTTTTCATTACATACAATACTGTGCCAAAAAAAGACTCTATCTTAGCAATAAGTGTATTTACACCAGTAAGAACACTATGTATCATAAAATAGCTTAGACACAATACAAAGTAGTATGAATATCTTATGTAGAAAGAAGTAGATCATATCTTGTAAGTTAGCTTGAAGAAAAAAGTTTAGTTCCAGATTTTTTCCTCGACGCTCCAGACATTGTATGAGTTTATTAAATTCCTTCACCATCAATCTGGAATTAGCTTTATGACGTACTGAGAAGTCAAAGCAGGTATTAAATGATAACTGCAAATAATACTGGGGGGTGTTTGCACAAGGAAAAGCTTGGAAAGGGTTAAATAAACACACTGACATATATAAACCACTACTTACTGTATTAATACTGTTTTAATATTTAAATAACAATAGCTTTTAAATATAATGACCCCAAGTGTCTACAATACTATACTACAGTTCTATATTCCTGTAGATATAAGATATTTCACTTGCATAAAAGAGAAAAAAAAAAAGAGAAAACGGGACTCCTAACAACCACACAAGACCTAGTAGACCACCAAAACTGTTACCGTCAGATGAACAGTACCTGAAGCTTTCATCTTTAACAGAGAAGAGAACATCAATCCCACTCTTGTTCAGATCTGAAAACATCCTCAGGCATTCCTGTCTACCCTTCCTCGGTAAGAAGACGACTCAGTACTGAGGGTCTGACAGGATGTAAAGCTGCCCTCACTGAGAGAAAGAGATGGACAAAAAGAAGAATTCAAAAAAGGTGTTGCTGGTGTTCTCAGAACCATGGACTGACCAAACCAGTGTCCAGACCTCAATATCACTGAACATGTTAAGGATTCTTTAAAAGACTGAACTTGTGGAAGGTGTGAAGGTATGGAAAAATGTTGTTGTTCTGTTGCAGATTTCTTAAAAAAAAACTGAAAGCAAGTCTTCCAAAAAAATTAAGCTGTAATAAAAGCACAGAGTGGAAACAAGATTTTAGATTATAGTTGTTACAGCCTCTGTGTGATTTTCTGTTAAATTGAACTATTTCTCCCTGATGCTGGAAAAAGAATGAATGAATGAATGGCTGGATTGACTGGAAATAAAATAAATAAAGGAGGGTTTCTTACTTTTGCATTGTACTGTATATTTGCAACTATTAGACAGTTAATAGTTTTATTTGGTTCTGGTTGTCCAAAGATAATTGTAAGCATGACAGACAACAGGATTTTTCTCGTTTATAATTTGCTGGCATTCTCAGTGAGGTTTAAGCCATTTTACTGTGAAACGAGAAAAAGCTCAGAGGTAACTCCCCATTAAAAATTATTGTCATAGCTTAGAAGACATGACTTACTGTAATATTTATCTCACGTTTCCAGGGGCTGTGTGTTTTCCAGACGTCTTCAGAGTGCAGGTGTTGCACATGCTGCAGAAGACAATCTTGTTCACAGGAAATCAACTAAAGGGAGGGTGGGCATTAGGCCCAGCTAGGGCTTGAAATATCTTTCTAAACCCAAGGGAGTCTGAATATTCATGTTGGGTTCTCTCAAGTTCAGACATATTCGTCTTTTCCCAAACCAGCTACTCTCCTCTGTCACTTCATTACAGAGTGTCACTCTATGTGATGTCATGCTCACAGCTGTGGATGGCACTCCTTAATGAGGGACAGTATATAAATACATGGACAAACCTTGGGACACCTTTGCCGCTCTCCAGAGGAAGCTGCCATCGCCGAATAAGAGCTATATCTCACAGCAATCTCAAAGATGAAACATATGAAATAATATATATATATATATATATATATATATATATATATATATATATATATATATATATATATATATATTGCTTTGATGCTTGACTGTAGCCGAAAATAGATAATTTTAAGTTTTTACATATATATTTTACATATATTGTTGCATAATTCTTGTACAAAAGCTATACAGTATTGTATAAAGATGACAAGAAATATATAAATATATAGCGAGGTGGAACTAACATGTGTATGTTGCTGAACATATTGCTCTACTGTGGAGCACTGTCATAACTCATGCACCGTTCGATGCACCGTTGGTGGCAAAGATCATTAAAGTCCACTCCCCCAACCCAGTAATTACTCTTAATGTGGCAAACCCCCCATGTGAGCGTTCAATTGGGGGTAGCGTGAATAGGCCAAAGAAGGAGGAGCAGGAATGAGGTTGGCATTAGAAGCCTGGGCAGGCATGATATTGAAGCCAGGACCCATGATTCTGAGACCCGACCTTACTAAGTCCAACTGGCACTACTGAATTTCAACTCCTGAACCTGAGCCTGCTTCCACTGAGTAAAAGGAATGGATTACCACAGACACGGTTCATAGTGCTGCTTTGCTTTGTTACTTAAGCACCTTCTACCATACAAACTCGTATTTCACCCATCTGGAACACTAAGGATATTGTAGCGTGGTGTTCAAGAAATTTTTGTGTTGGACAGGGCAGGACGGGGAATTGCCCTGGGGTGTGTGTGTGTGCGTGTGTGTGTGAGTGAACTGAGAGTAGGGGCAAGTGAATGTAAGCTGACTCATAGAGTGGACTGTTAGACTAAAACCGGTGCTTTTGTACAACAACAGAAAATAAAGCACCATGACTTGTGTGAAAGCGCTGTCTCTCTTAATGGCGCTCATCAGTATATGTTTGTGTCTAATCAGTTCCTTTTGCATCTGCGGCCACTGTTTGCAAGAGTCCATAACACTTCAGGTGACGTTAAAGGACCAATACCATGTGAAATAAATGTCCATGTGTCCCTTTTTTTAAAAAAGTAATTAAAGTAATACGTAAGCATTAGCACTATTTGGAATGGATTTTTTTTATCAGGGGAACGCAAACTAAATGAATTTATTCATGTGTTCACACAGTGATAACACCTCTCACATTCAAAGCTCAATAAAAGGACCTAGTATATGTAGTAAGCTGTGATTTAATTAATTACATATATATAATTAATTAAATATTTATTTTTCTTATTGATTTATTTTTGTTCTCCTGTAGATTATGCTCTTGTCAGATTTTTACCACCCAGACCAGGACAATAGTTAAATAGTTCTTCAGTAGCATCCTTGAAAAAAGGGTTTAGTATCTCTAATATTAAAATTAAGAGATCAAAAACATGAAC
This sequence comes from Megaleporinus macrocephalus, assembly GCA_021613375.1. Classification (NCBI taxonomy): domain Eukaryota; kingdom Metazoa; phylum Chordata; class Actinopteri; order Characiformes; family Anostomidae; genus Megaleporinus; species Megaleporinus macrocephalus. Next base: position 29,550,765 of record CM038711.1, on the reverse strand, counting down.
ATAGTGAATCTGCACTACAGCTTCTGAGTGGTGCGGAGTGGGAGTGGAGAGACATGAGTTTGATCAGAAAGTCTGAGTGTCAGTGTTCTCTCTTAGTCTCAAACCGCTCTAGTATCACTCCATCCTCCAGCATGACACTTCTGCACTGTGGAGCTGTTCAGCAGATCTTTATACTGTAAATTCTCAGACTGCAGCAAAAGTGTACAGTATTTCCACAGAGTCCGTCTTGTGTCTTCCATTTCTCTGTGTGAATGATAATGAAGAGCATGCTAAAAGCATATGCATTTGTTTACATCTGCAGTTTTCTAGTCTTTTCAAGTGCAGAGCAGGAAATAGAAAAGGGAAGCTGGACCAGAGTGATTACAGAAACGCTTTGAGCGAGGAGCTGCAGCGTCTGCCGCTCCACTCCACTCGCATGCTCTGATCTGGACTGCAATAAAATCACAGAGGAGCACCTGTTAAGGAGGACATTACTCCAGGAGCACAAGTAAACTGCCTAAATCTTAACATTCACTACCTACGCTGTACAATCTATATATATGGTAGCTGTGACATAAAACATAAAAACAAAAAGTATTTAAAGTAATTTAAATCCATTCACCTATTCAGCCCACAGCAGTTCAGCTCCACCCATTTATACAGAAATGATACAAAAAGGTTATTTAGGACAGGACAGTCAATCAAGACAGAATTAATTTAGCTTTCCCAGTCTTATGCTCTTTTCAGATTGGAATAGTTCATCAGGTGGACGTCTGTAAAAAAATTTATCTGCTCAGGAGTAAACTTATCAGACGGACACTGTAGGTAATTCGGTCTGTAATTTTCTCAAGTGAAGAAGGAGAAAAACAGACATGGCCGATCTCAGGAAATAAAATCTCAGAGAAGCTTCTGTAAAAGAGAAAATTATCCCAGGATGCCATGTGAATTGAATGCTGTCTGAAAGGGGCTTGAAATGCAGTGTAGCAAAAAACAGTCCATTTAATTCTAAGGGATAACGAGCGGGTGTGCAACATGGGCCTGCAAGGGGCAAAATGTTTCAGCCGACATTCGTCTAATCATTCACAGTGGGACTCGTACACCGTTACTGAACCTAGGAAATGAAACATTGTTGCTAAGGTCACTAAACAAGCACTACCGCAAGAAGTGTCATTTTATTTAGTTGGCCTTGGTCGGGGATTGTGGAGGGCTCAGGTTGAGTACAGGTTCAAAACTTGATACTGTATGTGGGATTATGTTGGACTCAGAATGTTTTAGACTATTTTTAGGTTCAGACAAATATTGCAGGTCTGAAAAATGCTGTAGGCCAGGCGGAAGAGGGGCGCAAAGTGTAGACAGACAGGATCTTAAGAGACTGCAACCATAGGTAAGGAAGGAAACAGGGAGCAGCTGAAATATTCATACTGTAACTTCAGAATATATAAATTTCACAGCCTCATTTAAACTACGGATTGATCCCACAGTCCTTGGAGAAAGCTCATGTGTGTCCATGACAGGGTCGAGTCTGTCCAAGTGCAACTGTCTAGAGGCCAGGGTTACATAATGAAGCAGCACTGCATGCTGGGATGCTGTTTTTGTGACCTCTTTAGAGGAAGTGCAACTGGCCGAATATGGAAGGTTAAGGGAGGACATGGCGGTGGAAATAAATCAGTGTAACATCTGACCTGCTGACTAGAGTTAATTTCACTCCATTTTAGACCTCAGGCAATTCTCCACACAAAAAGCACCCTCAGGCGCTCAGCCTTCACGGAACACAATGCCAGCACAATGGCTTAACCTGGCGCTGTCAACGCCCCCCTCCCCCCCACACCCACCCCCTACTGTCAGGTGCCATCCACCGGAGTCTCAACACAGATTTCCCTTTGGTTGCATCAGTGCATATCCCGGGGCAGTGTGCAACCGCACAGCTCACAGGAACCAGATCCCACAATTAGAATTATATAATTAAGAGCCAGAAAATCAGGTCAAATCCTTCTCGGTGCGCAAGGGAAGCCCTTTCAGGCTCAGGACTATACAGTAGACACATGAAAGATTGCTTGGGAGTGTGGTAGCACAGAATGATCTGAGCTCCCCAGGTGCACTAAAACATTACAACTAACTGTGATTAACCGTGATGTCCCACAAAACTGTTACTCTAGGATCCATCCCCAGATATTCAGTTCATTATAGAAAGTTAATCAAATTAATTCATGAGGCCTTGTGCCATTTTTAATCATAAACACTCACTGACATACCCAATTTCCTAAAACTAGTGAATTCACCCACTGCTGGACATGAGTCTTTCATTTTGCACACTTAGCTTGTAAACTGCCCACTGTCCATTAGAATTGGATGCTCTGCAGCAGCTGCATGAGGTTGAGGGTAAGGTCATGCCCAATACCGAGCATGATCCAGAGGAGTATGAAGCCTATTAGCGTTAAATCCAGAACAGATCATCAAACACCAGTAGCTGGCCTTACTAAAGCTCTTGAGGCTGCAATCAAACCCTTACAGCAATGTTGCAACATCAAAGGTAAGGCCGCCCAAGAAGAGTAGAGACTGGTTCTGTAGCCAGCAAGAGCAAACTCCTTGTTATTACTCATGAGTTCTAGATTGATTTTACCTGCCATGAAACGCTTACAGGTTTCATAGTGAATCAAGGTGAAATTCCCAAAGGTTAGTATTACCATGTCAAATATTAATTCTGATTAAAATTGTACTTGAATACTATGCTTTGAAAAGCTCATGTTAAATATCATCCAGCGTCAACCAAAGCTGGAAACAGCCTTCTAGACGCAGGTGCACAGACAACATGGGTTTGTTTTGTATCAGGGGAAACGTGGTGGAAGCCAGAGACTGCGCTTTGGAGATTTTTCAGCCGTCTATGAGAAGTCAGTCTGAAGTGTTGCTGTATTTCATTTTTTATAAGAAAGAGGAGGAAAGCTATTAAAAATCACCAACCTGTCTTTAGAACATGCAGAAAGAAAAGCAACGTTTCAAGTCTTATGATTCATCTTTGTGACCACCGCTCACTGCTTTATAGTGAATGTGTTCTGGTGAACTATGCTACCTTGTCTAGGTAGGATATTTTGATAGCTTACATCACCTTAATCAAGAACACTTCAGCTTTTATTTGGAAGCTTTTTGTTAGAACTTTTCCATTTTACAGGGTTAAACAGGACACCAGTTATTATTAAAGCGCCTCAGGCACCAGAACGTAATTGCCGCGCCATTTAAGGTGGATGGAAAACTTAGAACAAGAACTTGGCAAATAGGAAGTCAACCTCAGCCTCATGTTGAAACTACAGGTAGGATAGTTTGATGGTCTATATGTGTTTATCAGAAAATGTTACCAGTATTAAAATAATAATTAGGATATGTTGATAGCTTAAATTATCTTACTGAGAAACGCTAGTAATATTAAGCTGATTCTGTTCTGAATGAAAAATAATAATAAAAACATTTGAACCTTTTATGGTCACAGGGTGCCTTTAATTCAAATTCTAATCCAAATTTGATATGGTTTTCATATGATTACATAAGGCTATTATTATTATTATAGAGTTCATGCAAACAAAAACTGCTGCTATTATATATATCGTCGCTGTCCTATGAAAAACATGTATCTACATTTTTGTTGATTTTACTTTTCTACTTCATTTGACTACAGCAGCTGCAGTTTATATTTTGTTTGTATATTATATATATTTGTGATTTCAGCTTGTGTGTCAGTACTCTTATTAACAATATTATTATAATACTGATAAATATGATTATCTGGTCACTATAATCATGATATTCTTCTTTAGATTGAACTAGTACACTAGTGACTCCCAGTGTGTAAAATGTTGTGACTAGGTTAAGATGCTAGTGAGCAATGAGTGATGAAAGTGAACGCATCAATGAAATCAGGTACTAATAATAATAATATTAAACATAAATGTACTACTACTACTACTACTACTACTACTACTACTACTACTACTAATAATAATAATAATAATACTAATAATAATAATAATAATAAATTAAAAAAAACACTTTTAATAATATGATGACTTGCTCACCAACAAAGTTGAGAATCCAGTTTGCTTCCAATTTAGTAAATCCTGGGCTAACCAAACCCAAAGTTCAGTGGTTTTTACTGACTGCTTTGGGCTGATTTGCTGTTTAAAGCTATCAGTGCTGAGTGCTACATTATTGAATCTATTTTCTGTAAAAGACTGTCTGCAAGTGTACCAACAAAAGTTCACTATTTAAAGGTGATGAAGGGAAACGCATCCCATACTAAGTCATGTTATCTGTTTGTTTAACAATTTGTTGTTAAGACCATTAAAGACGAATACATTTTTTTCAGGAGTGTACATTTACAAAAAATGCATAGTTTAACTGAAGAATGTCCTTTAAAACAGGAGCCTCACTAAAAGTCATTTGGATTTAGGTGTTGTGTTGCATTGTGTAGTTACAGCCTAGTTGCTACATTATCTGAAAAACGTCAACAGAGGAAATGAGAGAAGATGGAAAAGCTTTTCTAGCTGTAACAAGTTAAGACAGTATTGCTGTTTCCTCATAATTACATCCATGTAACAGTCCTCTTAGACAATCACAGCCGTGATCAGTACTGGCCCGCAGGCTCCCAGCGGCTGATGTTGATAATGTGCGGTAACTGCTGGTGAGTGAGAGGCAGCGTTTGATTGTGTAAGAGCGCATCATCCGCCCCCTTTAGGGGCCATATCTGTGGCCTTCCCCCTCATAGAGGGGAAAAAAAATCCTGCACGCCTCCTACTGAAACAGCACAGTGAGTCAGCCCCAACTGCGGAAAGCGAACTGCAAACTCCACTGCAGCAGAGCCTCAACCGAACGCAGCTTCCACCACCAGCACCACCAGCACCACACAAATGGGCCACGCTAGCACAAAGTCGCTGAAAGGTTTCCTGCTGTTGGGCTTCGCCTTATTGTACGCTGATAACTCTCCAGGCCGGTTTTGATGTCGGGTATCAGAGGCTGGCAGAAACCACTCCGGGATTTAGTGCTCCGGCTGGCTGTCAAAGATGTTTGCTTCTGCTGAGCCACGTGCACTTCAGTCATAACACAGCACTGATGAGTCATCTGCAGACTGCATTCTGGCCAAAGAAATAGAGTCTTCACCTACCAATCTCATCCCTTCTTAATGTTTCGTGTTATTTTTTTTTCTCCTCACCCCCTTTCACTCTAAGATCGTGACTGCACTAACAAAAGGACTTGTCTGGGGAAGTTGCCGTCGATTTGCAGGCATGTTGGTTGCCGGGGAAACGGATTTAAAGTTGTGCGTAACCAACGGCAGGTCCTCTGCACTGCAGCAAGCCTCACATACAACCGGGCAGGAGAACACCACACGGGCCAGTTCACACCAGCACGCAGCAGCGTACCTGAGAACGGAGGACCACTGAGGAATGGCCTGTCAGGACACAGAACTGAGACAGAGAGCTGTCAGACAAACACACTTCAGGAGCCGAACACAAGCCTCTCAACTTCCGCAGAAGATGTGAACTATTGGCGGCCTTGCTACAGAAGATAAAAAGCAGAGTGAAGAAGAATAGGTCTGTATTTGTCAGCTGAATCGTACAATTGAGGTTTAGATTAAATTCATTTTATTATTAATGAATTATATATTTAAGTGATGCTGTTGTTAACTGACCAGTTCCGCATACAAAATCTCTTCAGTCCCCGCAGGCAGGGCTTCTGTAGGGGGACTGGGACGGCTACTGTAAAGGCTTGATTCTGTTGTCACTGAACCACTTTTATGTGGATCTGGAAACCTGCTTTGGTTCATCATTGTGCTGGAAGACCTACTCATAAACCTGTTTTAATCCCAGACAGACAGGTTTTGATCTAAAATCTCCTGAAAATCTCCTGATGGCCTGGAGTTTGTGCGGCCATTTATTGTCCATTCTTGGGGACATCAATATTTTGGAGTTCTGAAAGGCATTCGGTTAATAAAAGGTGCCAAATAACACATTTATACAGCATTTCAGATTATTATCTTATGTCTACATAGAAGGTATGTGACTGGCCAAGGCCAAAAGCCTAGATATGGTTTTATATGCCCATTTAAACCCTATGATTTGGCCCTAGCAGGTAATTAGCTGTTTTCCATGTTTTGTTGAGCTTATAATAATTCATTGAGCTCTGCTCTGATTTGTGGCTTTACAGGGAGTTAATGTGATGATCACACAGAAGCAACATGTCAAAACAGACAGTCAGAAGCATAAAATTAAGTTATGTGTAATGAATTAGGTCCTCATACTTTTAGTTAGCTATGGTAGTTAGCTGGAGCTTGCTAGTAGCTAACCTATACTAGCTACTACTAAGTAAATTAAAGATGTTGCTTTTTACAAAACTTTCAGTTTAACCCTCTGATGCACCAGCTAAGCAAACCCCTTCTAACACACAACATGGGTTAAACTTGACTTTAGACCCGTATTCATTTCCTATGTTATTGTATGTATTACTGAGTATCTCTTTGGTATATCTATTAAAATCAGTTAATTTCATTATTTAATGTTTCAAGTGTTCATTAAAAATCTTTTAATAGTTTTTATTACCTTGAATTATTATTTAATTCTTGGTTATTTACTTCATGAACAATGTTTGTGTAAATATGTTTCTGAATGCAAATGTTTACTAATGTCAGTAGTTATAGTGAATACACAAGGGTTAATTTTGACCCGTGTTGTGTGATAGAAGGGCAGTGTTACCAAAATTACTTTTATTAAAAAAGTAAAAAAAATAAATAAATAAATACAATGAAATAAGGATTTGTGATGGTTAATATAAGTAAATCGAGGAATTCTTGGAAGCTTGAATGATGAAATGAATTCATTGCAAAGATAAAACAAAGTAAAATAAAAAATTAAATAAAATCTCAGCCAGGTCACTCAAAGGGTTCATATAAACTGCTGTAACCAGCAAACAGTGGCTGCTACTTACAGGTTGCTGTTGGGGCTCTGATGCTTGTAAAACTGGAATTGCTTCTCTCTTCAGTCTCTTTAGTGTCAAACACTAAAGGTTTGAGAAACTGTCTGGATTGAAATGTGCAGGGCAAACAAACAACTCTGAATTAGAGTCGGCTAGGATCTTGTTAAAGATGTAGGAGCTAAAGCCGCTTCAAATTTGCCAGCCTGTAGAGTTTTTCTATTCTGTGGCACCTTCCACTTCCACTGCTGATGATTAATGACAAAGGGTTCCATTTTTGTCTCATCTGACCATGCAGTCAGTTTATTTTTCATGCTCTCTCCTCTTCAGCCTGCACCACATAAGTGGGGTCGGTCAGTGGTGCTTAGGTCAAAGGACTGGAATGGCCGCTGCAACAAAAGTGAACATTCTGTTCAGATTTTACATCATTATCATAAGTGACAATTTAAAGTCATTATCTGATTTATCAAGGTCAACATCCTTTTGCCTCATTTCATTTGTGAGTTCTCAGATTCTTCATGTTGAAAAACCAACTGTATCTGGCCTGTGTGTCTGTGTGTATCTCAGCAATAACCGAAGACTTAAATAATGATCCAACTAAATTACATCCTCTCATAACAATATAGAATAAGCAAAGGTGCTCTGTGTATTTTAGTCCACTGCAATACCACACACATCTCTATCTGATTGGCAAAATCCAGAGGGCAGCCAAAACTGTAGCTCCATCTCCCCAAGTCTTAAATTGCTGGACAGTTTTATAGAGAATTGATGTCATTATTTACTGAAACCCAAGCCTGCCAGTGTGTCTGTCATTTTAAGATGTATTTTGTACAAATTTCTTCGCAGAGAGCAAGCTATCAAGGCGAGGTGTCGGCCTCCCTAAACACAATGCAAGTTAATGCAGTCAGTCAAAAGACGGCTTCAGAAAAGCAATGCATTTTCATTACATGTTGTCAAAAGTCATTATGTTTGAAAATATACCTATGCATAGAATAAACACTCGTTTAATTCACCTGCTGTATTTTCTTGCACTTTCACATGACCGCATGTCAGGTTTGAGTCATACAGGAGAAAGAGCACGCCTATTTATAGCTGCACTGGTCCCATCTTATCAGAGGTGGAAAGTAACTACTTACTTAGCTACTGTTGTAAATATTTGTACATACAATGGCACCTGTTAAAAAGCTTGTTTATACAGATGTTCAATACACCAAATGCTCCAGAAGTTACAAGAAGTTTATGGTTCATAGAAGGTATGTGATGGGTCAAGGCCAAAAGCCCAGATATGGTTTTATATGCCCATTTAAACCCTATGATTTGGCCCTAGAAGGAAATGAGCTGTTTTCCATGTTTTGTTGAGCTTATGAATAATTTGATGAGCTCTGCTCTGATTTGTGGGTTTACAGGGAGTCAGTGTGATGATCACACAGAAGCAACATGTCAAAGCAGACAGTCAGAAGCATAAAATTAAGTTATGTGTAATGAATTAGGTCCTTATACTATTAGATAGCTATGGTAGTTAGCTGGAGCTTGCTAGTAGCTAACCTATACTAGCTATTACTAAGTAAATTAAAGTTGTTGCTTTTTACAAAACTTTCAGTTTAACCCTCTAGCACCAGCTAAGCAAACCCCTTCTAATGCACAACATGGGCTAGACCCATAGTCATTTCCTAGGTTATAGTATGTATTGCTGAGTATCTCTTTGGTATATCTACTGTTGTAAATACAACTGTTGTAAATATTCGTACATACTATGGCGCCTGTTAAAAAGCTTGTTTATACAGATGTTTAACTCACTAAATGCTCCAGAGGTTACAAGAAGTTTACGGTTCAGCAAATCCTGGCATTTTATGGCAGGAACTGCCCAAGGAAGCCGACCCAAACCCTGGAGATAACGACTTGGCCAAATGGGTCACTTGGGCCAGATTAAACATGGAGGCAGGCCAATATGACTGTGCAGTTGCCGAGACCCCATGCCCATGTTAGCCCATGTTTAGATCTGCTCAAAGAATGTCTGTACCCCGGTATCCTCAAGAATAAAGCTTATACTCTGAACTGGTCTCCCTCTTAATTTTGACAGCAAGAAAAGAAGTTACAACATTATTACTTAGTATTTATTTACTATTCTGAGTATTCTCTAATAGAAGTGGGAAATATGATGCTGCTTTGTTGTTGTGATACATGATTAAAACAACCTTGACAAACTGTATGTTTTCATTTGTTAATCAGAATCAGAAATCAGAATCAGAAATACTTTATTTATTTATTGAAATTGCAGTTATTACAGTAGCAGCCAGTTATGTAGAAGAATAAACACTCTAATAATAATTTACAACAAAAAAGAAATTTGCAATATGTACACATACATAAAGTTTTAGAATACAATAGAAGAATAAAATATAAAGTGTCTGTGGCACATATATAAGTCTTATAATACAATAGAAGAATAAAATATAAAGTGACTGTGGCTATAATAATAAGTACAGATATACTGTATACAGCAGTAAGAGTTTAGAAGTAAGAAGTTATTGCGCATTTGAGTTGTTGCACACAATTAAATTATTGTTCTATTGTTATTACTGTACATGTGAAAGGTGAAAGTGCAGTTTAAGTGCAGTACACATTATAGAATGCTGAATAAAAGTTGTTGTACTCAACGGTTTTTAAATGGAACTACTGGTGCTTTTCGTCTGTGCATCATCAAACTGTCTTTCAGTAACGTGGTATTACATTGCTGCCACATTGTTCACTCCTATTTTCACATGACTTTAACTCATGAAAGAAATAAATCTACTGTTTTACTAATAGACCGCTGAAGATCAATCTGTGTTCAAAGTCATGCCAACATTAAAAAACATGAAAAACATGAATTTTGCTGCGTGGGAGCTAACACTGCAGCACGAGTTACTAACAACAGTACTAGTACTATGAATAGTATTTTTCTGCAACATCATTCCAATGTGCGGGTGTGTTAGCCTGCAATTAGGATGAATGTAGCAATGTTCATATTCCAATACCTTAAAACTTTATAATTCAGAAGGTACAGTGACACTGTACTGGAACAATAGAAAAAAATTTAAAAACAAAAGCAAAAAGTCAGGTCATGTCAGGTTTGGAACCTGTTTGTTAACCGTAGGGCACGACAGCAGGCCATTTTTGAAAATATTATTATTTCTGTCACAGTGAAAACCAGCTTATATAGGCATGATGCTGCCTACAGAATGACACACTAGGGCTATTAGCATTTAGTTAATTTCTTTTAATTTTGTATCCATAATTTCATTATGTTGCATTAGCAATAGCGTCTGTACTGCTCTGTGATTAGTCACACCATGAACAGCTTTGTTAGTTCATTTTATACTACAAGAAGATTATAAAGTGAAGAAGATGACCTAACAAACTTCAGCTCTTATGCTGACAGATGCTGCACGTACTGAGAACGTATTTAGTTTACTGTAGAAGTTATTCGGTTTAGGCTATTCTGCCCACCTCTGCACATTCTACATTTTCTTGCATTTTATTTCTCTGACCTTAGAGAGGGCCACTTATAAGAGCGTGGGTTTATGTACCAAAACCAGTCATAATTCATTTTAACCTGACCATTTTCCAACATGCCTTGGCTGGATATATGTAAACGCACTTGAGTTTGTGACTTTCTGTGAAACAATGAATTCAAAGCTGTTTATGCAGCTTGGGCTTCATATTTTGACCCTACTGAGTGAGTAGTAAACACTATGTTTCAAAAGTTTAACAGTCTTTGCAAACTACATCCATCTCTTTTATTAAAAAAAAAATCTGTAACTGTTCCAACTGTATCATCAGATGCTTAGCCACCTACCTAACATCATGGTCATATAGGCTAGGCAGGTCTTTCTGCTGAAAGATGAGAGATGAGTGTCGACACAAGCAAAAAAAGATACTTCAACTCCACAGTACGAATTTGCTGGTAACCAGACATCCTTATACATCTCTTTAAGGTGGATTTCATCAGGCACACTAGTGAGATTGCGAATTGGCTCTTCAAACGAAATGGAGATCACTTATAGAACTTATTGACGTCATTTTCTTCCATTTCATCCACATTTCAAATGGAAGCAATGAAGGCAACCAATAAGAAGTGCATTAGTGAAAGCACTGTAAAGGTTCTAGCAGTGGACAGACTGCACAGTCATCTGGATGGTGCAATAAATAACTGCTGGTCTAAGCAACTAACGAAACACAGCAACTTTCAAACTATACGAAGAACGAGTACATGATGAGAATAGGGAAAGTGGAGGAAGAAAGCAGCTCAACTGGATCATCCTCATCATCAATCGGATCAGCCTCAGCACAGAGGATGGCAGTTGTCCCGGCTAACAGGCTTCACCGACAAAGCTGAGGGCACATTCCGCCTGCCTTTGTGGCAGAAAAAAAAATCACCAAAGTCATTCTGTGCTTTTGTGAGCTGACGCAGCGAGATAACGAGGGCACACTAGATCACGAATACACGGCATAATAAGTCAACTGTCTTAACAACTACTGAACTACAAAGTCAAACAAGCTGTCCTACAAGCAGCTTATCCGTGGTATGGACATTCTGATGTTCCTCTCACTATACAGACCACGAACCACGGCACTGGAGATCATCCCTGTCCTTATTATATTTCCACTACTTCAGCTGGCCATGACCTCCAAATGACTGCAGAATATATGAACTGAAATACATTCTCTAGTTATAAGTGTGCACGCCAACAGGCAGTATACCCTCCTCTGATGGGGGTAAACTGTAGTGTACACAAGTCTAAGTGCACACTTTAATTCATTTAATTTCCACTCAAAATGGCAATTTCCATAACTGATCTTTTAACAGGGAGATGAAAATGAAGTTTAGAATGGTTAGCAGAAAATTATAAAGAAAAATATCAAAATAAAACTAATTCAGTATTTGTCCACCTTTATTACAGATTTATTACAGTTTTTCAACAAAATCTGTAGTTATTTGTTTACATACCTCTAAGGTATAGTCTTAGAAACTTGTTGCATTCTCACAACCTGAGACATCCTAAACATGTTTAATAATGATAAGGTCTGGACTCTTCATGGTTCTGAAAACACCAGCAGCTTCTTTGACATTAAAAGTTGTTGTTCTTTTTCTCATCAATAACATCTTGACCGCTACACGTCCTTTCAGACTCACAGATTCATTGAGCTGTCTTCTAACAGTGAAAGGCTGGAAATAAATATCTGTGGACGTTTTCAGAACAGGAGTGGAGCTTGATTTTCTCTTCTTTCTTAAAGATAAAGGCTTTAGGTTCTGTTTGTCTGGCGGTGACAGATTTGGTGGTCTATTAAGTGTTGTAAGGCAAAAGTCACATTTTCTCCACAGCTTTTAATATTTTTAAATTAAATTATTTTAAAACAATTGCATTTGACTCCCTCATCATATATCTAGTCTCCTTACAGACAACTCCTGAAAAATTAATAATTTGTACTTGATGGTTGTTTTTGACTTGAAGTTAAATAAATGGTGGGTGGTCTCTGACTTGTGCACAGTACTGTATGTATACATCCATCCATTATCTTACGCTTTATCCCGCTAGTTGGGGGCTGGAGCCAATCCCAGTGTGTATGTTTACAATAATGTGCAAATGTTTTATGTCATTTGAGAAAATTAAGCCATGCAATATATATTAATCCAAGTACATGCAGTTACCATCAAATACCTCATTCAGCTAAACATTCTTCATAAAGTTAAATCCAGATGATGGAATTTAACAAATTCATGCAGTGCCTGTTTTCTTCAAAGTAGTGTTTTTTTTTCTAATAGAACTTGAAACAAAATAAATTCTTGTTACTTTTTACTTTACATGCAGAAACTCTTACTGCCGAGATAAATGCTTTTAAGCAACTTTCATAGCTGCCTAAGACAGCCGCCAAGTGTTTTGTATATAACTGTGAAGCCTAATGAGACGTGTAGTTTTATTTGAGGGAATACAATGGAGACTGGAAAAGCCTTGATTTTTGTTCTTATACTCAGTTTAGTTATTTAGCTCTAGAACATAGAAGATACTGCATCTTGGTTTTCTCTCCAATGACACTCTGAACACCGGGCTTTGTAAGAATAAGTAGAGGTCACTTTGTTCTCCAGCCACTTTATTCTGTTGTTCCTCCGGCTAGTCTCCATTTAGTTTTAATAAAATTACAAAACTTCCTTTTTGCAACCCTGGTAACCTCCAGTCAGCCAGAAATCAAACTGTGCTGCTCAAAATACACTGACATAGCAGTTTGTTTAGATTTTTTATCTGATGAACAAAAGCACAGCAACAATTACCACACATTTCAGATTCACTCGAAATAGTACAATTACATGAAAAAGTAAGTGAACGTTTTGAAATTACCTGAGTTTCTGCATTGATTACTCATAAAATGTGGTCTGATTGTGATCTAAGGTATACACGTACATAGACAAGAACATTCTAAACGAATAACACAGAGTTGTACTTTTCATGTCTTTTATTGAGCACATCAGGTAAACATGTGGGGGGGGGTTGGAGCCTATCACAGTGCTCATCGGGCAGAAGGCAGAAAACAACACTGCAGACACATAGACATACACATTTGCACCTAGGGGCAATTTAGTATCTCCAACTTGCTTGACTGCGTGTCTTTGGACTGTGAGGAGAAAACCAGAGGGACCCATGCAGCGTGAACTCTTGCATTTAATAATCTGTAGATCCCTTTTAGCAGCAAATTGCCTCCACCAAATGTTTCCCGTAGCTGATTTGCACAATGTTCAGGATAAATTTTGGCCCATTTCTCTCTGCAAATGTGTTTCCGTTCAACAGTATTTCTGCGATACCTTGCTTGCACAGCCCTCTTCAGGTCATATTGCAGCATCTCAGCAGGTTTAAGGTCAGGAATCCATTCTGAAACATTTGCAGACAGTTGATCTAACCGTGGATTGATGTACACCCAGCTTTTCAGTCTTTTCCCGCTTCAGGCATCTCTATAACATGTCGTCTTGGGCCTTCTGAAAGTTGTTCGCATCAAGGCTTGGTTCACGTTAAACTTTCTTGAGAAGATCAGATTTGTCAGTAACTAGGCTTTATGTGAGAGATGCTCCTTGTGAAACCAACAGTTCCAATCCACAGTTTCACTTTTATTTTCTAGTCTGCACCGTGGAAGTTCGTCAATGTGCTCAAGAAAATACATGAAAAGTTGAACTGTTTGTATGTTATTAGTTTCTCTAGATACCAATCAGACCATTTTATAAGCGAGAACATATTTCAGCTGTGGTTCGGAGACATATATATCAAATTCTGATATTGAAGTACTTTGGCTACAGATTCGCCTTCCATATTGTAAGCCTATCAGTTGGTTGTCGTTATAGGCCGCCTAGTTCTAATGTGATGTATTTGGATAGAATATGTGACAATCTGGATATAGTGTGAGAAAAACGCAAGGATATTTATTTTCTTGGTGATTTAAATATTGATTGGTTTTCTAAAAAATTGTCCTTTACGTAAGAAATTGAGTTCTATGGCTAATGCGTGTAATCTTGTTCAGGTTGTGACTCAACCTAAAAGAATTTTTGTTAGCAGTGGTGGTTTTAATACCTCAACCTGTATTGATCATATTTTTACTAATACTATCACTAATTGATCATATTGTGTCAATGATGGGAAAAGGCATTGCAATTTCAAGGAAATGTTCTTCATATGTTCTATTATCAATTATGACTAATGTAGTGCAGTCACTTGTTTTGACACACCTGGAGTACTGCCCAGTGGTTTGGTCAAGTGCTGCTGATACACATCTAAAAAAAAAAATCTTCAAATTGTACAGAACAGGGCAGCCAGACTCGCTCTTCATTGTTCTTTTCGTGCTAATGTGTGTGAAATGCATAAACGATTATCATGGTTAACCGTGGAAGATAAATTGAAATCCTGTCTTTTGTTATTCATGCATAATGTTATTTGGAAAAATACGCCTTATTTCTTTCATGAAAAATGTTTTTTCAGGCTTTTGTCATGGGTATAAAACACGCCAAGTGAGCACAGGTCAACTGGTGGTGCCAAGTCCAAAATCCAATTTTATGAAGAGAACTGTTCTTTATAGGTCTTTCTTGGCTTGGAATATGCTTCCTATTAACAACAGACAGATAATAAATAAATTTACTTTTAAAAAGTTATTGAAACAAAATTTCTTTAAGCTTATATGACTGTAGGGTGTTCTCTTTCTTTTTTTATTTTTAAAGTCTGTTCAGTTTTTGTCTTCTGTTGCATTTGTTTGATTTATGTTGATTCTTGATTGTTTATTTTGATTGATTTTGTCTTGGTGTGGACCCCACGAAGACTAGCAACCACACTGTGGAAGCTAATGGGAAAACAAATAAAGAATAAAGACCACATTTTATTAATAATCAAGGCAGACAACTAAGTAATTCCAAAGGGTTTACTTACTTTTTCTTGAAACTGTATGCTTCACACAACATATTTTACAACTTGTACATTTACCGTAAGTATTTGTAAAAAGACAGCTAATAAATGATCAATCCTCAGTGGATTTCCTTTCTTTTACATCTTTTTCAGACACAGTGGCTGCCAATAGGCACGTTTCTATCCAGAGTTTTTACAAAACAACACTTTTCTCAAAGTTTGGTGACTTTCTTTTCTTTCAGCTTTAAGAAAAACTGCTGGTTGATGCATAAAATGACACAAAGATCTACACTGGAAATGTTTTTTGGATCATTTGGAACACCTACATTTAGAGTCAGACAGATTCCCTTCACATGGCTCTTACACCAAACACAAGTAAACACAAACAGCTAGGTGGAGAGATATAACTGGACTGAGGAGGAACTCTCAGAGAAAGAAAAAATTCACAGCCTTTCTTTCTAAGTGCTCAAACAGCTCTGTACAGCAGAGAAATGTGTCATGGACAAAAATAAAAATAAAGGAAATAAATTCTCATCCACCATCATTTGTTTAAGAATTGACAAACCAAAATCCATTAAACAGCTTTTTGCAGGTAATGATGTCATTATTTATGCAACAGATGAAGCAGCTTAGTAGACCAATAACACATGACACTCCTCATCAGTTTGTTTCTTTTATCAGCATTTATCCAAAACCTATATTCTGAATGAACAAAGGGACTCAACAAACATCACCCGCAACATGAGAGGAGATGGTCAGACTAACCGTTACATATGTTCTTCTGTTATACAAGGTCTTTTAGTGAACCTCAAAGAATGCAGACGTTCACACTCATATGAGCGCATTGATTTTTATCTTCAAGGAAGCTGCTTTAATCACAAATGTGAGCACTGCACAGTCCTGTTTAATCTGATGGTCAGCAGCCAGACTAAGCTAAGCAACTGACCATATCATTCTTCTGCAAGGCTATTTATCATTGCACATTATTATAAAATGGATGTTAGCTTCCATTTAGATTTAATTCAGCATACCCTTTCAGCTTCAGGAGTAATGTAAAAACAGGACCATGCTGAAGATGAGCAGGGCAGTGTGTGTCAGGCATGACGCCCTCCTCAACAACACCTTTTCATTATAGTCTAACAATTCTAACTAACCTCTGTTCTCACTTGCAGGTGTGCTAAGCAGTGACTGGTTGAGTGATCAAATTGTATCAATTATTATTAAGCAAACAGTCAATTATAGTCCACATTTAGTATATTCATTTTATTATAATTCAGCTTCTGCATTTACATTTGACACTCCTATTTCTTTTATAAGATATGTACAGATAGAAGTGTGCAATAGCAGCGGTACCCCAGTTCTAAACATAGTATAGACCAGCATACAGACATTGGACATACACCTGGAGTGTCAAACTGGGTTCCTTATGGGCCATAGCTCTTCAGAGATTAGCACTTTTCCTCTTCTCTTGCTGGTAATTCAACATGTGAAGGACTTGTTAATTAGGTGATGAGTGGAATCAGGTTTGTTAATTAGCTAGAGTCTAGAGTCGGAAGTTTGCAGCACTGTAACCTTTGTGATGTTTATTATCCCTAAAAATGGTTCACAATACAAACATCTGAAGGCCTGCATTCATTCAAGTTTTCGCTCTTATTCTCTATAACATGTCTGAAAGTTGTTTTACATCAAGGCATGGTCCACATTAACCTTTCTTGAGCAACCAGGCTTTATGTGCTGCCTTTTTAACTGTGCTGCAGAATGTGGTCTGGCATTATCTTGTTGAAAAATGCAGGGTCTTCCCTGAAAGAAATGATGTCTAGATGGGGACATATGTTGTTCTAGAACCTGAACATAGTTCTCTGCATTAATGGTGCCTTTCCAGACATGCAAGCTGCCCATGCCACAAGCACTCATGCAACCCCATACCATCAGTGATGCAGGCTTCTGAACGGAGCGTTGATATCAACTTGGGTTATCCTTGTCCTCTCTGGTCCGGATGACATGGTGTCCCAGTGTTCCATAAAGAACTTTAAATCGTGACTCATCTGACCACAGAACAGTCTTCCATTTTGCCACACTCCATTTTAAAAGACCCCTGGCCCAGTGCAAACGTCTGAGCTTGTGGAGCTTGCTTGGAAATGGCTTCCTCTTTGCACTGTAGAGTTTCAGCTGGCAACGCCGGATGGCACGGTGGATTGTGTTCACTGACAATACTTTCTGGAAGTATTCCTGAGCCCATTCTGTTATTTCTATTCTGTTATTTCCTGTTTGAGGTGCAGTGACGTTTAAGGGCCCGGAGATCACGAGCATCCAGTAGAGTTTTACGGCCTTGACCCTTACGCACAGCGATTGTTCTAGATTCTCTGAATCTTTTGATGATGTTATGCACGGTTGATGATGATAATTTACGCTGGGTAACACCATTCTGGTATTGCAGCATCTTTCTGCGCAACAATGGTGGAATTGGTGATCCTCTTACCATCTTGGCTTCAGAGAGACACTGACACTCTGAGAAGCTCTTTTTATACCCAATCATGTTGTCAATTGACCTAATTAGTGTTAATTGGTCTTCCAGTTGTTCGTTTTATGCTCAATTTTCTTTTTCCAGCCACTTATTGCTACTTGTTCCAACTTTTTTGGGATTTGTTGACACCATGAAATTTTGAAACAACATATTTTTCCTTTAAAATGCTACATTCTCTCAGTTTAAACTTTTGATCTGTGATTTGTGTTCTATTTTGAATAAAATATTAGATGTTGGCACCTCCACATCATTGCATTCCGTTTTTATTCACAATTTGTTTAGTGTCCCAACTTTTTTGGAATCCGGTTTGTATGTATGTAGTAGACTGTACCCAGAATGTTGTGTTGTAATGTTCAGTTGTTCATGAGTGTGATGGCGTGTGGGAAGAAGCTTCTCTGTAGTCTGGAGGTCTTAATCCTCAACTGGCTGAAACGCCAACCTGAGGGATTGGGACTTAATTGTGACTTAGATACCAATCAGACCACATTTTATTAGCAAAAGGCAGAAAACAAGGTAATTCCAAATGGTTTACTTACAATTTCTTGCAACTGCATGTACCACAAACATCACTTCACACCTCAGGAGTCCTTGAAGTATTCCATGATGTACATTCAGAATATGTATTGTAAAAAGACAGTAGATACATTTTCAGTTGTTTGTTAATGAGGTAGATCCCTGAAGTCAGCAGCACTGAGATCTCTGTGATGTAGATTTATCCTTTAAAATGGTTTATAATAAAAACATCTGAAGGCCTGCATTCATTCAACCTTTCTCTTCTAATCTCTTAACACTGCTACACATTGAATATATACACATACACATATACATATACATATACATATACATATACATATACATAAACACTCTACATGGTCTCTAGTCTAGTTCTAGTTCTGTGCCAGTGGGTTGGCATCAGAGAATATTCTGATTTTATCAGTTTACATAAAAAACATATACACATATATAAAATCCTCCTGCTGGTCTTTCTCTTACAGTAATAATGTGAGTTACTTGTTGTATTGTCATATAGTTTTATTTATTGTTGGTTCTTGTTTGTTTGTTTGCTGCTTTAAAAAAAATGAAGAAAGACTAAGGCTTTGGTTACAGGAAAGACTGCTACCTTTACCCCTGAAGGAGATGAAGTGGAAGTGGTGGTCAGCTATTGCCTCCTCTGGTCAATTATTAGCAACCAAGGATCCGGCACTCGAGAAATACAACACATATTGACACTTGGCAGCACGACGATGAAGGAGATTGAAAAGAGTGCAATGATTTCTCTCTACAAACAAAGATCAGGATTGTTCTGGCTATGGTATTCTCTGTGGTTCCTCACAGATGTGAAAGTTGGACAACAAACAACCGAGACAAGAAAAATATAGATGCCTTTGGTGTTGGCAAAGGATTTTGAGAGTTCCTTGGATGGCAAAGAACACAAATAAATGGATTCTCAACCAAATCAAGTCTCACCTCTCACTCAAAGCCCAGATAAACAAACTGAAGCTCTCTTATTTTGGACAAATTCTGATAAGAACTAATTCGCTGGAAAAGACTAGGCTTGGAAGAGTTGCAGGGAAATGAGGATGACCAGCAACAAGATGGAAGGATATAATCAGCTATTTAGAACTGTGAAGTCCCAAAAGGAAGACGGAATATTGTTGCTGTCCAAAAAAAACAGCAATGATATTCTGAAGGAACACTATTCTTATGGTTGCCTGGGGTTTGACATGACTTGAACTTAATATAAATAACCTTTTTTTAAATAACAAATTTTTGAAGCTTCAAAAGCATCACATCTTATTTCTTATTTCAGTTATTTAAGTTTTAAGTGTTTAAGTCTTTTTTTTTTTATCATGATTAAGCAAGCACTGGGGACATAATCTGAAAATGATAATGCCGATATAATTAACAGTGACAGCTCTAACCAAAGACAAGACAAATGCTTTGTCTTGTATTTTACTTAGATTTTGCAATAATATAATGTAATATCATTTATATGACTATTTAAATAAATATACAAATCAACTAAAATTAAAATTAATCCATTAAAATTAAGATATTTTAGTCAACATAACCTTACAATATGGATAGCAGGCAGTTCTGGTGGAAGAATGTGAAAACACTTACACTGGCCTGCCTTATGGAATGCCCACTCATGGTCTAATAAGCTTAGGCTAATTTGCATTACTGAGAGTGTCTTGGTAAAGCCTGGAAGTAATGAAAGGCACTTCACAGAAGAAAGCATTCCTCTTTTCCCCGTTCTGCAGGTTTGTTTTTAAAAGCTTTTCTTCAGTGTGATAAGAGCTGGCGATTCAGGGTTGACCTTTGGCCAGGAGTGTCTGGATTTTTCATGGAACGAGAGAGAGAGAGACAGATAAAGAGAGACAGAGAGAGAGAGAGAGAGAGGGGGGGGGGAGAATCGACCATCCTTCAGAGGCTTTCTTTTGACCTTTAAAGCAATCAGGCCTTGAGACACTCTAATGAAGCACCTCAAGCATTGCCAGATACATGCTTCACCTTCTCCTTCATGACACACAACACAAGTTCCGAACCTGCTTTTTCAAGCTAGCACGAAAAAGAGAAGTGATTTTAACAAATGCTTTCCCAGCAACAGCAGTGCTTCTCTCATCCATGACCCTTAAGTACCCCATTTAGAAAAAATCACAAAAGACATATAAGAAGTGACAGAAGAAAAGTAATCATATATTGCAGTAATAATAATAAAGCAAATGCAACACTGCATATATATTATAGTATATATACTGAGAATAGTCCACCGACTAGCAACATCCAGCCAACAGTCTCCTGTGGGCAGCATCATGTGACCTGTGATGAAGGACTATAGAATAACACAAACTGTGCGGCAACAGATGACCTATCGTCTTCGACTTTACATCTACAAGGTGGACCAGTATTTAAAAACTCCAGCAGCACAGTGTCTGATCCACAACACACACACTAACACACCACCGTGTCAGTGTCACTGCAGTGACAAGAATGATCCACACACCAAATAATATCTGCCCTGTGGTGGTTCCTTTGGGGGATCGCTAAAGAACAGAATGAAAGGTGGTAACAAAGTATGCAGAGAAACAGATGGACTACAGTCTGTAAGTGCAAAACTCCAAGGAGCACTTGTATTGTAAATGGAGCTGATACAAGTATATAGTTTTAACGTTATGGCTGATCAGCGTCATGTGTATTCACACACACAGGCCTGGACCGGGAATCGAACCTGGATCGCCTTGCTGTGTGGCAACAGAGTGCTTGAGTGGGTTTCCCCCAGGTACTTGACTCATGTCCAAAGACATGCATGTTAGCTTGATCGGTCACTCTAAATTGCCCGTAGGTGTGAGTGTGTGTGTGAGTGAATGTTGGCCATGTGATGGACTAGTGTATCATGGTGTGCCCCGATGATGCTGGGATTGGCTCCACCATATACATACATGTACACACACATATATGGCTGAAAGAACAAGGATTTAATTCCTATCATCTCTGTGTGCTCTGGTAGTTTTATGTATTTGTTAAATTCCATCAGCAGTGCACCTGATTTAATTCAATGAAAGATTGATTAGCTCTTAATGAAAAGATCAGAGCAATCTATGAAGCACTAATCATCGCCAAGAAAACCATCCTCATAAACTGGAAATCAAGAAATTCCATTAGTGTTACACCCTGGAAAAGCTTGCTAATGGATCACACATCAATAGAAAAACTATCTGAATTTCTATAACACAGAACTTTCCACTTCAGCTTAACCTAGACATCTTTTATTACTGTAACACCAGAATTAGTACTGGAATTACCAGGCAGCGTAAGACCAATACCATACATGTACAATTTAAACACAGGTGTTATACTTTGTAAAACCCTATTCACCCTGTTCTTTAGTTTTCAGGACCCCCACAGGACCACCATACAGCAGGCATTATTTGGGTGGTGGATCATTCTCAACCCTGCAGTGACATGGTGGTGGTGTGTCAGTATGTGCTGTTCTGGTATAAGTGATTCAAACAGCATTTTTTTTAAAAAACAGTGTGTCCAATCACTGTCCATTCTTTTAGACACTCCAACCTTTGTGAAGATGTAATGTCAAAGACAACAGCTCATCTGTTGCTGCACGGTTTGTGTTCCTCTAGTCATCCTCTAGTCCTTCAGCAGCAGTCAGAAGATGCTGCCTACAGGATGCTTCTGCCTGGATGTCAGTGGTTGTTGGATTAATCTCAGTCCAGCAGTGACACTGAGGTATTTAAAAAGGTCAGCAGCACTGCTGTGTCTGATCCACTCATACCAGCACAACACACACTAACACACCAAATGGTCATAGATATGCTGGCTAATGTCCGAAACATTGTTTTATGATATGTTTGAGATGTGGATTTTGTTCTATAATGACAAAGAGATACAAGCAGAACACTGTAAGACAAAAAATCTGTTTATCATTGTCTACAAAAAAAGACGTGAAGTTCACAGATCATTGTGGATAGTAAAAAAAATGGCTATATTTGTGTTGCAGATATTGCAATCCATGGTTGTTATCATTATTACCTCTCTATATTGAACCATTTTCTATTAAAAACACTCTGAATCACTTTGTTTACATCCCTAACAGAATTATGCAGACATTTTTAATCACTGCTAGAATCTAAATGGCTCTGTGCAGTTAGAGCAGTGGTTCTGTGTGTGTTAGTGCTCCACAAGATTAAGACGGTCAGTAATGATATTAGTGCATGTTGTTGTTGTGACTGCTGACTGCTGTTGGTCTCCATGACTGAGAAATGTTCAATGGTTCTATATATCACCAAATAGGAATCTGCTATTGCTATCCCAGAACCCTGTTTTAGTACCATACAGAATCTTAGACCCTCAGAGCGTTCCTCATCTTTTTTACTACTGTTACACAAGCATGTGCTAATGCCTAGTTCACACTACATGATTTTAGCCTGGTTTTTCAGTCGCCAACTGTTTTTTGTAGATCGGCGACAAAAACCTCTGCTCAGAGGCAAATCATCGACAACTCGGTGCTCGCTCAGCCGTGTAGTGTGAACGGCTGAAAGACGCTTGCCGAGCTGTCGCCGAGTGCTCGCTGACTATTCGCAGACGCTCGACAAATATCTAGAATGTTTAATATCTAGGCCAGTCACTGACTGTAAGTCAACAGCAGCGTCTAGCTACAGCCAATGGGATCGCGTAGAGAGAGAATCGCGTCACCGTTCACGCAATCTCACTGCGGCTGCGGGCGACACGTACGTTTTCATTGAAAAACATATTTACCTCCAGCTCTCTCTGCAGAACAGACAGTCCCTGCTGGCCCCGTGCCTTTATCCATCTTCGTACCTTCTTCTTCTTTCTTGCAGATCAGTTGTACTGCTGGTTTGTTGGTGTCTGTTTTGGAAATAGTATATGTTCTACGTGGTATTGTGTGTTCTCGTGACAATAACGTGTTTTTGGACCGAAGCTAAATGAGTCAGCGATTCTCCAGAGTGAAAGTCGTGTAATTCGTGACCCCGTGTTGCCGATCAGTCATGTAGTGTAAAAGCCACAACAACTGATAGACTGATTACAGCACAACCAGTCATGTAGTGTGAACAGCACAAAAACCTGACGACTCAAACAGTCGTGTAGTATGAACCAGGCATTAGCTGTATCTCACCTTCAGCATGTTTTTTCCTATAACAACTGACAGTAGCACCAAAGCTGCAGTTCCTTGCTAAGTATGAATTCTCTTGATATTAACAAGTCCACAAACGTGCCCTTGGGTCTGCCCTAAGAAGTCCGTACCATTAATTTCAGGTGGTTAGTGAGACATGCTGCAGGGTGAGAGACGAGTTCCCTAATTATCCAGGGTTAGCTGATCCTATGGCTCTTATCTGGGTTTGTCATTGCTCAACACTTCAGGAACTGTGCGCGCCTGGAAAAGAAGTACAATAGCTACCCATTCTCCTTATAACACGATACAATGTGTCTACATCTTGATGGCACTGCAGCTTCAACCGTGGGTCGAAGAAGGCTGGACCAGCGATAGAACTTTTGGAATGTGGAAAATGCATTTCAGATACAGAGAATAGCAGGGGACCCTCTGGGAGCAGATGCATTGTGCACATGGCATACATAATAGATGACACACAAAGCCTTACACAATAGGCTATAAGATAGAGAAAGGCTGTTGGCAAAGGAAGTTAACTTGGCAAGTTGGCAGTGAGCACAAGAAAGCGAGAGCAATCTAGCATCAAGCACTAGTAGTAGATACATTTTCGGGCAGGCCACGTTCACAGTAAAAACACAGATAAATCAAGACCTCTTGTGAAATTATAAAAGGGAGGATATTACAGTATAATATCAAGCCACTGCTTTGGCATAGTCAGCTTGTAGGACCAAAACCCCAGACAAAACATTACCCTCACTCATGCAGAGATGGCATACAAATGTCTAATGTTTTAAATACAGGCATTTCTGTCAGCATTAGGGTCATCCTGATTAATAGAATAAACTTAATTAATCTGAGAAGAAAGTATATTGATTACCATGTAGCAGATTATATCCAGTTATAATGATTAAAGTAGTTTTTTTAATTCATATTTTGGTAGTTTTTTTGGGTAATTTTTATCATTAAAATATAATTTCAAAGCTTTTTGCTGCCGGATGTGGTTTCTTGTCATCTCCACTTCACTGCTCACATGTCCTTAAATGATCCAACCAGCAGTGCCACCTTCAATGTGATTGAGGTCAGAAAACCAGCATTTTTGCAAAGGCCATTTTTTTGCTAGTGGGTTGTTTTTTTGTCCCCAGTACATTTAGCAGATACACAATAATTGGCCAACAAATTGTGCATCCTCAGTTTAGGATATGTTACTTATTTTTACTCAGAAAATCAACAAAATGTAACTAAATTTTAGCAAACGAATGTGCTTCTGCCCAATTAGTCATCAGTGGTTTAGCCCCATCCAGACAGACTGAAGTTATCAGAATATCTCTTCCCCAGGCATAATACTGAACAGCAGCCTATCAAAGCGGAGCTCATTTACATATATTATACGTCTTAAAGGGAACCCCGGCTGGTAACACAAGTAAGCCTTAATATGGTGTAATGACTCGTTGTTAAAAATCACAAAAAGTAGCAGATTTATTAGATTTTCTGTAAAATCCCGCTGCACGTAGGTCGCCATTGTTGTAACTACAAACGTGCACAGCGGGTCGTGACGTCAAATGGTTGCAGTAACCGGCCGTTGCGCTTGAGCATAGCAGGCTAGCTAGACATGGCTACTGTTCAGCCTTTGCAGTTTGAGCCATAAAGTAACATTTCTGACATCAGCGGCGACATCACACACCACGTTAGTAAAAATGATGACGAGCAGAGAGCTGTGGAGGAGAGAGTGGGACACAGTGCTGGAGTTGTTGTGAAACTGTGTGTTGATGTTGATGGAGAAGGACATTTGTATGTCTGTTAAAGGAGCTCCACTTTCTAGCAGGAAGCATTCACAGTCAGTAAACAACTAGATACACTGATTAGTGAAGTAGTATGTTGACTACTAAGGCTGTACGTTCACGTTCAGGATCCGCAAACGAGGGAGAAGCAGCTGCCGCTAAAGGCAAACGTTGTTGGCGGGACGCCAGGAGAGAATCCAGCGCACGTTCACGTTTCTTTGCGTGGTTCTCCATATTCTGGGGCTTTTGGACTTCCTATGTGGGAAAACTGTGGCCTACGCTCAAAACCATCAGCCTCCGTCCGGTCTCTCACCAGGTGTGGTCTACTGTATGACTCAAAAGCTTCCAGACTGAAGTGAGGAGAGCAGAGCGGTGGGTCTTTTGGTAGCTGTGTTCGTCCTCACGCTGCTTCACAAACTATTCTCCTTTTTTATGTTTAGGAAAGCTGTTTATACTAATATCAGTCTTCCCACTGCCTTTCACTGGAAATAACACCCAACAGCAACACAATCTGGCATGGTTTTCTTTAAGCTAGGTTAGCTAACTAACATTTACTCCTTCCAACTGCAGTCAAGTTTAGTGTGCTGCAACCACTGGACATCATCTGCCCAGCAGGCATTGCCTATCTGAAAAAATGGCTGTGTCCAATTAAATATTAAATATTTAGAATAAAAGCGTTAAATTATAAATAAATCTGCTGCTTTTGTGATTTTTTTTGCAACATCTTAACAATTTAGTCATTACACCATATTAAGGCTTACAAGTGTTACCAGCCGGGGTTCCTCTTAGGAGCACAGTAACAAACACAGCCTACTCTAAGGCGAAGAGAGGTTGGGAAGTGGTTGTGTAAAAATCAAGTGTGACTGCTTTTGGCGCATAAAACCACGCAAACAAAGCTCAAGAAGAAAAAAACTCTGCACTGGTGGAACATTTTTCACAGTGCTTGTCTATAAAGTACATCCTCACAGATCACTAACTAAACCTTCAGGTAACCACCTACCATGACTCTCGCAGAATTCCAGGCGACAAGAGCGCCTACAGCACCACTAGTCACGCAATGTGCTCCGGCAATCTGTGACATCACTGTGAAGATGGGACCCTGTTCCTCATTGCGCGTCGAAACTCTTCGATCTCTGACGGCGTGCTTTAAAAGCAAATGCTGTCAAGTGTGGCTTCTATTTTCCACTTGACAGTGCTGATACTTCAGTGGAGAGGCATCATGGCTGGGCCAGCGCTGACAGTCAGATCCCCCTTCATCTCCACCAGAGCCGCATTCAGGCCTCCTGCTGCTGCTTCCAACTCCGCTCATAATCGGTGGGATTTGAGCCATTCAGGCCGGTTCAAATGAACAAGTCCATTAGCAGCCATCTGGCAACATACGTTAGCTACACAGGAAATAAATCAACCTGTCAGCCAAACACAGAGATGTGTAGCGAACATGGTACGACCTGATTTTTTGAAAACAACGTCCAAATTGGTAATGGATAGACATTATGAGGGGAATCTGATGGCAGCGCTAGAGCACAGGACCGGTTTCAAATGAAGCAATTTCATGTCTGATTGCTCGGCAAGGGCATACGACTGAAATACGGAAAGCGTGCATGCATTAAGTATTCGTCAAACAAAGAGGGGAGATTTGTATGGTACATGCAGTAAATGAGCAATGTCCTTGCCTACGGTATACATTCGCTCAAAGCACGCATCCTCTGTTTGATTTAGAGAGATGAGTAATCAACTAAAACATTTATGATGATGGTCCAAAGTGCCTGCAAGACTTGGCGGAAAACAAAAACGCGAGAAAACCATTATGCAAACTTCCCAACAAATCACATTAAGTACTACAGACATTATGCTCCACTAGAGACATAATAAACATCCAGGCATTGAGAAGACTTTCTAAACGGTGTGCTCTCGTCGCCTACTTTTTTGTCGCGAACGTCTATCTGTAATTATATCATTACGTTAATCAAAGGTTAATAGGCTGAAATAATATTGAAACGTCTAATGGATTTTCAACGCAGCTCCATTCTCACCTTTCTGAATAGGATTTCTCTGTCGAATAGGTCCAGTATTGCCAGGGTTTAATGCTGTGATGGGCTTTGGATCTGATAGTGTGCGTCAGTGAGGCTTTTTGAAGAGTCCTGTTGAGCTCCATAATAACACACAACCTCATTACCAGCCACACACTCCCCGCGTGCACACACAAGCAAACACACACACACTTGTCCAACACAGATTAGGCTAATAGAATTAAAGCGCTGACCACTGCAGTTTAATCTACCATACCTGAGGGCAGGATGACCTTGACTATATGACCATGCCAGGGTCTCTGTTGGCATGGCAACCAACCTGCCCCTAAGGCTGTCCGGTAGTGGATCTGTAGAGAGATGAGAAGTACGCAAGAAAACACATTCTAAGCTTTTCAGCAAAAATATACAGTTACAATTTAAGTAAATACAAAACCTCAACAAATCAACTGTGTCTTCTCGATGAATAGGTTGTTTTCACTTATGTCATTCTGGGGCAGCAAGTGCAAAAACAGAATGAAGGAGCTCGTATTGCACTAGTTTAGACGATATTACGAGAGAAATATACAAACACACAATCACAACTGCTGTTGCACCTGATGCTGAAGGTATGAAGAGCGATTGTAACTGAACTGAAAGATTAGCTGCTATCGAGGCAGCAGATATAAGAAGCAACTTCTCGTCCAGTTGGCCTTCTAAACAAAGGAAATCATACATAAGTATTGATGTACAATGTGTTTGTTAGCAGTTGGTCGATCTCCGTACCAAAGAGGTCCACAATGTCTGCCGTTTGGTTTCTTTTACTGTTCTGTTTAATAACCAGTAACAAACTGCATCTCGCCATTAACATCACTAATGTTAACGTTAGGTTTTAAATCTATCAGCAGTGCTCACCCTCAGATCAGCTATACACAATTCAATACTCGCTCTTACCGATCTTACCAATCGCACAATGTTAAAGCTTTTTCATTCATGTTGTTCTGTTCCACCTTTAATAGTGTGGCAGTTAGCCAACATCCTGGCGTGTGCTGCAACATTTAAGGTGGAAAAGAAACCCCAGCTAATACAAGCTGACTACACAGTGGAAGCGAATAGTTTATTTGTGGGGGCTGTGACTGTGCACTGGTGATAGGTTTGAAACAACAGCTACAAGAAACAGCACTAAATTCAAACTGGAAACGCAAAACTTAAACAGGAAGCTCCTTCAGGCTCATCCTGGCGGCAGATGAAGGCTCACAAAGCATTCAACTGATTTTGAGCGACTATAAATGACGTAATCCACAGACATTTGTGAAAGCACTCCTTATTTGGAAAATCACTTCCAGCCCTCCGTCTGCAGTTCACACCATAGCAACGCAGTGGATTATGTAATTTGCAAACAATCTATTGGCAATTATTAGTTTGTAATTTGCTGACTGCTGGTCTCTCTTACAGTAAATAACAGGACTTCATGGCTACATTTACAACAACTGACCACATAATTACAGACTACAATCCATCTGCATACTTTGTAACCCTGTTCTTATTTGGATGGTGGGTCCATCCATGGTGGTAGTGGTGTGTGTGCTGCGCTGGTGTGAGTGGATCAGACACAGCAGTGCTGCTGCAGTTTTTAGACACTGTGTCCACTCACTGTCCACTCTATTAGATGCTCTCACATGTAGATGTAAAAAGTCAGCAGCTCATCTGTTGCTGAATAGTAGTAGCAGGCCACAGATAAAGAGATTTTTGAAGGGAAATGTTTTGTTATAGTTTATTTAAAGGAATGATTCACTGAAAAATCTTTAGTGTCTTTAGTTCATCTAGTTTTGCACTGAACATACGAGGCTAACGTAGTAATGGAAGCCTAGGCAGCATTTTATGTCATAGTATGCGCTCCCGACATGTAGGCTGTCCCAATTCTTAGATACCTGAAACACGCTGTCTACTGAGGCACCTTATTTTGACCTGATTTTAAGGAAGCATCGGGCGCTTCCTCAGCCGCTAAGGCAATCCCATGATACAACGCAGGCAAATCTACGAGCAGTGAAGTGGTTTTAAAATGTTATTTTATAAAGTTATTTTGATTCTCTTTGGAGTTTTAATGTGTTTCTTGTCATATAATCCCACACAACAGTATTTTATATACAACTCTGTATCGAGTCATTGACCATTTTGCAGTTTTATATTCGAGCCATTAGCATTTATGCTAGCGGATTTTTAAGCCTCGAGCTATTGTTTTGGATGCCGGCTGGTAACTTAGCAACCAGCTAAACCACCGGTCGCATGCTGCACTGGGTGGGAACAAGCCATGGCGCAGTCTCTCTCTAACTAGAGCGTCTCAATAATCTGTTTTATGAGGAGAGACGTCAGACAGAACGCTGCTACTTAAACAGCTGCCTACATAGACAGCCTACTTAGACACTCACTAGGTTTTGAGACACACCCTCTATTAACCGTGTAGCTGCAATGCCAAAAATAAAGGAAACCCCAAATACAAAACAAATCTTAGCATGAAAATAATCACTAAATGATTTGACTACTAAAACAGTCCCAGTCTATTCACAAAACATATTTATTTAACACAACAATTGTTTTTTTTTATTAATTTGTTTTCTTTTTTTTCTTTTTTTTTATGGGGGGCACGAGGGTAACAAACAACGTTGTCTTGCCAAGCACGATGAGTAAAGAAATAACAGCAAAGGGAGAGCGTCCGCGTCAGGCCCCACTGAGGATTAATGTGGCCTCCTGTACACAAGGACATGGCTACCAATCTCCCGCGTGAAGGACATGACTATTCACTGTTTACCAAGCCGAGAAAACACCACAACACAAACACAATTACTGACAGCATGGCAGAGCACATGCACACACACGCCAGTGCATACACTCTCCTATCACCAGTCAGATACATATACACATGCATTACATTTCAGTATACTTACTTTTACCCCTCGCACATGCACACTTGGGACACAAAGGGTTAAACAATTAACCAAAAAACTCTATTTCTTTATTTGGATGGATGGGTTTATCACTCAAGTTGAGGAATGTTTTTGAATTGCATGCATGAGGGAGCAACAGGCAATTGGTTTCACAAGATAAGCCTACAAAAAAAAGTACACTGCTAGAAATAAAAGAAGTTCAGAGAGGCTGTAAGGCAGTTACTATTTTCTGAACTGTTATCCTAAGATCATGACTTGAGTGTCTTGTGATCTCAAGATAACAGAAATTGTTTTTTCTCAAGAAAACTACTTTCATTATCTAGAGATCACAGGACAATTAGCTCAAGATCCCAAGCTAACAGTCCAGAAAATAGCAAAAAAATAGCAAAACCACAACGATGCACTATTTTAATAGGAAACAAATGCAAATAATGAAACAGGGAACTATTCTGTCCATGGTCATCAAAAGAAAATGTGACGCAAGAGGCTACGAGGTCAGCAAAAATAGAGATGGACACAGTGGAAGGAGACAGCTTTTGAGAACTACTGAGCTACACTGAGCCAAAGCTAAACTTGGTTGGAGTGTGTATGTTTTCTTTAACAGGCGCGAGTGATACATTTAACTGTAGCACATTCCATAAAAAGATGGGGTGCAGGCAATTTAGGGCTAGTAATAAATGATGTCCAACAGGTGATGTCAACCAGTGATGGTAATCATGATTTGCAAAATCCACAAAATGTTGTGGCTTTGAGGAGAAAAGACAGCCAGAGGACCTCCAGTTTGTCAAGAAATGTGTGAGTGCGTGTTGGCCATTGTGGAATTGCCTCCAGCCCTGCCGTGACCCCGACAAAACAGGACAAAGCAGACACAAAGCAGGACAAAGCAGGACAAGGAAGAAGTGGACGGATGGATGCATGGATGGATATTTAAAAACAATGTTCCTGAAAAAAACATTTACGGGGATTTGCATATTTCTCCTTCTACAGTGGGATATAAAAATCAGGAGGAGTTTAAGAGTGTATTCTGTAGGGCATAAGCCTAAACAGAACATCCCGATCTCCAACCCCGCAGGTGGCACTGCAACAAAAACTGCCATTCAACAATAGCTTACATTTCCACATAGGCAGAGGGTTACTCTGGCAAATCTTTATCAAGCACTCCAGTGCAGAGCTACATTTATTAATCCCACTTAAAACTTTACTGTGCAAACAGCAGATTTTTCTTAACAGTGTCTAGAAGTGTCGTCAACTTCTCTGAGCTCAGAGGCATCCGTGAAGGACCATCACACAGTGAAAACTTCCAGATCTTTTTTTTTTCTTTTTGGAAGAAACGGAAACAGTAGGCTCCGGACCAAGGACATTAAGGACCATCCATAATATTACCAGCAATCCAAAAGTGTGATGACAGCATGAATGCAGAAATGTACACCAAGATTCTAAAGAGACTCTTCCAGGGACGTCCATGCATTGCAAAGGCATGGCCATGGAAGAAAAGATTACAGGTACTGGACTAGCCTGTCTGCAGTCCTCAATAGAGAATGTGAAGAAACATGACGATAAATGTGTTTGCACAAAGAAAGGTACAAAATAACACCTCTGTTGTGAGAGGGACTGGTATATGGGCCAACAGTGTGCTGCAGTCCTGAAAAGCAGGAATGGGTGAAATGACCAGACCAAACATGAAATGTCTTCAGTTCATACTGTCTGCAAAGGAATACAAGTCAAAGTTAAGAAACATGTTTTTAGTTGCATATTTTTATGCTGTCCCAACTTTTTCTGATATGCGGCTTGTAGAACTTCCAGTGCCCCACCATTGTATATTCCACTAATTAATTATATTCCACTCATAAATAGGTTTGTAGTTCTTGAACCATATGATATAATCATATGATGAGAATGCAGTTGTCATTCCCTCAGTTTTAAATAAAATCTGGAATTTTACATATAAGTTTTACATAAAATTGGAAAGTACTGCTATTGCTGTTATTAGAGTAATACTGAAATACGGAGAAACTGGAACTATACAAGCAGTTTTTGAGGGTCATGTGTCTGATTTTAACTCACCAGTTAAAAAGGAATAAATTGAATTACATTTTCTCCACACTTTACGCCTTCACTTCAAAAGTTGATTAAAAACTTTAAAAAACTGTGGTTGCCAAGAAGAAAAAATTTTGGTTCCAACAATGTGGCATAAACCTGACACATACAAACAAACACACATCTTAAAGAGATATTTTTTTCCATACCTAAAAAGATCAGTCTTAGATGTTGACTGAATTTTCTGCTTTACAAAATACAAGTAATCCCAAACAATCCCAATAATTGATGTTAAGGTCTGGACTCTGGGATGGTCAGTCCATTTTTCTGAGAACACCAGTAGCTTTCATAATAGTTTGATTCAGAAACTCTCTTCTTTCAGTCCATTTTTTTCTCTCGGTAACAGCTTTCAGACCCACAGCATTGAGTTGTCATCTCACACTGGAAGGATGTACTGAAACGTGGATTGTTTTTTAGATCAAGCAAGAGTGAAACTTTTTCTCTCATCTCTGAATAAATAAACTGTACTTTTCTATTTGATACAGTGTTGGCAGCCTATCAGGTCTTGTAGTTAGTTATTAGATGTTAGATGTGAAGAAATCTATTGTTCCAGGCTTTGAATGCGATGCCGGTACTTTTCATACTCTTCCCAAGCAACCAAACTGTCAACGGACTCGGTTGTTGTTCATCTTTAAACAAAACTGCCATTGCCATTTGCCAGCTTCTTAATCAAACATTCCACCTTAAATGCAACAGCTTGTGCAGGTGCCAGAATGTAACTGCGGGGCCATATAAGGTGGAACGGAACACTTGCAAAATGAATATGAAGCCAACTTCAGCGCCCACATCTTTAACAAGATCCTGGACAACTTGAATACTTGAAAGTTGTTAGGGTGCCAAAATTTGCACCCCTAACACACAGAAACACACTTTCAGAATCCCTGCCATCACTCCGACAGCACAGATACAAACTCAGTGTGATTCAACTGGGCATGGACTTTGCCTGCGAGTATGCTACACTGGTCACATTAATCCACCTTAACCCCCAAATCACATTCAGACGTCTCATACATGACAGAGCCACGATTGCTAAAGCGCTAACGTTTCTTCTGATTATCAATATATTCTGCAGATATTCCCATCTGGATCTGTGTGTGCGTTTGTGTCAGTTGGTTGGCACAAGTTTGGAAGCAGACGCTCCTGGAGGAGCTAAAACTCATCTGAGCGCTGATTTGGCACAACACCTCCAAGACTGATTCAGCCTATTACTCA
Source organism: Megaleporinus macrocephalus (assembly GCA_021613375.1). Lineage (NCBI taxonomy): Eukaryota > Metazoa > Chordata > Actinopteri > Characiformes > Anostomidae > Megaleporinus > Megaleporinus macrocephalus. The sequence goes on along the minus strand of CM038711.1, from coordinate 29,517,209 downwards.
AAGGGTGTTAATTACAAGGAGCACGACTTTGTGTGTGTGTGCGTACATTTCATAAGCTGTGAACACAATAAACAGGGAGTGAAATAAGGCTCGCCGGTCGTACGCACTGCTCCACTTTCATGAGCAATAACGTCCCGTATCCTATAGATCACAGCAGCAACATGAATCACATGACCATTTCCAACTATGACACACTGGCACAGTTCTAGACAACGAGTGAAGTGCTGGAAAGTGGAGATATACTATATTGTGATCATATATTTTCTAGCATTCGTAAACAGAGTTAATACAGAGTAAATGTTTGCTGTGTACGTATATGCTGAATCTGACAGAGCTTGTTTGAGTCACTGTAAAGTCCATGTAAAGTGGTAATGCATGTGTTTGACTTTGTGACACGGCTTATTAACCACACAAACATATTTGAATTTTTAAAAATGTTGGCAAGTATCCAAATATATACACACACTGGCACAGTTCTAGGAAATGTGTAGTGCAGGGATGTGGTTGAAAAAATAATTTGGTTCAATAAATGAATTCAGTGCTTGTATACTTGTACCTGTATGCTGAACCTGACAGAGTCTGTTTTGACTGGACTGATATGCTCATTTTCTCTTAATATGACGTTAGAGACTCTTATATCGTATTATGAAAATTAACCCCACATAAACCACATGACAAGAAAAGGAGTCTATACCATATTTTCAATACCAGAGGTGGATAGTAACTAGTTCCACTTTCTCAGTTACAGGCACTTACAATTTTGATTATTTTCCTGAGGACTTTTACTCAAATATATCATAGCTGTCCAAAGAAAAACAATAAAGTAGAAGGCGTTTATAATGTAGAAGAATCTTAACATTGGTAGTTGTCAATGTGAAGTTTTTATTTATTCTATTGTATTTATATGTAAATAGTAATGTCTTTTTGACTTGGTACTTCTGTACCTAAAGCTGTTTATTTTTTGTATTTACATTCTTAAAATTAATGGAGAAGCCTTCTTCCCTGAAATAACAATACTAGAGTGTGGATTTGAGCTACTCTATAGATGCTTCTGTAGAAGATACATTATGTAATTATGTTTTGTTATCAGTCAATATCACTAAAATCACTATACATGTGGTGCTACATGAATACCAGTAGAACCTGAAAATTAGTTAGATATGTTTGTAAATCTGTTTTGATAAATTCAGCAAAAAGTTGTAAAAAAATAAATAAATAAACAAAACAACTATGGTACAGTGCAAAAGCAGTTCCATTCAAACCAGTCACTAAAGTCTATGTAAAGAGGTAACACGTGTTCTGACACAACAGGAACACGTCTAATTAACCATATAAACAAGTCAGTAAGTTTTCAAAATTAGGTTACAAAACAATAAAAAAATAAGTATTGTCTGCTGAAAGGTACTGACAAGCTGAAAGGGCTGGAGGAGGCAAAGCAAGGTCAGTAAAGGAAATTTTGCATCCAGGAAAGGAGCATTTGTCCGATGAAGGCATAGCCAGCAAGCAAGCTGTAGGCTGTAAAAGCAGTAGTAACCTGTGATCGATCTGAGGCAACCACTGACCACTGCACTTTAGCTTTTATAACATCATAGCGTGAGGGCAGAGGTCAGGTTAAGTATGGCTCCAGTGTATCATTGAGCCCTGAGTTCAGGCTCGCCCAAAGAATTCTAATCATAACAGTGATGCAAAACTTTATATTTTATATACTCTTTTCACATGTTCACAATTATCACACACACATATATACACACTATATTGTCAAAAGTATTCTCTCACCCATTCAAATAATTGTATTCAGGTGTTACAATCACTTCCATTGCCACAGGTAACAGGCATGCAGACTGCTTCCACTAATATTTGGCTCTCAGTGTGAATTAAATCACACCGCCACTGGACTCTGGCAATCCAATAGACGAGTCTGGGTTTGGCGGTTGCCAGGAGAACGATACTTGTCTGACTGCATTGTGCCAAATGTAAAATTTGGTGGAGGGGGGATTATGGTGTGGAGGGGTTGGGCTGTCATAGCTGTTATAGCTGCAAAGGGTGGGCTGACACCACATTAAACACTTTGGATTAAGAAAGGGATGTCACTCAAGTTTATAAGCTTGTAAAGGCAGATAAGTGAAAACATATATACTGAAATGCCTCTTTAAAACATTCATCACTTGCTCTTAATCCTCATTTTGATTGCAAATGTAACAAATTAAGGACAGTCAAAAATCTAGAGTCTGAAAAAAGTGCTCATCCATCCATCTATCCATCCACTCATTATTACTTTATTCTTTTCTAACTCTAGTCAACTGCTAGAAACATACGTGTGTGGGAGTCTAGTGCTAAAACCGTTCTTTTCTGTCGGTACAAAACAAAATATTTTCTGTTGTGTACTTAACCAAAGGGACTGAAGTGACTTGGCAATTATTTTGATAGAGCAATCAGGAATATTCAGGATCGTGCCAAATATCACACAACAACTCATCATGAACAGACACACACTGCCCCCCACACATGCACACACTCGAGCACCCTGTCTTGGAATGACAATGCTCAAAGTCCATTTTAGTGTCTATATGAGAGGCTCTCCCTGGGCCCTGTGGAGGAGGAGAAGTTTATGAAACAGTGCAATTTTTAATCAGCTTTCATTGAGCAACCGTTCCCATGAATACAGATGTGGGCATTTGTTTTTTCATGGCTAGTGAGTCATATCAATCTTAGTTAGGGCGTATTATCATAAAGATGTCACACTGACATATAAACACATCGTTCTCCTTAGGCAGCAAGAAAAAGCATGCTGGAAATAAGGACTCTAAGAGAAAATGCCTGTCAGTCAATCAAGTACTGAACATCTTATTTCATGCCACGTTGTCATTTCCATGCATTGGCAGGTTAAGGAATGACACACTCTAATAAAGAGGTTATGCATAAATGGGGGTGCACATATTTGTAATTAAACCATTTATTGTGAGGTTCTGAAAACTTAAGACAGGAGCCAAAACAACATTTGGTGACAAGATAAAAAGCCCATTGTTCCACGCAGCATGCAGGAATAACGTAACCTTTCACGATTGTTTAAGCTGCATTGCAGCGATTTGGCACATTCGCAGCCGAAGCCCGTCAACATAAAGGCCAAATTCAATTTCATCTGATACGTCTGAGCTGCGAGAAGTGCCTCAGTGTGCTCGGCTGTACATTGCCAGTATCTGTAGGCACAACAGAGAAAAAGTATCACAAAGCTGAGAAGGGATTGTTAAGTAAACAAGCAAACAAACAAACAAAAAGAAAGCTGCCGAAGGAGAGGAGTGTGTGAACAAAGAGAGCACAGAAAGCAGGCCAAGTGGAGAAAGAAATAGCTGTATGGATTACAGCCACAGTGGAGGATAGAGCCATCAGATGACAATCAATAACGCTGGATGGGGGAATATGAGAGAGAGACTTAAACTTAGGGAAGAGTTAATGTTGGCCCACAGCCTGCCGTCCAGCGGGGGGGTCAATACCAGCCCAGGCCATAGCTCACTACTGGCCTGCGCACACTGACAAGCAGCCTGCTCTTCATTCCTGTCTGACAAACACTCACAGGGAAGGCCCAATGGTTTCTGGGAACTAAGAAATACAAGCTGGTAATTTGTAATTTGTATTGCTTATTTTCTTTTCAAAGAATCATTATTTTTGTGCTATTTAAACTCTGTAACAGTACTGCTCTTATTACCTTGTTAAATAAAAGGGTCCAAATCTTAAAACAAAACCATCCAATCAGGATTTTTCACCATGATTCTTCGTAAAAGTAGTCAAGTTAGATCTCTAACTGAGTTGTGGGGAAATTGCTATCACTAATTTAGCTATTAAATGTTTTGTATTATTAATACCACATTTTAAAAAGTGGGGCACAAATCCAACAGGACAAAATAGTCTCCAAAAAAGTTGATTAACAATAATAGAAACAGCAATTATTTTCACATTATCTGAAGGAAATTGTATTATTCACATTAGATGGACTTTCTTAGCTGTTAAAACATTTCTGATACAACACACACACACACACACACACACACACACACACTCACACACACACACAGCTAAAACATTCGCAAAGCTTTATAAAAGTAATTGGTAAGACAGGCCAAACAGACAGTACTATAAATGAAAACTAAATAAGGATAGCATAACATATGATTACATATAACAATGACTTTAGAGGCTGGACACTCTATTCATGTCAACTAGTCTGTCCCACAACTGGGAAGATTATTCCACATTAGGCATATCCAGTTTTGTACATTACACACACTGGTGGAAAAAGTAAATTATACACCCCCTGCATATTTCACAGTCACAGCATGATGTCATATGATTTCCCACAAAATGTTCAATTTGGGTTTCTACTGCAAAACAGGATTTTTTGCAAAAATTAGATGTTCAAGCTTTTTCCTATTAAAGCCTGTTTGTCCGTTAAACAAGTGCTACTGAGTCAGTGGGGAAATGTTACACACTCTGTACCAAAGTGGTCCCTTTTCCTTTTTATGGCTTTTGGTCGGTCACACTTCTTAAAAGTTGAGATAAGACAGACCTTCTGTTATGACATTTTTTACAGGAAGTCTGGAATTGTCTTCAGGAAGTCTTCCATGAACCCCATATTCCCTCAGGGTCATAAACCTTTTAGAGAAGTTGGATAAGCCTAATCAAAGTCAGATACCATGATTGAGAGGTTGCAGGGGCTCTAAGGCTGAAATCTAGGGTTGTGTCCCAAAACCTAGTAAGCTGTCTACATAGACATCATTTTACGTCATAGTATGCGCTCCCGACATATAGGGTGTCCCAATTCTTAGATACCTGAAACATGCTGTCTACTAAGTCACCTTATTTTGGCCCGATTTTAAGGAAGCATCGGATGCTTTCTCAGCCGCTAAAGCAATCCCATGATGCAACGCAGGCAAATCTACGAGCAGTGAAGTGGTTTTAAAATGTGAGTTATTTTGATTCTCTCTGGTGTTTTAATGTGTTTCTTGTCATATAATCACACAAAACAGTATTTTATTTACAACTTTTCAACGAGTCATTGACCATTTTGCAGTTTTATAATCAAGCCATTAGCATTTATGCTAGCGGATTGTTTTGGATGCCGGCTGGTAACTTAGCAACCAGCTAAACCACCAGTTGTGTGCTGCAGTGGGCGGGAACAATCCGTGGAGCAGTTGCTCTCTAACTAGATCGTCTTATTAGGAGAGATGTCAGACAGAAAGCTGCCTACTTAAAGAGCTGGCTACATAGACAGTACCTACTTAGACACTCACTAGGTTTTGAGACACACCCTAGATATGATCAGAAAAGTGTTCTGTGGTCCTTCAGGAGCTGGACAGAAGTCCTGTCAACTAACTGTCTAGCTGACATTAGAATCAAAGTTTGATTTACAATGGGTGGGCCCTTTTTTGTGAGTCAAAATAAATGTGATTCCAGGTGTTCGTTCTAAAAGTTATATATATATATATACACAAAACTGACCAGGAATATAAACCGTAGCTAACAAGGTGTTAGTAAGTTTGTAGAAATATAACTGGGGGTTCTGTATTACATACTTTATGTATTTAAACAGTATATTTGCAGTCAAAATAAATAAATAGCTAAAATGTAGAGCAATATGTCACATTACAATAATTTTCATAGCACGGATCACTCTATGTACTGAGACTCATGTAACTTCACGTCATCTCCACATCTTACTCATGTTTTGCTGGTTGTTGCGATTAAGATTAAGCTGGTGTGGGTTACTGATCCATTCTGAAAATAATGAAAGGTTAAGAAGTGTAATTTAGTGTCTGGGGTTGTTTACTGTCCCAAATATGTTCAATACGGTTTCTTAATACAGTTCTATAAACGGTCACCAGTGGTGAGCAGACAGATCTAGCAGAGCAGAATGCCAGGACAGAACTCCAAATGGATGTGTAACCTGAGATCCAGTGACTCTTACCTGTTTCTTGTCTCTACAGTATACAGACTTTGCAGAGCAGTAACCTCACCAATCGCGTGTGTTGTAAGGCTCTAAAGTCGGATACTAAAGGCAGAGAAAGATTAACATGCTCTAAAAAAAGAAAAGTCGATGGCGAAAACCGACCTTTTAACCAGGAATGAACCGAAACATAGATGTTTATTCTTCCCACAGGCGGCTCCAAACTAACAGGTCAAAATGTGAAATGAAGTTAACAAAAAGATGCACGCTTTATTAACTTTTTCTATAAATAAACACTTTAAGATGCACTTTTTCCCCAAAAGTATTCGTTTTTTTTTAACATAGACCTTGTTTTTACTTGAGATACAGAAAAAAACCATTTATTTAAAGTTTTATAAATGATTCATTCAGTTAAATACTGTTGAAATGTCCTGAATGGTATGTGTAATGTGTTTGTCTTTCAGTTGCTGATGGTATAAGATGCTGATACTAGGCTACTTCAGTAAACAGGATCTGGCACTGAATCATAACACAAGTTAGGAATGATGACGGTCTGGACCTTGTCCTGAGGAAACTTCCTCTAACTGGACCTTACTGAATTCTAATTAAATACCCCTGCTCTAATATGGCAATGAGAAATGACCCTCTTGTTAATACCAACAGTGCAAGACACAACACAGAGGAGCTTTTCTTCTCATGTAGTGTAACAGTATCTGTATCCAGTTTTCACTTCAGAGGCCTGTGAAGGACGTTTTGCTGGGATAGCCTCCAGACTTTATGGTAGCCTAACTACATTAGCATCACTGTTAGGTGAGTGAGTTAATCATAAAGAGATATTTGGGTCATTTACAGGCTTGTCAGCGGGACGTAGGGCTACAGAGTGGCCTCTACTCACCCACGCAATAGCTAGGCAGATCAATGGATCAGAGGAGTGCAGCACGGCTGTCAAGCGTGAAACAGAGCCGTGCCACGCACATGATCAGGAGCAGCAGGGCTGCATGCGTCTGCGGTCAGACGAGTTCAACGCCCTTGGCGACCACGTGCTTCTGCAGCTCGAGACAGAGAGAAAGAGGGAGAGAGAGAGAAATGAAATGTTTGGTGTTTAATTTATTCTATTCTAATATTATTCAAAGAGTGTTTTCACACTTCTGCCAAATACTTGAGTCTGCACTGAGAACACACTCATTTGAGGGAGGGGATCATTATCGTTTGGTTTGCTTTCCTATTCAAAAACTGTCTAAACTGTAGATTAACTGTGCAATACAAAAAATCACTATTCTGCACTCAGGACTGCTTCACGATGAACCAAATCACACAACCCCACATGTGGTGCCGAGAGCAGATAGAATCCACACATGCAGCGGACCGCACCAGACCCCAGTCTCTACTTAAATTGTTCTTGCAAACACAATTAGTAGATTATTCACCCAATCTCTGCCATTAGTTTACATGCCAATAGAGTGCCATAAACTTAAATGATTTTAATCAAATTGAATTACAAAGAGAAGATACGGAGAGGCAGCGAGACGGAAAAATACAGACTGATATAAATTAGCGTGATCAGTTGCTTGTTAATCGTTACAGTAAAATTTTACATTTCAAATCCAACAAATTCTCTCAGGCAAAATAATGCAATGTCACCTTAAATGTTCACTTACATTAAATGGGTTTCAAAGTGCTCTAAGCCAAATAACAATTGTCGTATGCACCAATATGTCTGTAATATTCCCTGAATATAAATGCACAAAATACAGAGATGAGAGAGAGAGAGAGAGAGAGAGAGAGAGAGATGAAAGCCCATGCAGTGTCCTCACAGAGTTCTTTTGGGCTGGCTGAGGTACACAGCAGGCTTGTGGGAAGGATAGGGTACAGTTAGCTGTCCATGTCCAGCCTCAGGGCACCATATGAGGACAAACAGGGACACTGGGGGGTTATCGGGACGGGGCCAGGGGAAGAGGGGAAGAACATGCCTGTCACAGCGCCTCTGACTGACTGACGCATAGACCCTGAAGACAAACGCCACTGCGTAAAACACCACACTCCACATATACACACACACACACAGCATCAGCAAGAGTGCTGCAGCTGATATCATTACACTCACAGATGTGTGCGCTTTGGTTAGGCGTATAGAAAGGTATGAATTACATCAATTCTGCAACGGTAGAACAGTTGTATATTTTGTTTTCTGTTTTCTTAGTTTATCTATTTTAGCCCTTACTTTAAACTGCAGAGTGCAGCAGCGACTGATCACGTGGCCAGCAGACGTCCACCTCAATTAGGTGTTTCCTGACTTGCAAAAGAGGCGGTTCTTGTTTGTAGTAGGGGCACAAACAGCTCCTTGTTTAGGTTTTCAGAACATCTAACAGAAAGTCTACTGTCTTTCGTCTAGGCTTAAACCTCATAGCAAAACACAGGCTGTCCTAATATAATCCTTAACAGATGAGGCTGTAGCTGCAGGGTACTTACTAGGTACAAAGTTCCTGCATGGAGACCCATGGGTTAGACTGTGTTTGTGGTCGGGATGGACAAAGCACTCTTGGAATAAAAGCATTCCTGCAAACCTTTGTTTTCCTGACTTTTCATTTGGTGGCACAGAAAAAGATTTTTAGCAGATATTTAATAAAGTAGGCTCTTCTTTTTCATTTTTACAATCTTCTTGGACAGTCTTGTACAGCAAAATCCCCAAAATGTTTAGTGCATTTTTTCATAATACTGTCCAAAGTTCACTTACTTTATTTAGCATAAAAAAACAAAAAACCAGAAAGCAAAACTACAACAATGACACATGCATACTCAGTATTTAGTGTGTCCAACCTTCCATTCTTTTCTGGAGACCTCCTGTCAGATTTTCAAAGAAATTGGTGGGATATATATAAATAATTGGTGGGTAATCCACATTCAGCACCTTCAGTAGTGTTGAGGTCTGGGGTGGTCAGTCCATTGTTCTGAAAACACCAGCAGCTTTTGTCTGATTGGCAATTATTCTATTTTTAACTATATCCTTTCCTCAGCAACAGCTTCACGTTCTTTCAGACTTATAGCGTCCAGTTCTTCTTCTAACAGTAGAAGGATGGACAGAAACACCTGTACATTTTTTTCAGACCTGAAGCAAAAGAGAAGCTTGATTTCCTGTTTATCTGATGGTGGTAATAATAAGGTAGAACCAACATATTTTTGTGGTCTACAACTTTTGCTCAGTACTGTGTCTTCCATCACAGAATACATAGTTCCTTTAGTCAAAATAATTTGAAAATTGGAAAATTGGAAATGTCTTGATTTGCATCCTTAAAAATCATAATCATGGCGAGTCATTGTGAGGTCAGGGATTTATACACATATTTTTGGTGTGTATGTGTGGGTGAGTGATATGCATCCATCCCCCCCACACAGAACTGCAGCTACCTAAGGAGCCCACTGCTTGTACGCCACCAGAAGCTTTCCCAAAACAAACAGAGATGAAAAGCTAACAAACGGCGCAGTGGGACGAGCCGGCCCCGTATGAGTTTATTCACGGCGCAGCGAGGATCAATCACTTAACTCTGCACTCAGAATGTACACACGCCTTCCGCACGCTCTCCCGGCATCAAAGATGGCATGAACTCCTCCGCCATCACATGGCGTCTTGCAGGGGAATAGAGCAGCACGAGAGGCCTGAGGTGCAAACACAGAGCAGCACTGTAAATAAAGTCACTTTAGTATTCATCAGCTTTCCGTGGGGCTCAAACCCTCTCGGTTCAGGCAAGAAAAAGCCTTCTCTTCACGTCGATAGCCGTGCTGCTGGCTGGAGTCGGGAGCGTACTGCTGTAGATTTTCCTGAACGCAATATACTCTCCTTCTCCTCCTCCTCCTCCTCCTCCTCCTGCGTCTGGCCGGCCCCAGGCTCTTTCCACCAACTGCTCATCCAATTGAAACCTTAATATGTAACCGCTCCCAATTAGCTCCTTCATGAGCCCAGGCCTTCACTGCACTGCCTGCTCCATTAGAGCTCTGAGACGCATCCAAAACAGCGCATCCACACTGTTCAAAGCCCATAAATCAGCAGGGGTGGTGCAAAAGAGGACATTAAGGTTAGGGGTGGCCAGTCGTAGTAATGAATAAAAGAGGAAACTGCCATATTGTTGTTCTATTAAATTAGTCTGCATCTGGCTTTATACCTACAGGCCAGTTTACAAGGTCATCATGAGTCATATCAGCTCACATTAACTGCCACTGAACAGGGACATGGATACTTAAGCGCACACAAACACCAAGCTGTTCTGGATGTAGCCACTGAGAAGCAAAGGCAGAGGGTTAACATACAAGAGCAGCCTCACATACAAGAGTTAATGTCACCGATAAATTCATGTCTCTCCCTCAGTCTCTCTGATCCGGAGCAATTTGTTTCAGAAACGAGATGCAATTGGAGTATTGATCAGTGTGACTTGCTCACCCTGGTTTTAAAGTGGGCCAGCCAGGGAGATCATAGCACACTCTGCAGTAATGGAAAATGGGACACAGCCACCAGAACCAAAGACAGAGGAGAGAACCCAGAGGGTAACCGAGCACACTAAAACAGAAAAAACATGTAAAGCTTTGTTTAACCATAAAGAAAGACATTGACAAAGACATCGAATTTCTCTTCCAACTTTTCACTAATGTTACGTGTATTTACGACATTCCAGCAGAAACAAAATCACAAATTATGTAGTACTACCAGGATGTACTCAGGATTTACTGTAGGTACAATTATCTTTACAGCTGTTTGAAGTTTAGAGACATTGGGCAGGATGAGCAGTTACCCACAGTGAGGGCTGTGAGGAAATCTTCATACCACTGCACAGACATCCACCTCGCATGTGGGAATGTATCTGACAATTCTAGGAGGAATCTGTGCAGAGACTGTGAACTGTGTTTCAAATGAGCTTTAGATTAAACATTCAGAATGTTGAACATAAACCTTCGAAAGGCCATGATCAGACCACCTCTAGAGACCATCTGTCAATCTGTCAAAAGTCTCCAGTTACCGTTCGCCCATGCCAACTGATAAGAGAACTGCCAATGCAATATACTATCTGGCCATGTGTGTGGATTATATATATATATATATATATATATATATATATATATATATATATATATATATATATATATATATATATATATATATTGTTGCTGTTCAATGAAAAACATCTTCATATTTGTAGATTTCTATTTTTCTACATCAATTAAATGCAGCAACTGGCCTTTATATTATGAGGAAATTTCACATTGACTCAAAATAGCTTGGAAGATATTCTGGTTTCAATGACTTACAATGAAAGTGAAGATAGTTTTGGTCCTGTACTGTAAAAAAAATAAATAAATAAAAATGTATATATATACATATATATATATATATATATATATATATATATATATATATATATATATATATATATATATATATATATATATATATAAAAAGAGGATGTAAGGCCAAAAAATTGAATAAAACTAATGACCTCAGTAACTATTTCCACTGTAACTAAAGATAAGTTAAACATTTCAGTGAGGTAAAATTATTCAAAGGAAAAGAAATCCACCATCCACCTCTATAACTTCTTCACCATAGTTATAGAGACCACTGAATGTACTGTTTTATTCAAGCTATTTTGGTCAAGACACAGCGCAGAGTCTTCTCTTGTGGCACTGGATGTGGTGAAAGAATACATATAAAGGCAACATCCCTCCGGGCAGCTAGGCTCTCCTGAACCCAAGGATATGGGCTTTGTCCATGGTGTTCAGGTCAGGGGACTGGGACTGCATAAGCTTTGCTCTGTGGTCAGTAAACAATTTGTGAGTGGATTTGGAGGCCCGATTTCTTGGAGGATTTGACCACGACCAAGACTTAGTCTCCTGGAAGAGGCAGAAAGATTTTTATTTAAAATCTCCTGATATCCGATTGAGTTCACAAGGCCATGTAGTCTTAACAAGATTCCCAGGGCTTTACCGCTATCTACATCCATATACTTCACAGAGGGCAACAGGCTCTTTTCTGGACGACCTTGACTCATTTCGAAACAAACCTTGTGATGTTTGTTGTCAGGAAGTTTTACTTTTGTCTACATCCGCAGTTCCACAGAAGGTCAGCAGGCTACAGGTGTCTACCTTTGTGTACTCCAGTACCTGTCTGACTGAGAAGAAAGTATTTCTTGGAGAAAATAGCTCTGTAGCCCCATTAAAGTTCCAACTGTTTTTGTCCTAATCATTAAGACAGTTTGAGGTCTGAAGCTGTGTTTTATAGTTACCTTTTGTCTCAGTTGATTTCTGTATTCTCTGTATTTTCTATATCTCTTCCATGTAGATATATGATTGCTGTTACCTCACATTTATTTCACAGTAAAACAGAAATCTCTACCCACTTCCTATGGAGTCCATTGTGTTGTAACAGGATAAAACATGAATGAGAAGATGCTGTTCAGATTTAAATCAACTGTATTTTAACTGTTACAGATTTCTGAGGGAAATAAAAAATATTGGTAACACTTTCTATGAATCCTATGTATATTATGCATTAAAATACCTTTATAAGGTGTTATATTGCACACACGATACCTCTTGATACCAAGCATAATAATTATAATTTCATACATAACACATTATTAAGCAAGAGGATGTGACTTCATTAAGCCAGGTATAACACAGTGTAGCATGTGTTCATAAGAAAACTGCTTTGATTATTATGCTAAGTCATAGATGTTATTACATTTTATATAAACTTTTTATCTGTTAAAGCAGGAACTGCAAGAAGAAGCAAGTAAAGCTATCTTAATGCCTTTGCTAATGTTAGCTATGTTGCTAAACTAGGCAGCTGTCATTTACTTTAGTATCTACTGGCTAACATAAACTGCTGTCTGTGAACAGTCTAGCACCTATCAGCTCTATCAAATCTACACCACATATAAAAGTTATGCTTTAAAAAAAATTAATAAATACATATATTTAAGAACTTGAAGCGTTGCCAGGTCCACCAAAAACCTTTTGTCCTCTCACTCCATACAGACTCTTCTCCCTTGACCTGGAAGTGATTTTACATTTACGCCAATGCATCACTGGGTCTGTTACGATAAAACTAAAGCAGAACTTCAGTGTGTAATAGGCCACAACAACATTTATGTTTATATTGCTCATATAAACAGATACTACAATGAAAGCTTATTACAGATAATTCAATAACAGCTCATTACAGCTACTAAAATGAAAGTTTATTACAGATACTACAATGAACGTTTATTACAGCTACTACAATGAAAGCGTATTACAGATACTACAATGAAAGCGTATTACAGATACTACAATGCAAAGCTTATCACAGATACTACAATGAAAGCTTATTACAGATACTACAATAACAGCTCATTACAGATACTACAATGAAAGCGTATTAAAGATACTACAATGAAAGCGTATTAAAGATACTACAATAAGAGCTCATTACAGATACTACAATAACAGCTCATTACAGATACTACAATGAAAGCGTATTAAAGATACTACAATACAAAGCTTATTACAGATACTACAATAAAAGCTCATTACAGATACTACATAAATAGCTCCTTACAGATACTACAATAACAGCTCATTACAGATACTACAATGAAAGTTTATTACAGATACTACGATGAAAGCGTATTAAAGATACTACAACAACAGCTCATTACAGATACTACAATGAAAGTTTATTACAGACACTACAATGAAAGCGTATTAAAGATACTACAATGAAAACGTATTACAGATACTACAATAAAAGCTCATTACAGATACTACAATAAAAGCTCATTACAGATACTACAATAACAGCTCATTACAGATACTACAATGAAAGTTTATTACAGATACTACAATGAAAGCGTATTAAAGACACTACAATGAAAACGTTTTACAGATACTACAATAAAAGCACATTACAGATACTATAATAACAGCTTATTACAGATACTACAATGAAAGCTTATTACAGACACTACAATGCAAAGCTTATAACAGATGCTACAATAAAAGCTTATTACAGATACTACAATGAAAGGTTATTACAGATACTACAAAGCAAAGCTTATTACAGATACTACAATGCAAAGCTTATTACAGATACTACAATGAAAGCTTATTACAGATACTATAATGCAAAGCTTATTACAGATTCTACAATGAAAGCTTATTACAGATACTACAAAGCAAAGCTTATTACAGATACTACAAAGCAAAACTTATTACAGATACTACAATGAAAGCTTATTACAGATACTATAATGCAAAGCTTATTAGAGATTCTACAATGAAAGCTTATTACAGATACTACAAAGCAATGCTTATTACAGATACTACAATGCAAAGCTTATTACAGATACTACAATGAAAGCTTATTACAGATACTACAATAAAAGCTTATTACAGATACTACAATGAAAGCTTATTACAGATACTACGAAGCAAAGCTTATTATAGATACTACAAAGCAAAGCTTATTACAGATACAACAAAGCAAAGCTTATTACAGATACAGCAAAGCTTATTACAGATACTACAATGCAAAGCTTATTACAGATACTACAATGAAAGCTTATTAAAGATGCTACAATGAAAGCTTATTACAGATACTACAATGAAAGCTTATTAAAGATACTACAATGAAAGCTTATTACAGATACTACAATGCAAAGCTTATTACAGATACTACAATGAAAGCTTATTACAGATACTATAATGCAAAGCTTATTACAGATGCTACAATAAAAGCTTATTACAGATACTACAATGCAAAGCTTATTACAGATTCTACAATAAAAGCTTATTACAGATACTACAATAAAAGCTTATTACAGATACTACAATGAAAGCTTATTACAGATACTACAATGCAAAGCTTATTACAAATACTACAATGAAAGCTTATTACAGATACTATAATGCAAAGCTTATTACAGATTCTACAATGAAAGCTTATTACAGATACTACAATAAAAGCTTATTACAGATTCTACAATAAAAGCTTATTACAGATACTACAATAAAAGCTTATTACAGATACTACAATAAAAGCTGATTACAGATTCTACAATAAAAGCTTATTACAGATTCTACAATAAAAGCTTATTACAGATACTACAATAAAAGCTTATTACAGATACTACAATAAAAGCTTATTACAGATACTACAATGAAAGCTTATTACAGATACTACAATGCAAAGCTTATTACAGATACTACAATGAAAGCTTATTACAGATACTACAATAAAAGCTTATAACAGATACTACAAAGCAAAGCTTATTATAGATACTACAAAGCAAAGCTTATTACAGATACAACAAAGCAAAGCTTATTACAGATACTACAATGAAAGCTTATTACAGATACTACAATGAAAGCTTATTACAGATACTACAATGCAAAGCTTATTACAGATACTACAATGAAAGCTTATTACAGATACTACAATGAAAGATTATTACAGATACTACAATGAAAGCTTATTACAGATACTACAATGCAAAGCTTATTACAAATACTACAATGAAAGCTTATTACAGATACTATAATGCAAAGCTTATTACAGATTCTACAATGAAAGCTTATTACAGATACTACAATAAAAGCTTACTACAGATTCTACAATAAAAGCTTATTGCAGATTCTACAATAAAAGCTTATTACAGATACTACAATAAAAGCTGATTACAGATTCTACAATAAAAGCTTATTACAGATTCTACAATAAAAGCTTATTACAGATACTACAATAAAAGCTTATTACAGATACTACAATGAAAGCTTATTACAGATACTACAATGAAAGCTTATTACAGATACTACAATGCAAAGCTTATTACAGATACTACAATGAAAGCTTATTACTAATACTACAATAAAAGCTTATTACAGATACTACAATGAAAGCTTATTACAGATACTACAATGAAAGCTTATTACAGATACTACAATGCAAAGCTTATTACAGATACTACAATGAAAGCTTATTACAGATACTACAATAAAAGCTTATTACAGATACTACAAAGAAAGCTTATTACAGATACTACAAAGCAAAGCTTATTATAGATACCACAAAGCAAAGCTTATTACAGATACAACAAAGCAAAGCTTATTACAGATACTACAATGCAAAGCTTATTACAGATACTACAATGAAAGCTTATTACAGATACTACAATGAAAGCTTATTACAGATACTACAATGCAAAGCTTATTACAGATACTACAATGAAAGCTTATTACAGATACTACAATTAAAGATTATTACAGATACTACAATGCAAAGCTTATTACAGATACTACAATAACAGCTCATTACAGATACTACAATGAAAGCGTATTAAAGATACTATAAAGAAAGCGTATTACAGATACTAAATTAACAGCTCATTACAGATACTACAATAAGAGCTCATTACAAATACTACAATGAAAGCGTATTAAAGATACTACAATGCAAAGTTTATTACAGATACTAGAATAAAAGCTCATTACAGATACTACAATAACAGCTCATTACAGATACTACAATAACAGCTCATTACAGATACTACAATGAAAGTTTATTACAGATACTACAATGAAAGCGTATTAGAGATACTACAATAACAGCTCATTACAGATACTACAATGAAAGGTCATTACAGATACTACAATGAAAGCGTATTAAAGATACTACAATGAAAACGTATTACAGATACTACAATAAAAGCTCATTACAGATACTACAATAACAGCTTATTACAGATACTACAATGCAAAGCTTATTACAGATGCTACAATAAAAGCTTATTACAGATACTACAATGAAAGGTTATTACAGATACTACAAAGCAAAGCTTATTACAGATTCTACAATGAAATCTTATTACAGATATTACAATGAAAGCTTATTACAGATACTACAATACAAAGCTTATTACAGATTCTACAATAAAAGCTTATTACAGATTCTACAATAAAAGCTTATTACAGATACTACAATAAAAGCTTATTACATATTGTACAATAAAAGCTTATTACAGATTCTACAATAAAAGCTAATTACAGATTCTACAATAAAAGCTTATTACAGATTCTACAATAAAAGCTTATTACAGATACTACAATAAAAGCTTATTACATATTGTACAATAAAAGCTTATTACAGATACTACAATAAAAGCTTATTACATATTGTACAATAAAAGCTTATTACAGATACTACAATAACAGCTCATTACAGATAATACAATAACAGCTCATTACAGATACTACAATAACAGCTCATTACAGATACTACATTAACAGCTCATTACAGATACTACAATGAAAGTTTATTACAGATACTACAATGAAAGCGTATTAAAGATACTACAATAACAGCTCATTACAGATACTACAATGAAAGTTTATTACAGATACAATGAAAGCGTATTAAAGATACTACAATGAAAACGTATTACAGATACTACAATAAAAGCTCATTACAGATACTACAATAACAGCTTATTACAGATACTACAATGAAAGCTTATTGCAGATACTATAATGCAAAGCTTATTACAGATGCTACAATAAAAGCTTATTATAGATACTACAATGAAAGGTTATTACAGATACTACAAAGCAAAGCTTATTACAGATACTACAATGCAAAGCTTATTACAGATACTACAATGAAAGCTTATTACAGATACTATAATGCAAAGCTTATTACAGATTCTACAATAAAAGCTTATTACAGATACTACAATGCAAAGCTTATTATAGATACTACAATGCAAAGCTAATTACAGATACTACAATGAAAGCTTATTACAGATACTACAATGAAAGCTTATTACAGATACTACAATGAAAGCTTATTACAGATACTACAAAGCAAAGCTTATTATAGATACTACAAAGCAAAGCTTAATACAGATACAACAAAGCAAAGCTTATTACAGATACTACAATGCAAAGCTTATTACAGATACTACAATGAAAGCTTATTACAGATACTACAATGAAAGCTTATTACAGATACTACAATGCAAAGCTTATTACAGATACTACAATGAAAGCTTATTACAGATACTATAATGCAAAGCTTATTACAGATACTACAATGAAAGCTTATTACAGATACTACAATGCAAAGCTTATTACAGATACTACAATAAAAGCTTATTACAGATACTATAATGCAAAGCTTATTACAGATTCTACAATAAAAGCTTATTACAGATACTACAATGCAAAGCTTATTACAGATTCTACAATAAAAGCTTATTACAGATACTACAATGAAAGCTTATTACAGATACTACAATGAAAGCTTATTACAGATACTACAATGCAAAGCTTATTACAGATACTACAATAAAAGCTTATTACAGATACTACAATGCAAAGCTTATTACAGATACTACAATGAAAGCTTATTACAGATACTATAATGCAAAGCTTATTACAGATTCTACAATAAAAGCTTATTACAGATACTACAATAAAAGCTTATTACAGATACTACAATGCAAAGCGCAATCCACATACTACAATGAAAGCGTATTACAGATACTACAATGCAAAGCTTATTACAGATTCTACAATAAAAGCTTATTACAGATACTACAATGCAAAGCTTATTACATATTCTACAATAAAAGCTTATTACAGATTCTACAATAAAAGCTTATTACAGATTCTACAATAAAAGCTTATTACAGATTCTACAATAACAGCTCATTACAGATACTACAATGAAAGCGTATTAAAGATACTATAATGAAAGCGTATTACAGATACTACAATAACAGCTCATTACAGATACTACAATAACAGCTCATTACAGATACTACAATGAAAGTTTATTACAGATACTACAATGAAAGCGTATTAAAGATACTACAATAACAGCTCATTACAGATACTATAATGAAAGTTTATTACAGATACAATGAAAGCGTATTAAAGATACTACAATGAAAACGTATTACAGATACTACAATAAAAGCTCATTACAGATACTACAATAACAGCTTATTACAGATACTACGATGAAAGGTTATTGCAGATACTACAATGCAAAGCTTATTACAGATGCTACAATAAAAGCTTATTACAGATACTACAATGAAAGGTTATTACAGATACTACAAAGCAAAGCTTATTACAGATACTACAATGCAAAGCTTATTACAGATACTACAATGAAAGCTTATTACAGATACTATAATGCAAAGCTTATTACAGATTCTACAATGAAAGCTTATTACAGATACTACAAAGCAAAGCTTATTACAGATACTACAATGCAAAGCTTATTACAGATACTACAATGAAAGCTTATTACAGATACTACAATGAAAGCTTATTACAGATACTACAATGAAAGCTTATTACAGATACTACAAAGCAAAGCTTATTATAGATACTACAAAGCAAAGCTTATTACAGATACAACAAAGCAAAGCTTATTACAGATACTACAATGCAAAGCTTATTACAGATACTACAATGAAAGCTTATTACAGATACTACAATGAAAGCTTATTACAGATACTACAATGAAAGCTTATTACAGATACTACAATGAAAGCTTATTACAGATACTACAATAAAAGCGTATTACAGATACTACAATGCAAAGCTTATTACAGATACTACAATAAAAGTGTATTACAGATATTACAATGAAAGCTTATTACAGCTTCATAAGGCATTATGTATACCTTATAACGCCTCTGAAATTCATCTATAATTCTTAATTGAAATAACCGTACCTCCCTGGAGATCAAGATTTTTCTCCTGTGTTCTACTCCTGTACTTGCTCAACGTTTCCTTATCCAGAACTTTTTTTAAACTGGCTTAGAACTGGATTAGAAGTGTGGCCAAAGGACTCCTGTTGTTGTTGCACAGAATTCTTGTCCAAGTGGGAAAACCCTGTCTGCTATGTGGAGCGCAGGGGAATTAGCGGGGGATCAAGCTAATTTGCTTCTCCTCATAGCCATTTAGCTTGAACTCCAGAGAGCACTGGATTCATATAATGCTTGAAGATTTTAGAGAATTGATTTGCCAGTTAGAGCAAATCAATGAAAAGCACAGGTAGAACAAGACTCCCAATACTCTGTTCCAGGCAGCAGCTCAGTCAAAAAATGACTACAGGCCTTTATACAAAATGTTCTCAGATTATCAAACTATACGTCACAGACCACCAACAGAGCACACATAAGGCAATGTTAATAATCACCTATCTGTGAAACAACATATGGGACCTCCATGAGGCAGCTGCAAGCAAATTATAAATCCTTTTTCTGCTATCAAAATAAGAAGCTCACACACACACACACACACACACACACACATTTATTGTAGTGTCTCGGTGTAGGCAGATATCTCTCACTGCTCCTTATAGCAACCCACACCTCCCTGGAGACAAGAAGAAAATAAAACAGAGCGTACATTTCAAACCGCCTTTGTGGAGTTAAAACGTCTGAATTTCACGGCATGTCATGATATCTGCTGCAGCACAGATCACTCTCAAAGAGGCACCTCTGCTCCTCGCTCCTCCTCTCTCTCTCTCTCTCTCTCTCTCTCTCTCTCTCTCTCCTAAAGTGCTATTTTCTTTTGCTCATCTCCATCAGGAGACATTGCCGGAGGGACTCAGGGCAACAGCTAGCGCTGCAGTCGTTTAGAATAGCAGCCACTTTTAGCAGCTCGGATTATCGGAATGTGCTCTTTCCCGATAAGTGGATTAATATAATATTTCTCCATTTTGACTGTGCGGGGTTGAGACACATCACGGAAACCGCGACTTATGAAGTTAGGCGCGTGGCGTCTGGATTAGGGATGAGTGAGAGTGCTACTGTATTTCAGTCCAGGGGAGGGAGAGCAGCCCGTGCACTCTGCAGTCCTTTAATTAGCCCTGAGAGAGTAAGAACACCCCAACCCCCACACCCTCCAGCACACAACCAAGGAGCTCTCCCTCCATAGGCTACCGCGGCACACGTGATCAAAACTGCTGATTAGCTGGGACCATCAATCAGCGGGTTAGCACTGATTTAAGCACTAGCCAAGAACTGAGACCTCCTGTCCAGTTACTACGCCTACAGCCACAGCCCACTGTTAATTACTTACCAACTTACTCATTCATGTTTAAGGAGATCAGATAAAGGATCATTTACTTGTACAAAGAATGAGCAAAGTCAAAAGAAAATAAGGGCAGAAAACAGTAGTTTTTTTCAAATTGGGAGTGGAACTGTATGTCTGCATCAGATAAACAGCACCTAAAGCTTTCAACTTTGAGAGAAAATCAAGCTCTACTCCAGCTTCAGATACAAATTCCAGAATTCTGTCCATCCCTACACTGTTGGAGGACAAGTTAACAGGATAAGCCTGAAAGGATCTGAGGACATGAAGAAAGGAAAGCAGACAAAATAGAATTCTGCTGGTGTTCAATGAACTGAACCACTGAGTCCACACTTTACTAAATATGTTTATCATAAATTCAATGATGTAAAGCAGAACCAAATTTTTTCACCTGCAAATTTCTTAAAAAAACAAAAAAAATGTCTCCTCTGAAATAGGCTGGGCACAAAGGAGTGTTGCTGCAATGTATATCTTATTAAAACATCTTAAATCAAGTTTATATCTAACCTAGAATTTCTACTTATGGACTACAGTTTAAACACATAGATTAAGATTTGTTACTTTTTTACATAATTTTCTTCATTTTATTGGCAGATTACATGCTTGTTTTAAAGACATAGGGAAGATAACTTTGTTTGTTCTAAGAAATAATGCTTAATACAAACAACCACCTCACAAGAGAATAATACTATTTCACTAAATAAATTGACTGAAATCTGAAAGTTTTTTTGTGTAGAAATAAGTTCAATAATCTTAGAATATTCTTAAAATTTAAAAATGAAAGATATTAAGTATATTGGTGGTTTAAGGTGATTTCACTTGCCAAGATATCCTTTCTTGCTTGTCGGCTCATTATTTAATTAATGTAAACTTAAATACTGTGATTAATTAATATCTGAACTGGCAATACACTGTCCGCCAGCCTCCCCCAGCAATAGTGCAACACTAAAACACAAATCCTCTGCATTCAGCACGCCATTCATCACATTGTTCCTATAGATAAACAAAGAGAGACAGCAAGGTAACTGATTTTGTTCGGATGTACTTTCTTTTTATTTTGGCCATCGTTGTTGATGAACAGCTACAAAGCAAAACGAGGAAAACGCAGATGCATGCACAGCATCATCCGAGAATACTGCTGAATAAAGCACTGCATTATGTTACATAACAAAAATAACACGTTTCTGCAGAGGCATTGTGAATGCAAGGACACAGCAGCCACTGACTATAGCCTTGCCTTGAGATGCCTGGGAATGAGTTAAACACTTAGGACGACAGAGCAAAAAGCCAAGAAACTGTAAGCTAACGTGGAGTGCATTAAATTACAGGAGACGCACACAAATCTCTCCGCTGTGGGGGGCGTGCCTGGTGTTTGGCCTTTGCAGTGCCTGATACAGTCAGCATGACAGCACCACAAAGAGCACAGATCTACAATAGGACAGACAATGAGATGGAAAGAAATGATAATCTAAAAAACTAATGCTGGCCCTGTAACACACAGGAGAGATGAAATGCTATAAAATCAGTTAAATTTTTTTTATTAATGTAATGTTCTGTGATGTAGTTAGTTATGACCAATTGCGCTGTTTTCTTTTCCTTTGTGTGTCATGTGACTTTATTTGTAGGACACTGCCTGGAATAAATTTGGGTGATCAGCCCGGATCTGATTGGCTGCTGACTAGGGACGTGCCTGGATAAGTGTCCGTGAAGAAGACACCGGCGGTCTTTTGGCCCCTTTGCTCGCTTGTTGTGATCCATGTTTGATATATGAGAACGCACCCACTATTGGTTGCCTCAATAGTTTTTCTTGTTTTCTTGATGTTTCGGTGCATGTGCTGTGTTAAATTTCACTTGCACGGGTGTCGGTGAAGTGGTCCTCTGTGTTTAGATCAGAGACTGTAAGCTAAAATCCGTGTTAAGCTGTAGGGGTGAGTGCTGTGTTTTTTGGGGGGTTTTGAGTTTTCTCATGTTTATTGTTAGGTAGTTAGGTACGTTTTTGTGTAATTTTGTTTATATTTTTTTTTGTTTAGGTAAGATAAGTTGGGGTGGAATTTTAGCTTATTTTATTTATTGTTTTGGCATTAGCTCACACTGAAGTTATATCCTGTTAAACACAATTTTAATACAATAAAAATTTTCATGGTTGCATACAAAACTTGTGTTTGGTGTTTTCTTGTTTGTTTCAAGGTTTTAGATTAACCCCTAGACCTGTGTTGAGCTACTAGAACCAAAAAAAAAGACGTAACAATTAAGCTCTTCACTCTATGCACTGAAAAACCAAGGGCACCATAGTCTTGTCAGCTTTTTGCTCTTAAACTTGCTGTAGTTTAGCTTCAGCAACAGTGCTTTTTATGCTCATTGGTGAATTGAGAATTATCTTTAATTCTATTTTGCTATTACAGGCTCTTTATTTTTTTCCACATAATTGCGTTATTAATCGACTCATTCTGTCATTATTGTGAGTTCCTAAGAGTTCCTACCTCAGAGAATCTGATGTCTTTTGCACACAAAGCTATAAGAATCCTGTCAGCTGTATTCTAACTGGTTATCCACGTTTCCATATATAATGTTTATGCATTTCTATGCAGTGTTTTTCATTCATATGGGAATCCAAATGTAGTTTTTCCAGCTAAGAGAGAGAGATACATCTGTGAGATCTGTGTACAATCACGTACACACCGTGCCGAAACAGTTCACTTAAACAGCCTCATCCTGACAAGGTAGGTGATTCTTGGTTATGCTAAATGAGGAAAAGTACCAGACTCTTTCCAACATGCAGATGTCTGGCTTGCGAGAGCAGGAGGAAGGAAAAATGTAATGGCTATGCTTATTATTAGAAACATTTAAATGAGTATTTAAAGAAGACATTACCTTCTATCTAGCATAGCAAAAGGTACCATCTGTACGCCACAGCCACAGATAAGTGGCACTATAACAAGCAGCCTCTCTTTCTCCTCAGTCTGTCTCTCCTGTAGATCAGTGCTGCAGCTCAGCTGCTCTTTCTTTGAGTGGAAAGTTTCTGCAGCGATGGCTACAGCCTGCTACATTTATCCTATTAATGTCGATGAAGGGGTTAATAAAGGGGCTGTATCAGTAAAATAATGAGCACTGGTTTTATGACTATTTTGGCTTTTTTATTGTGTATCAATGCAAAAGCTGTTCTATCAGGCCTGATTTACTCTGACTTTGGGATTCCATAAGATTCTGAGTACATGGCAATAGCAAGCACAGAGCATCTCACACTCCTTCGTTTTGATCTTGCAAGGTAACTTGTCATGCAAGTTCTTCCTAAGAACACAAGTCTGTTCTTGGTTTTGAGAAACACTCACTTCATTCTATTAGTGGTGTTGCATGTTCATCACTGTAGCAAATCTGCATGCTGCATTGCATTCTGCCTTAAATGTTTGAGTTATTTCAATTGCTTCAATTGTTTTATGCCTGATAGGCCATAAAAAACAGATTTATTTTCTATTAATTTAATGGAATTACAATTTTTACACCCAAAGTGTGCACAGAATGCTGACTGTTGCGCAGGAACGACTGACTATAAAAGTTTTTTTTTTCCTTTGGACATATAATGCATGGTTTGTGTGTAGAGGGTGTTATAAAATAATCTATGTAGAACTACACAGCCATTTGAGATTGCACCTCAATTTCGCCATGTTCATGTTAATGGAGAGCGCTTATAGGCTAAGAATGCTATCTTACACAAAGGGAAACTACGCAGATATATAATCACACCATAAAGCTCTGCGTTTCCACTGATCGACATGTAGGTCAGCTTACACACCAAGCAGGGAAAAATGCAAGTAGGCACATGCTAAGGACTAATAAAGACCATGACTGTTTTTATAAAATGCTTATACACGTGTAGTACAGATTGGCTAGTGGCAGCTGGAGCTGGTAAACAATTAAAAATAAAAAAATCTCTTTACATGTGCGTCACTAGCGTGCATGTGAGGTGATGCAGATTGGAAAAGGAAGTTAAGACAAAGCAAAAGAGTGGCTTCCTTTATGTGGGGGAGCTACTATAAGGCTAACTGGAGGACCAAAGACTATTACTGCACCATTACTACACAATTACTGCACAAAGTCACCAATCTGTTTAATATATTTTTTCCTCTGCTTATCTATTTAGATACTGTGTGGAGCTTCACTGATGCTGTTAAACTAGCACTGGCCAGTGACACCAATAACCTACCAACCTTCCTAATGACTTTGTTGCTCGACCTTGCCACTGAAACTCTACAGATGTAATTTCTACAGATGGTAAATAACATTTTAGTGTTTCTGTAAGCAAAAACCTTCAGAAAGTCACATTGAGTAAAATGAGATGGCAATGAAACAGATTCGTTGACTGTCCAGAATGAAATTAACATAGCAACTACAAAACATCCAAACCAAAGCTCCCAGGCTTTACATATTCACAATAAGTGCACCATAGAACTTCAATATCCTGTGGTTAACACCTGCATTTGCTTTCTCTGCACAGTTCAGATGCTGGCTGAGTATTTACACATACTTTTAAAAGCCAAGATCCATAAAGGTTTTCACTAAGACAAGAAAAACATTATCCTTTGAGAATGAACAAATGCCACCGCCATCACAGATTACACTGTCTGACTGGGGTTTGATCATTCCCTGTAATTTCATAGACTGTTTCAGAGACTTGCAGTCCTGGCATCGAGTTAGCAGTTTCATAAAAGACACCCGTTTAAAATAAGCCACACCGTCCTTTCAAATCAGCCTTTTGGCCTCATAAAGGAACAGCCTGTTAGTTACGAAAATTGCCATCATTAAAGTCTATAGATGAATCGCAGCATCACTATTTCTGGCACACACATTACCAAGTCCCTCTAAAATCATTTTCCGACTCTGCAAATTCAAGCGGGTTCTGCAGGGAACATGTACAGAATTCTTCTGTCCAGAGGTAAGAGATTCTCATATCTTCAAGATTTTAACACAAACTTGTTACAACAGACAAAGTAATCCCACATTTTAAAAATACTATGAAAAACTATGTGTTCAGTTATTTCTATTCAACACTACACACTGTGCTGCACTAAATACATATAAACAGGACTATTGTGATTGAACATGCAGTTGCTAAGCGATATTTAAGTACTGTTATCCACAATATCCTCAGAAAAGCATATTGTGACATAATGTGATGTAATTTATCACAATAATGATAAACACTGTCATACTGCCTAGCTGTACTTCTCCCGTACACATAGCCAGCATCATTCCAGTCCTGGTGGGCCAGAGTCCAGCATAGGTTTAACAGAGCAGCCTCCTCATCTCTTTCTCTTTCACCAGCTTCTTGTTCAAGTTTTTCTGTCCCACCTTAAACGGTTCAGCGGTTTCATGCTGGCACCTTAGTCTACCTGTCCAGCTTCTTGTTTGGTGGAGCAGCTACATTCAGGCACCTCTCTACCATTGAAACACTTCACTGATGTTAACACAGCTCCTCACTCTTGCCTGATCTAAGAACTTCTTTCTCAACCTTTGTTCTTTAGAACTTCTTCTCTTTGTCTGTTTCTCGACCATCTCTACTTTTTGACGAGTTCAGCATGTAGCCCCTCCCATTCCCCCTCCTTGAGATACTTTTTGTTTTATTTACAGTTTACAGAGCCAGGGCTGTGTACTAACACTGTTTTTTTTTCCCCAGCATTCCCAGAGAATGGACAGCTACCAGACTTCTAGGATAACAATGTACACAGTGTCTTTAAAGTGAAACATGTCCTGAGCTTTTTTTATTCTTAAAGAATAGTCAAATATCCAAGACAATACTCTATACACATGATCTTTCTGCTCAAGTACACCCCAAAGCTTGGTCTTTACCCAGGCACAGTTCCTAAAACCGTCTTAGTATTAAGATCATCACTGTTAGAGAGAGAGTTCTTTGTGATGCTTGCTCCACCATTTACTAATCTTTGTTGAGTTAGGATGCTAGTTGAATCAGGTGCTTGAGCAGGGAAAACATCAAAATGATGTGGATTCCAATCATTAAAGATAATGACCTTCTGCATACCAGGTCATGATTCATTTGTACATATCATGGGTAGCATGTTACTTTGAATGAACCTCGTTCGTGTACTCACAAGGCACAATTTTCTATGAGTATTCTGAGAGCAGAGGGATGATGAGCTCTGCTCTGTAGTGTAGCCATCTGCTGCTTGATCTAGCATTTCTGTTCTGCGACTGCTGCATTCGCACAGTGTGTGTTTACAAGCTCAGTCCACGCTCAGCTCAGGGACACACCCACACCTGCACACACAGCTGATCCAACACTTCCATTTCAGTGAAAGAAGATAAACACACAGTCTCACCGCCAGGTGCCTGACAGCTTCTGCAGCGTGAACGGTGTTATTCCGACAAAGACCACAAGGCCCCATCACTGGTGATTAAATTAAGCATATGGGGCTCAAGTTGGCTGTTGTCAGTTTTATTCATTTGCAAACAACACTTCCTTTCCACACATGCCCATACTTAAAAAAAAAAGAAAAAAAAAAAAAGAAAGATGAAAGCGTGCTGCTTTCACAACTGAAACGCTCTCCATCACAGAAACAGTTCAGTTAAACCCCCAGATGGATTTGACTGTTTCAGTGGCTTTAAAACTGGTGCTGTCCCTATCTGCCAAAACTAATTGCTATCTAGGGAGAATTTTCTAAGAAGCAGTACATTGATCCTAGATTTTAGTACGCACTGGAATTCACTGTAGGCTAGTTACACACTGAAGCTTGGCTCAGTGGCATCCTTTTGCTGATACAGCCTAATTCCAACAGCCTGGGAGCTTAAAGCCACATTCAGGGATTTCAGATCAACAGCACAGTACACCAACTTTACTTTTCTATTTACTTTTTTATATCACTAAAGGGAGGAATAGCTCTGAATATAAGAAACATAAATCAATGGCACAAAGAAGAAGTAGCACCTTAAAACTTCAACTTCCAGTAAAATCTAAAACCGCAGGACTGCTCAGGCCTTGATGACTACCGAGCAGTGCTGCGGCCCTTCAGGACAGGACCTTCCATCTTAAAAGGCTAACAGATTATAGTCCTATTGTTTGGAAACCACAGAGTCAAAATTATATTTGTTTGACTCACTGAACAGCAGAGCAGCAGAAAAATATGTCTTATAAAGTGGGGCGACTTATTAATCATTGATCGTTATCTATAATGGCTATGAACTCAATAAATAGAGACTTCTTTTTTGACTATGATTTTTTTGAAACTCCAGTCTTAGTATATGTCATACTGCAACGTTTACTGTTTAACTTTAAGTCATCATGAAGTTTTTTTCACACGGTCACTTTTTATCAGATGAAAAAGCAGATGAGATTTTTAACGCACTGAAGCTTTCACTCTGATGTGCTCTTTTAATAAACACTCACACAAAGAAGGTAAAAAGGGGAAAATATATACAGAGCAGAACTGAAAATTACTTTGGTTTTTGAAAAATGTAAAAATATTTTTTTTCAGTGTTTTACTGTGTATCATCTCTTATACAGTTCTACGAGTGTGCTTTAATTTTGTGAGTTAATGCTAAACAAAATCTCATTTCTACATATGACTGAAGAATCAAATCATTGGTCCAAACTGGGGAAATATTAAGAAACACAGAGCATGGTGGATTTTTTTGCAGTGAGTAATGAAAATATACACATCCTTAATTGCTCCTGTAACGCTAGAGGAGACTGGAGAAGCAGATATAGGTGCAGATGAGGTTTAATACAAGACATTGTGAGAACAATCAGAACAACCCGAAAACCAAGCAAACAAAATAGCAAAGCTACTGGAGATATATATCAAACAACTGAACACAGACACAGCAGACTAAACAACGTGAAGACAGCAAACAACCAGCAAAATGTTGGACCAAGGCAAGGGGAAAACAGAGGGTATATAACAACACAGGAAATACAGAACACCTGGAAACAGGAGGGGTCACAGATTCAGAGCAGGTGTGGGGCAGAGACAAGAGGAGAACATGGCTACAACTAGAAACATAAACAGAGAGGTGAGAACAGGCAGGGCGTGACAGTTCCAGTGCAGCAAAATTTGAAATCTGTTAATGACATTATTTCTATTCCATATAGCTCACTTAAAATTTAAATTCCATTTTTTTTTTCAAAATGTCTGCATAATTAAATGGTTAAGATGTAAATCAATTAATTCAGAGTGGTTTGATAAGAACCCAGAAGACACATGCAGGTTTATTAGTTGTGTTAGTTCTGGTCACCACCACTGTAAAATAATCTGAGCCTGTAAGGCTCCCTAAAACAAACCATTTCCCATCAAAGCACTCTTTGTTTACTTTGTTTACATCTCTATGACTGAATTATGCAAATATTTCGAAGCATTTGGTGGAACTCCCTTTAAACACAAATTTGAAGCTCATTAATTATGTATTTCAATCAACAGTACTGCTCGCATGCTCTAGTTCAGAGGAACGTTAAGCTATTAGGAAACATTAAAAATGCTGGTTCTGTGAATTAATGTTTTTTTTTTTACTCCACTATTTGGAAGCTTTTGTTGCTGCAAGTGGACCTGCAACTGGCAGCAATTCATAACATAAAAGTAGGCTCTGTGAGGAAAATACTCCAAGAATTCTGAAATCCTTGGGACAAAACCTGACGCACAGTAGCTAGACTATGCCTAATCCATTAGTTTACACCTTTGTGTGTGTCAGTGAACGCTGTTCATCTGGTTTAGCGGAGAGTGACTCATGGAGCCAAGCTGTGGCTGCTCACTGAGGCACACACTGCCTGACACACTTCCTCCACGCTACCGGCTCACCACGGCTTGGCTTCTCTTGAGCACACAGCCCTGTGCCTCGTGCCTGTGGAGGTTTTTTGTAGTGATTTGGCTACGCTCACAATGCAGACTCACTAGACTTTAAATAAGCATGCAAATAAGCTCCAAAAGCACCCACACTGCAGGTATTTGGGCATCTCATCTCCACTGTAATGATATCGTTTCCCCTTAAAAGTACTTTCTTTAAAGCTTAGTAACCTACTGTTTGCTAGAGAGAGTGGCACCGGGTCACATATAACATGAGCAATATGTGGTAGTTCTTATCTACTTATTGATAATCACAGACCTACAGTATTTCTGCAGATAAGAGCCAACTTATGATACATTTCCTGCTCTTAGTGCAGAAAGGAAGTGAGAAGAGGCAATCAAGAGCCAGAGACTGTAATCATTAATGGCACTATAAGGACTGTTTTCCAGGAATCAGAGCAAACCTAGACTGAAAATGAATTTCAATAAAAAAATCACTTCTTTATAGAAAGTGTAAATTTGCCCAAGGCCAGCCTTTATCTGCGTCCCGCAAATCAACCTGGGAGGTAAAATATTTTGTGCCAAGACCATTAGAACAAAGTAAGAACAAAAAATTAAGTCATCATTAATTTAATGTAAATTAATTCTCATGAAGCATTGCAACCTATATATTACAGTAAAGAAAACAATATCTAAATGATAGTAAAAGGAGTACACAGTACGAGTAGGGGTGGGCAATATGATGATAGTTACTGTTATTGTATATAAATTATTACAATATGTATTTCTGGATAAATCCCGGATACAGTCAGTACCTAAGGAGCACTTACCAACTGTATATTGCTTGACAGAGGGAGCCTAGTATGTAAATACAATTTCTGATGTTTCTTACATGCCATGCCCATCTGCTAAAGCTCTTTTAGACAGATGACTATCATAAAGTTTATGGCTGAGCAGGACCTGCTATTTTACAGCAGGAACCTCCCAAGGAAATCTACCCCAAGCCCTGGAGATGCCCAGGGGACTTGGACAAACAGTTCACATGGGCTAGTTGTCGGCATGACTTAAATAGGGTGTATTTGGCGCCTGAGATTAGACCTTTCTCAGGACATGTCTTTCCGTGGAATCTTCAAGAATAAAGCATATACTCTGAACTCTTCATTTTGATGGCCAGAAAAGAAGTTACAACAAAAGTATTTTCTATATGGGGCACTACTAGTCCTTTTTCATCTGTAGCATCTAATTAAAGTAAAAATGATGAGGCATATTGTAAAGATATTACATCAAATATTTAGCATTCTATACATAATGTTTTGCTGTATATATATGAAGCCTTATTTCTCATTACGGAAATACAGTGTCAGAGTGGGAAAGTATAGCTGTTATAGACAAGAATTTGCAGAGAAAACTAAAAGAACGGCAACAATAAACTGTAAAAATATGCAATTAGTTTACAAATTTCAATTTTGAGAAATACAGCATGGAAGTATTTAAACAACATGAGCAGCAGCAGATGAGCAGTGAAAATACAAGTCATGTGGAACTATTCCATGGTCTCGATGTAGGACATCAGACATGTAGGAGGTACAACACCCAATGACTTCCCCACTACAGGTTCAATAGGACTTGTAAACATGGCATCTTGCTAGATATACAGAAAACTTCTTGCTTATTGAAAAAATAAAAGTATAATGCAATTCCACGCCTCAGAACTCCAACTGTTCTCTGTTATCAGGAATGTTGGATTTCTTGCCACGTACTGTAGCCTTCAGAGCATAATAACTTTAGTAAATGACTGTAAACTATAATGTCTAGCTTTTTTCAGCTCAGAGTGTCCTAAATTTCGGTGTTGGAAAAGCACTAATAATAGCAAAAATGAATGTAAGTAGTAAATGAAATACTAACAATCTGTACCTGAGAAGCTTTTTATTCTACAAAAGCTGCCACGTGCTCAACGGTGCCGAGTAAAGCCTGGTGTTAGAGGGGTCTCGGTGGCAGGCCTTCACAGGCAGTGGTGCGCTTTTGTTTTAATGTGTAACATTTAGCATGGCAGACAGAAGCGGACGGGAGGAAGCAGTGCACACTGCAAGGATCCCTGAAGAGTGCTCCACTCTGTCAGAGGCTTAAAGAGGACAACTCCACTCTGCACTCATCCTCTTACAGACGCCAAGGCCATTTGATCTGCTTACATAACCGCAGCGCGCGCACACACGCTCGTACACTCATACACACACAGTCATCTGAGCCTGTGAATGCTCTTGGGAGGGTTTCATCTGAATTTATGTTTCTTTCTCTCTCTCTCATTGGCTCTCTCAGGCAGCAGTATGTGTGTGTGTGTGTGTCTGTGCATGCGTGCATGTGTGCGTGCAATTTCTCTCACCCACCAGAAACACTCCAAAAACAAAGTAAGGGTTTTTAGCTGTGGCAGCTCTCGGAAAAGCAGGCCAGCAACTAATTAATCATTAAATCTGAAATTAGCATACAGCATCCTGCCTGTGCTCACTGAGGCCCACAAGGAGAGCACAGAGAAGAGAGGGAGGAGAGGAAAGAGGGAGGGAGGAGATAAGGGGAAAAGGAGGAAAGGATATACGAAGGGCAGAGAAGAGAATGGGAGAGTGAGGGAGAAAGGGAGAAACATAAAAAGAACAGAACAGGAAAAGGAAATGAGGTATATACAGACCCAGTTTCAAAACCAACCCCCTCTACACAACCCCCTCAACACAACCCCCTCTACACGACCACCTCTCTGCACAATATGTCTGCTAGTAAACGTTACCACAAAGCTGACCTTTGAGCTGATATCAAAGAAGGCTGTAAAATGCAAATGACCCATCTAAGACATTTATTACATCTCGGTTCATTTATAGGACATTTCTTTTAAAAGAGACATTTTAGGTGTTCCAAAGCAGCTTTACAAAAATCCAACCCCCCTCAGTTATTCCATGATTGGGGGGCCCATTTGTGTCCTATTCATGTTACATTTACATTATTATGTATGTAAAGATAAAATACATTTTAAACATAGGTATTGTCTCATTCACATCTGTCCAACTGCATCTTACGATACATAACATTATGAAAATGTTCAATACTCAAAATTTTATTTTTGGGGTCTACTAGAAAAGATTTACATTTCTCATACTGAACATAACGCACTGTTAGTGCATCTGTGTCTTTAAGCCCTGCCTCCCAATGATCCCAGTGTTCAGAGCTCACACACTTATTGGTCAACTGCCAAAGAGCACTATAACCTCCCCACATTGCTGTGGCAAATCTTACAATGGCGTCGATTCTGCCATAACAGTTTGAGCCAGAGTCTGATCCTGAAAGTCAGGTAGAACTTTAAAACATCCAGCTCCAGTCTAGTTTCTGGATCAGAATATATAAAGTGCTTTTAATTTATAAACTATCTTTTTATCGTTGTGCGAGGACCTACCAAGCTTGCCTATAAGTGAGCAGTAAGAATTGTGTTACGAAATGACATCACCCTGTAAAAATTTAAACAAGCTGTCTCGGGCTGAAAAAAAAATGGCTTTCTGTGAAAAAGACTTTCTCTCTCTGTATTGTTTACATGCCCAAACCCTTCCTGAAGCCTTCTTGAAGTGAATATGTGTTGGCAGAAAAACACAAACATGCGTGGTGTAGAGTTAAGAACCACTGCTCTTCTGGGAAGGCTCTAGATGTTGCAACATTGCTGTGGGGATTTGATTTCTTTGCATTTCATTGCAGTCATAAGGTCATTTGCGAGGGCAGTAATGTTGTTCAGTTTAGTCCACTCCAACTCATCCCAAAGGTATTGAATGGTGCTCCATCACTCTAATGCAGTTCCATAACAATAAAAGCTCAATGCTGGGGGGCTTTATATTTCCCTAGCCAACAACTGGCATTGGGCATGGTGACCATAGACTTACTCACAGCTACTCCAGTACATTTCATTCTATTAGTAGTGCTTTTCTATAGAGATTATACAAGCAGCATGCACACCTAAATGCATGTGTCAGCAATGGGTGCAAGTAGCTGAATACACTAATTAGAAGAGATTAGAAGAGAGTCTGTAAATGATGTGTGGACGTAGTGTATCTACAGCTCTGTTGGCTGTCCCAGCTCACTATAACTACACACTACATTAATCTATAATGTACAATATTAGGAGCAAAATGTAAGATGCCAATCAATACGTGAGATTTTTTTATTTTAGATCTTTAAATGTTTCAAAAATAATTAAAATGATCAACAGAATGTGAAAAATTACAGTTTTGACAGTTTGTAAAAGATGTCTATGTATTGTGCCGCAGAGGTATCTACTGAAGTTGGCATGTTAAACAGCTAGCCTGGACCATCCTGTCTTGTAATACAACTGTCAAGAGGCGACAGCCAGTCACTTTAGGGTCAGTCCGTCTTCAGTCTGCAATGAACAGATAAAGAAGAAGCACTGCCGCTCTTAAAAAAAAATATTTGAAAACAGAAAAATAAATACCTGACATTAATAGAGGAGTAGAGTTAACATTGGCATTGCTTTCCACTGCTGGAGACGATTCTTCAGACTGGCAAGCAAACAAGGGGGGTGTGGAGAAAGGAGGACAAACTGTGTAGCGTATGAATTCGACAGATTGCATCATCTCACATATTGGTCCTTTAACTAATGTTTAACACTGCTAGAAATCCTCAAACATCTTATTTTAGCATCATTGAGTCCATCTATTTAACACTGCATGCTTAAAACATCCTTCCATCACTATTACACCTTATATATATATATAAATTTCAGTAGTGTCCCACAACATTTACTCATTACACACCTCTATAAAATATATGAAATATTCCACAAATACTGTGATACTCACTGACAAAGTCAATTTGAAAGTCCAACCCTATTACGCAAAAGATGGATATAAAAGTAATGGAAAAATGTTTGGGACTAAAATTATTTTTATTATTTTTTGGTAGCCAAGGTTCTAAACAGACATGGATTGAACTGAAGATGTCTTGTGAAAAATGACAAAAGAAAACAGTTTAAGAGTTACAAGGGTTAAATAGAACACTAATCATGGAATCACCTCCTAATAACAAGTCAAGAGTTAGAGGGCAAGGTTGGGTATCAATTTTACATCACCCACCTGTCAAATGTAAACATTTACCCAATTTGCTTCACCCATCAGACACTGTGGTGGGCTAGATAGAATAAGGGAAAATGTTAAAATGGCTTATTGATTACTGATCCAACCCCCGGAAATCCATACATTCGGCTTACCATCAGACCTCTCGCAGAGCATTCAATAACAGCAAACAGCGAGAGGGCATGACCTCAGCCTTCAATTGCAATTCATCGGTAATCACCCACCTAAGCCAATGGATGTTTCAAACAATGCTTTATCTTCAAAGGAACGCCAGATAAGCGTACAAGTTTATCAAGTCAACATATCGTTGCTGTCCATTAAAAAAAACAAGTATTTCCAAAATAGTAACTTTGCAGGAGAGGCCAAAAATAGTCTTAACTTTAAATGGAAGTCAATGGAACCAGAATTGATTTTGGAGAAGTGATTTTGGAGAATTTCTACAGGTCCATACATCATGAAATGTTCACACAATGTAAATGTCAGCTGTCATGTTCAAATAATGTAGAAAAATGAAAATTGACAAAAACTGAGATTTTTCACTTGACAGCGACAATATGTTAAATGGCCAATTGACACCAGTACTGATACCAAACCCAAGAGAAATGTAAGCAGAAAGAAATGGGAAACAGAAAAGTAATGGATTATTTACCAAGAGTTGGCGAGAAGAGAACATCATGAAAGAAGAAAATGAAATGACTAGTCTTTGCTACAATATAAAAAAAGAGCATGACAAAGAAACACTGAAAGGAATAAGAGTGAAAAGAACAATCCGTCCTCCTCTGGTGTGGAATCTCTAAATTCCGATTGCGTGCTCTGAGCAGCCTCCAGATAAGTGTTCTGTGGGAGTGTTGATGAATCAAGGCATTCACAACATCCAACAAACAAATAATCCTGGCCAAAGAAATGCAGGCCGATTAAAAAAAAAAAAGTCACATCAATTGCTCATCAATCGTTTTAATATTTCAGGGCATTCCACGAATGCAATATGTAGCGGTATAACTGCAATTTGGCCAAGTGACTCTTCTCCACAACCTCTTACACCAGGGGTTCACAATCCTAGCCTAGTCGATATATCATCTTGCAAGTTTAGCGCCAACCCTAACCTTACACACCTGATCCATGTAATATAGGCCATCAGGAGCTTCTGAACAGCAGAATATCCAGGTATGTTGCATCTGAGCTCTCCAGGATTTTGGGACAGACTCCATGGGTCGTTTTACCATATAGGGAAGTCACAGCCAGATTAAGTAATTACGAGACCATACGAGCTGAAATTTGAGGCTCCCCTCAGTTAAAGATTTTACATATGCTATATTAAAAAAATATAACTTTTAAGTTTAACAGCATTGCCAAATTTATTGTGAATAGAGATGGCTGGAGCGAGATTAAAAAAATAACGTTCACAACTAACCCTCTCCTTCAGCAGGTGTGAACCACTATTTTTCCGTTCCCATTTGTACATTGTAAAATAAAGATGTTTATAAATATACAGAGACATATATTTATTATAGGAGAGGAACGTGTTGTAGGGCTGGCAGCAGATATAGAAGACCCAAAGTAAATTGATTCCAGTACTTGTATATAAGGTGTGATGAATTTAAACTCCATTGTTGCACTCCACACTGGCAACTCTTTCCACAGTAGTAACACGAAAAAGCAGAACTGTGGGAAATACAGCCTCTCAATAATTCAGTAATATATGAAAGCACCCAACTGGATGTCACAGAAACAATCAGAACAGTAGTACATAAACTTGCTGTGAGCCATACGTTAGTTGGATGTTCACTTGTGTAAGATTTCTTAGCACAGCAGGAGAGCTTAGGAAAAGACTCAAAAGCATTAAAGTTGGCAGCCCTGCACAACAGCATATTAGCCCAATACAAATATTATATTCAATATCATTTATATAGTAAAATCACAGCCTCTGTTCACATTGCTTTTGTTCTGTTATTATTTTGCTGGTTATCTGGTGTTGGCCAGGTTTCTTCCTCTTGCTTTTAGGGGGTGCTTTATGGCCACTGTCACCCTTGGCTTGCTAAATGGGGCTTAGACCTGGCTATTCTGTGAAGCTGTCTTGAAACATAAATAAACTTTCTTTTTACTTGTTCAAATACATTTTCTACAATCAGGAAATCATGGAATGAAAGGTAAAAGAACTTGCTATTAATGGTCATGCACAGTCCATTCATTTCCTGTTAAACTGACCAGTAAAGGGAACATATTGTGCTTTTTGTTTTTCCCTTTACTTTAGTCTGTTACATAGCTTTTTGTGTCTTGTTTGTTAAGCTCAAAGTACACAACAGAGGGAGAAACTCTCTCCCAGAGAAAGCGCTTTACTCAGCTGCCTGAAACACCTCAGCCTGTTTCTCTGTTACAAGGTGACATCATCCTCTAACACAATCCATATTTCCCACAAAGCTTGGCACATTCTCACACAACACAGAGAGAGCTAGAAAAGTAAAAACTCATCACTCTAAAAGTATAGCTCCAGTCTAACTTGTAAAGGTAGATCGAGCCTACCAACTTGTTTCAGGATTGGACTGATATGGCACAACACTGGGCTCACTGGGGTGGGGACATTAAAGACACAGGAGCTCTAACAGAGTGTTTCAGATGGAAAGTGTACACGCGAACCCTAAACCTACATATACAGTATGATAAAATATAATGTGTTTGTGGAAAACTGAAACATGTAGAGGCTCATTTATGCTCAATGTTAAATACGGATACGCACAGAGCTTACTCTACGCTCATTTCGTGCATAATTTGCATGTTTTCTGAAAGCTTACGGATACGGATGGGACGGGGCAATACCACAGTCCGCGGGGGCAGTGCAAGATGCAACCCACTCCATACAGACACAAAGAAAAAGAAATAGGAGGACTTTTTGAAGATTGGTTCGAAATTTTAACCATGATGTAACGGCTGTTTTTCATCATTTTTAAATTAAATATAGAACTACGAGCTCATCCACCCTCGCCACGCCCTCTACTGGAAGTGTTGCTCAACAACCATGTTACCAGAGCTAACGCAGACAAGTATATGGGTAGTGACGTACGTAGAGGGAGTATCAGCCTTAAATCTGTTCTATGAGATGCCCCCCTTTCCCCAAAAAAGTCTACACAATATGAATGAATACTAAATTAAGTTATTTCAGTTTCTGATATTTTAGAAAAGACTGTATATAAAATGACACACTTGCATTTGGAAGGTGAAAGATCAAAGGAAAATTTGTGCTAAAACTGGAGTTTTGAAAGGTCAGCAAGACCACCAAACCTGTCACCATCTAATAAACAGTACTTAAACAAAGTTGAATCTTTAAGAAAGAGGAGAAGAGGACAGACATCAGCATCACCTAGTGTATTTTCCATTACATGAATCAAAACATAACCAACTTCTAAGACTAAACTGCATAGTTCTGGAAAGAAACATTAAATATCCCTGCAGATTTACTTGAGGGGGATAGAAAAATTGTATCAAGGAATACTGAACAAAAAATATACCCTGTTTGGTTATTGAGGCATCTCTATAGTTTTCTCTGTGTGTTATACCTTTTTTCCATCACATAACTTGTACTTACAGGCTGATCTGACTTGATAAAAAAGAAGGGTGGTCTCTGATTTCTGCACAGCACTGTTGCCCTCACATGCTCATCTTCACGTTGCCATCCTTGGCACACAAGCAAACAGACAGTTGGGTGAAGTCTGGCCAGGGATTTCATCTATAGCAGAGACAACAAGGTGAGGTGGGGACAGAGGAAGGTAAGAAAGCAGAGAATAGAGAGTGATAAGTACTCATGCATAATGAATTAATCCTTGGATGTAGGAAAATCCTCTTGCTGTGTCAGCTAATGGGAGTGTGGATGCATTTCTGCACGCACATGAGAACACAACCCCCCACATGCGTACTGTATGAGTTCAGCGGAGCTTCTACACAGACTCTTTTGGCCCTTAAAGGTATGAATTAGCTAACTTGGCAGACGCATTTTTTAGCTAATTAGCTATCCTGCTGTGAATAAGGCAAATGTGTGTACAGGCCTGATAACTCTCTCTCCCTTCAGAGACGCACACTCGCACACAATACTCTACACCCTCCTCAATGGGATCTTTTCACATTTACCACTAAAAGGTCAGCAGCTGTTCAAAGCTAACCGGAACTCCAGGTACCAGTGAAAAGTAGGACACTCAAGACAGACGATCCCTAATTGAATACGCTAGTCTAATTGAAAGTCACAATCGCTGCTGTACTCACCTACAAGTATTCACACAGGCCAGTGTACAGGCTTTTGATGGGACGGTGGCTCAGGCTAGAGAGTCTAGTCTGCATTATCATCTTTAATCCTTTGATGCACAACTTGGGTCAAAAGTGACCCAACTGAGATTTAATTTTACTTGGAATAAAATAATTCAAGCTTTCGTGAAAGCCCAACTTATTGTTTTTCATCATCGCAAATGCTAATGTCAGGTTTTTTTATTTATTTTTTTTGCTTTTTTAATAAAAAATATTTTTGTGTTATTGCCCTTCTAACACACAACATGGGACAAAATTGATTTTATGTGTTAACTATGGAATTTGATATAAACAACTGACATTTGTAAACATTTGCAGTCAGGAACATACTTTACAAAACCTATTATGTTCATTATGTAAATAAATAAAAATTCAGATAATGATTTAAAAGAATCAAAAGCAAGATTTTTATTGAACACTTGGAACATGAAATCATGAAATAAACTGATTTCCATAGATATATCAAAGAGATACTCAGAGATGCATAAAATAACATAGGAAATGAACACGGGTCAAATTTGAACCATGTTATGCATTAGAAGGGGTTTGCCTAGCTTGTGCATCAAAGGGTTAATAAATAGTATTTTTCTTATTTGGAAGCAAAATTGCTTTTCCACTACATTTTGTGTTCTATTTTGGTTTGCTCCACCAGCACATCTAAGACTGGCTCAGTGAAATACTGTGGTTAATAGGAAGCTGTGTTGCTCTTTATTGGCAATGCCAATACGTATCATGCGACTGAATGCTTGAGGGTTGGAACCGGAGACGTGAGGGAGCCGGCAGGGGTGAACAAAATCTGCAGTTACATTTACATTTACGACATTTAGCAGACGCTCTTATCCAGAGCGACTTACATAAGTGCTTAGTGTTAAATCAGTGTATGAGTATCTCTATCTAGTACAAACAGGTTTAGGTCCAAACTACTCTTGCACTTAAACACTGCCACAAACTAGTGCCAGTGCTGATACCTAGAAAGAAGAGAACAAAATATAAGATTAGACACAGAGCAATACCTAGCAAGACTGGAAAACACCTACAGAGAAGAGAATAAAAACAAGACTACATACAGTACAAGTGCAATACTTAGTCAGTGTTCCTAGAAGATAAAGTGCAATTATGGTTTATAGCAATGCTTCAGTAGATTAGTGCTTATAAGTGCTTCACAAAGAGACAGGTCTTCAGTCTGCGTTTGAAGACCGCGAGAGTGTTCACTGTTCAGACAGCCAGTGGAAGTTCGTTCCACCATCTGGGTGCCAGGACAGAGAAGCGATGGCGAGTGATGGCGGGTCAAGCTGAGCCGTGCTTGAAGCGTGAAGGGCTCGAGGTGCAGATCGACTTTTGACCATTGTCATAAGGTAAGGAGGAGCTGGTCCATTCTTGGCTTTGTAGGCATCAGAACTTTAAACTGAATGTGAGCAGCTACAGGAAGCCAGTGAAGGGAGCGCAGCAGTGGTGTGACATGAGTGAACTTGGGAAGATTGAAGACGAGCCGTGCTGCTGCATTCTGGATCAGTTGTAAGGGCCTGATGGCCTGCAGAGGAAAACAAGCCAGGAGCGAGTTGCAGTAGTTGAGCCTTCAAATGACAAGAGTTTGGACAAGCACCTGGGAGGCCTCCTGAGTTCTCTCCCTGACCCTCAAAAACATGCTTTTACAAGGTGCACACAGCCTTTTTACAGTGCTAATCACATTCCTCACACAAACAAAAAAAAATACAGTAAGCAGGAAGATACGCAAATTAGCAGCACACTACACAATCAGGTTAAGCAATACATCTGTAAATCAATGCTTTTGGTTTAAATATGGTGGCAACATGATGCATGATAATATGATCAACATAAATTATGGGACAATAAGCTTTTGCAAGCACACTGCATCAGCACTTCCACACTTCCACATACACTGAAAAACATTTAGATGAGGCTTAAATGGTGTAGATGTTGATGGTTTCACTCTACAGTCATGAGATTAATGTTTCTGACACCAGGGCCGGACTCACTGACTCTTGCAGTTCTGAAGCAATGTTTATGTATTATTATTATTAGTAGTAGAGGTAGCAGTAGTGTTTTTTTCCTTAGTTAAAGGTTGAATAAATGTATATACCTTTTTAAAGAAATGTAATATATAATTCCTTTATTTATTTATTTTTGTATTTTGTAACTACGCATAAGCCATACAGATTCAGATATGATTATGCAAAGGGAGGTGTTCATTTAAACAATCTTAACATATTTACTTGTTGTTTAAAAAAGCTAATTACTTGATTTACTTGATAGAATAACTGGTAGAATACTTACTAAAAAAACAGCTGCAGCCCTAGTTTAGGTATAATTATCACAAAGAAAAAAAACCCTGAAAAGGAATAGATAAGTCTACCTTTGTCAGAATGCTGTCACTGATTGGTCAGAATCTTTTCTTACAATCAGAAATCTCAGAACTAAACCTGGCCTGGCGCAAATCAGTATTACTATGAAAATGAAAAACTAGTAGTAGAAAAAGTACACTTGTCAACTTATAAAGACTTAATAAAAGCTATAATACTCACTGCAAACAAATAAAAATTAAACTGTATTAAGGAGAAAAATCATGTACTGTTTGCAATAAATTATGGTAGATTCTTTCAAACCTTCAATACTTAAAATCAAGTAAGTAAGTCAAATTTATTTCTACAGCACTTCTCATAGACAAAAGTCACAAAATGCTTTACAAGCTCATACCATACAATCTAAAAAAAATAAGAATAGCATCAGATCATAAAACATAGCATCATTATACAACTATAAAGGACAGGACAGTAAACAGCATGCATTATCCAAATGCTTACTTAAAAACATATGTCTTTAATTGCTTTTTAAAAGACCACCGAATCAGCAACTCTTTGGTAGTCTATTCCACAGTTTAGGCAACAACCTAAAACACTTGAAAGCAGATTCATGAGGGCCTGCCCATGAAAATCTCTATAAGTAAGGGAAAGAATTTTACACTGTATCCTTCACTCAACTGGGAGCCAATGCAGTGATATTAGTAATGAAGTTATATGAGATTGTTTATTTGAGCAATCTAAGCAATCTAGCTGCAGCATTCTGTATTGCCTGCAAGCAATTACAAGCAGACATGCTTAGCGATGAAGAAAGTCCATTACAATAATCAATGCAAGATAAAATAAAAGAATGAATAAGCATCTCGAGCTCTACATTTGAAACTATAGATCTCAATTTACTAATATTTTTTAAATGAAAGAAGCAAGATCTTGTCAGCTGTTTAACATGCGTGTCAAACAACAAGGACTGGTCAAATATAACACATGAGTTTTGCAAACTTGAGCGGACAGCCGAAGAAATAAGTCTAAGAGTTTGTTTAATTAAAGGAGTCACCTTATCAGGACCAACAATCAGAACCTCTGTCTTATCAGCATTTAGCTGCAAGAAGTTT
Organism: Megaleporinus macrocephalus; assembly: GCA_021613375.1. Lineage (NCBI taxonomy): Eukaryota > Metazoa > Chordata > Actinopteri > Characiformes > Anostomidae > Megaleporinus > Megaleporinus macrocephalus. Next base: position 29,474,513 of record CM038711.1, on the reverse strand, counting down.
TCAGCCGTCCAGTCCCTAAGAGCTTACAGACAGTCTATGAGCCTATCTAAAGTTTGAATTTCACTAGGTTTTAATGAAAAGTGGAGCTGAATATCATCAGCAAATAAATGATAAGCAGCATTAAAACAATCTATAATCCAAAGGTAGCATATAAAGAGAAAATAACAAAGGCCCCAGAACCAAACCCTGCAAAACATCACCGGACAATGGAGCAGAGTCAGAGACAAAATTACCCATTGACAAGCAAAGCTTCTCTCAGTAAAATATGATGTAAACCATTGTAGTACTGTGTCAGATAAGTCCACCCAATCCCTCAATCTATTAATTAAGATATGATGGTCTACAGTATCAAATGCAGAGCTGAGGTCAAGAAATACCAAAATGGAACAATCACCTACATCAGTGGACATTAGCAAACCATTTGAAATTCTCAAAAGAGCTGTCTCTGTAGAATGGCACTTGTGAAAACCGGATTGAAACTTATCATATATATCATACTTCTCCAGAGCAGCAGTGAGTTGGTTAGCTACCACTTTCTCTAAAATCTTAGCCATAAATGGGATTTTAGATATCGGTCTGTAATGCTTCAGCTTACCAGGATCCAGGTTAGGTTTTAGTAATTAATGGCTGAACAAAAGCATGCTTAAAATATGCAGGAACACAGCCTGTAGACAGTGAGGAGTTAATAAGAGCTAATACTGCAGGACCTGTATCTGGCAATACCTTAAAAAATAATGATGGTGGTATAACATCTCATCTAAAATCAACATCTTTGGGTAAAGCCTGCAACCGAGCTGATCCTATACTGTTGTTCCCCTTCAGCATAACTGAGCTAAACAATAAAACTCATCATAAAGAAACAACACATTTGGAATTAATCTAAAAGCCCATGAGAATTTGGTATCAAAGATCTCCTCATCCTTATTTCTGTGATCCATGTGATCTTACTGACCTCACAAATACAACCAGAATGGTTCTAACATCAAACGCCAATCTGAACTAATGGTCTTTATTTAGAAGAACAAAAGAGGAAGAGACAAAGGGGATATTCCTCCATGGATATCTGAAAACATGTACTGAACTGCAGTGCCAATCCAAATCAACACTTCCTGAAGCACATGACAAGTCCCTTAGGTTTGCCAGGAATAGCCCAGTAGTGGGAGGGGCATGGGGGCTCCCAGTGAGTGCCTCGGGATGAGAGCAGGATTGTGGTGGTGGACCACCCTCTGGGTTCCACAGATTTACATGCAGTAGGACAGGGCCTCCAGCCTTGTATGTCTCTGTTGAGAAAGAAGAAGATGGAAAGAGAGAGAGATAAAGAGAGAGATAAAGGAGGGAGAGAGAGAGAGAGAGAGGAAAAAAAGAGAGAGAGCGGGAGAGAGAGAGAGAGAGAGAGAGAGAGAGAGAGAGAGAGAAACTCTCCCCTCTGACTACAAGATCCAGGCAGACACTGCGAGTTGCAGAGCCGGAGGTGGAGGAATACCTAAACAGAGTGTCGCAGAGAGTAGGAAGAGAAACTAGGTCTGGATCTACATACAGTATTTACACAGAATCGGAAAAAGGACAAGCCCCCAGACCAGGGAGAGCAGCAGCAGCAGGAGGAGGAGGAGGAGGAGGAGGAGGAGGAGGAGGAGGAGGAGGAAAAGCGTGGCTAAAGAAAAGAATGGGGAGATGATAAGACTGCACTTGGTCTCCTGATATGGTTACAACTGCAAGGTTGTTAATCTATTTGAATTCCTCGCTCTCCTACACTGCAATTCACTGCATGTACCAATCAAAATAAACTAATTTGCATAACTGCATGCTTTCTCCAAATCTAGCTATTAAGCAATGATGTGTTTGATGTCTAAAACTGTGAAATGTACATAACTTAACATTTTTTTAAATGTTGTCAATTTGTGCTTTTATGTGAACCCCCTTGCTATTTTAACCCTTTGTTATAAAACGAGGGCTAAAACAGAGAGCCAATGTAACAGTAGCGATTATGAGTGACTCTGGAGCTGGATTACTGGTTGATGTTTGGTCACAGTTAGTTGAAATCATGCTGGTTAGTGAGGCAGGGTATGCTGAGTACTGTGTTGCGTGAACCATGTTGTTTAACTCTTTGTTGGAATATGAAAGTTAAAAACAGAATGCCAATATCAGGATTTTGTGGTTCGAGCCAGACTACAGACATATGCTGACGTCACAGTTGAAGGATCATACAGGCTAGTGAGAGCTGGGTATGTTGAATGTTTTGTAACATATCTGTAGCTTAAAACATTCTGAAGTTAGGAAGGTTAGAAGGCAGCATGTATGTAGCCTGTGTAGCTTTGGGTTCAAAGCATTAACAGATTAACAAAGATTTTTGTTTTCTCTTTACTGTTGCTGTTGAAAAAAAGCTAATCACTTGATTTATTTGATAGAATAACTGGTAGAATACTTAATTACTAAAATATCTTATAGCTGCAGCCCTAGTTTAGGTACAATTATCACAAAGAAAAAACCCTGGAAAGGAATAGAGGCAAAATGGCTTGAGAGAAATAGGTATCAAGCTAAGCAGCTTTAGAAGGTACAGCTGTGTATTTACAATTGCATTCATCACTTGATTAATTACAGTTTATTGTCTATTTAAGGATGAGAATATATTACAACTTTTTGAACTGGGCTTATATTATGTTTTGTTTATATTATGTGTGTGTGTATTATTTTATAAAATAAAAAAAAAATATGATTAAACTTACTTTATGATATTTTGTTTTTGACATTTTGGCTAAGCATGCAAAATAACTTCTGTGGTAAAAACAAATAGATAACTAAAACGTAAAGCAAAGAGAGGGAAAAAAGTCTGAAGTAAAACCACCACTTCAGACCTGGTTTACCAAAGTTATTTTCCGGATGGTTACTCAAGTAACAGGACTTGACACAAGCCCACACCTAAGCAAATCTAAAAGTGGCTATAAGCTTCCATTAGTTGTCATTGTCTTGCAGCTCCAGTGCAAAAGTAAATAAGCAAACTTGTCCTGGCTGACTTAGTACGTCAAGTTGCATAAACGATGACGGACAATCTATCACTTCAGAAAAGGTATGCGAATAGTTTCGGAGGTCTGTTTGGAACGACGTAGCAACGTCAGGTGGAGTGAGAACAGAGTGAGATCTGACAGTGGGTGAGTAAGACAAGAGGGCTGGGCAAGGTGCTGATGAGTGTGGGAGGCAGCAGGGAGAGCAGGGCAGCCATATGCCCCATCCCTCTGGGGCCTCTGGGAGACAGGAGACAAGGTGACGCACTACACACTCTCCTCGCCACAGGAGCACTGGAACCTGATCAACAGCACACTCCCAACACGCACAAACACAGCCACGGGGGAGGCATCCCTCGCACGTAACACGGCCGCTCTGCACACACAAACAAACAGGAGGCGAAGATATTGAAATATTAAAGAGACTTCAGCACTCTCCACTGTAATGAATTGAATTCATTATATTTACGTTCCCCCTTTTCCCAGCATTTCACCAAACAGTTGTGGCAAACAGTACATTAAGAGAGCTAAGAGGCAAAGTAAGAGAAACAAATATTTCATTTTCCTCCGTTTCCACTTTGCGTGCAATTCTTTTATCCATATTATTAAGCTTTCATTATTCTTCTGCACCCACAAACTTCTGCACAAAAACTCATAACTGCATAAGTGAAAGCAACTTCAGATCGCAATAGGAGCCCTGTTCCCTCATATCGCAGGCTAATGTGCGGCCTCATTAGCACTGAATAAGTCCATTAGCTGCGTGTGCACTGTTACAGGAGGATCAGCGGCTTTCTGCCGCATCTCAGAGTTCTCTCGAGTCTCCCCGCCCCACACACACGCACACACACCTCCTTTCCCTCCTCCCTGCTGTGCAGGGCCTTTGATTAAATAATAAATGATCAATATCCACACGGCAATCGCCACGGTGACTTAGTGCGGCCATCGATCGGGGCTGGGAGACACGATGAAAAAGGGCCACTGTGACAGGCCGCATCGTCATGCATCAACTCCCCAGACTCAGCGACCCACTCGGGAACATCAGCAGCCATTTGTAACTCCGAGCAGCAGCTCGCTTCTCACACCACACACCGGGGGTGTAGGTGCCCCAGACTGTTGGGCTTTTTCTGGTGAACGTGTGGTTCTGCAAAGAGGAGGTGCTTTTGGAGGTAATGCAGATAGGCGCAGATATGACTTTGTTTACAAACCTATAATGGGTTAATGAGTCGACCTGGTAAACACCTCTGGAAGGAAAGAGAAATAAGTAGAAAAGAACAAGAGTGTAGAGAAAAATCTGACTCTTAATAACTGTGCAAGACCACAGAGACCACTGATAGAAAAAAACAGTATTTTAAACTTTCATCACGGAGAGAGAGCGAGACAGGAGACAATCAAGCTTAATTATTGCTTCAGATATAAAAAATAAATTGAATAAATTAAAAAATAGAAATCTGTCTACATAGACAGCATTTTACATCATAGCATGCACGCTCCCGACATGTAGGCTGTCCCAAATCTTAGATATCTTAAACATGCTCTCTACTAAGGCGCCTTATTTTGGTTCCTGAGCTGCTAAAGCAATCCCATGATGCAACGCAGGCAAAGCTATGAGCAGTGAAGTCGTTTTAATATGCAAGTTATTTTGATTCTCTCTGGTGTTTTAATGTGTTTCTCGTCACATAATCACACAAAACAGTATTTTATTAACAACCTTGTTACAAGTTGTTGACCATTTAGCAGTTTTATACTCGCGCCATTAGCATTTATGCCAGCGGGTTTTTAAGTGCTTTGGATAACCAGCCGGTAGCTTAGCAATCAGCTAAACCACCGGCCGAGTGCAGTGGACGGGAACAAGCCGTGATGCAGTAGCTCTCTAACTACAGCGTCTCACTGACCTGTCTGATGAGGAGAGATGTCAGACAGAACGCTGCTACTTAAACAGCTGCCTACATGGGGTGTGTCTCAAAACCTAGTGAGTGTCTAAGTAGGCTGTCTATGTAGGCAGCTGTTTAAGTAACAGCGTTCTGTCTGACATCTCTTCTCATAAAACAGATTACTGAGACGCTCTAGTTAGAGAAAGACTACATCACGGCTTGTTCCCGCCCACTGCATGCGACCGGTGGTTTAGCTGGTTGCTAAAATACCAGCCGGCATCTAAAACAATAGCCAGAGGCTTAAAATTCCGCCAGCATAAATGCTAATGGCTCAAAATGGTCAACGACTCGTTACAAAGTTGTAAATAAAATACTGTTTTGTGTGATTATATGACAAGAAACACATTATAACTTTTAAAACGACTTCACTGCTCGTAGATTTGCCTGCGTTGCATCATGGGATTGCCTTAGCGGCTGAGGAAGCGTCCGATGCTTCCTTAAAATCAGGTCAATATAAGGTGCCTTAGTAGACAGCGTGTTTCAGGTATGTAAGAATTGGGACAGCCTACATGTTGGGAGCGCATACTATGACATAAAATGCTGTCTATGTAGGAGCTCACTGGGTTTTGAGACACACCCATAGTCAGTGCCTACTTAACACAGCTCACTAGGTTTCGAGATAGACCTCTTGTGGGAGAATACAACTCAGTTCCATGAGTCTTAATGGATGTGTGACTGTAAAGAAGCTGTTACTGAGAAAAAAGAAAGAGATGAAAAGGAACATTTAGAAATTAAACTAAGAAGCTACTTGATTTCTCAGAACAAACAACTGTCCGTCTCTGTGTCCTGACCTCAACATCATAGAAGGAGTTTGGGATTACTTGAACTATAAGAAACAGAAAATGCAAAATCAGCAATTCTCAGACTGAATTGTGAAGGTGTGGAAAAGTACACTACTGTGCAAAAGTCTTAGTAACCATAGCTCATTGTTTAAACCCTTTATCTTGGAAATAAGCATGTTTTCACAAGTAAGATCACCAGACATCATTAAAACAGATGTAAATAAGCATGAATACAACACAAAGTTTAGCTACAGATTTCTTCTGGACACACCAGAGATTAATTAATTTCCTTCAGCAGCAATCTGAAGCTCAATACTGAGCAGTCAAAGCAGGTACTAGATGATAACTGCAAATACTTACTGTATTAATACTATTTGAATCTTTAAAGTGTTTGGCTGAGCAAATAAAAGCTTCCTGTTTGGAAAAACAGCTTTTTAAAGTGCCTAAAACGTTTGCACAGTACTGAAGATTTGAAGAAAATCTGAAAGAAAGTCTCTTAAAAACGAAAGCTGTAATAAAAGCAAAGGGCTGACACACTGCTATTGTATTTATTTATAATGAAACAGGCTTCTGTTTCATTTCCTGTTAAATATGCCTTCTGCCTTTTTAAACTTTGAAAATATATTTGACTTGAAACGACAAAAACATTTAGTAAATGCAGTCTCTGACTTGTTCACAGGACTGTGTATGAATGCACATACACACCTTTTGTCACGTTGAGCATAACTATGAAATATGTTTCTACAGCAATAGCTCATTAACTAATCAATCAATAAATTAATACATACAGTGCCCTCCACAAATACTCCCCCCCGTTAAACATAAACAAAATGTAAAAACAATTCTTTGCAGTTTGTCCTTCTGATCTATTCACAATTCTACCACAAATCTAACCTTAATTTGAGGTAATAACGAAAAACGTTTTCTCAAAACAATTAGTGCCACAACTTCTGGTCTCACCACAAAATTCTGAGTGAAATCTAAATACCTGAGATATCAGAATCACTTACATGCTCCGCCGTAACTTCCTTTTTCAGTGAGTTATAAATATGATGTGACGCACAGACAAGATCCCCTCTGTCATCCATCACTATGAGAAAGACCAGATAATACATCAGCGATGTGCAAGAAAAGGCTGTTGAGCTGCACAAATCAGGAAACAGCTACAAGAAAATGGTTGAACAGTTTAAAATGGCCTTTTTCACTAACAGGCCAATCATTAAGATGATAATAAGTATCTGCCAGGAAGTTTATAAGGAACCTATGCACAGCAAGGAGGACAGTGTAAGTGGCAAACAAAGCTCTAAGGGTCACAGCTGGGGAAGTGCAGATATTAGTTTTTGGGGGCAGAGAATCTTCCAATTACATTAAGACACCACCCACATTACCTTGGGAGGGCTGCCAGAAGAAAGCTTCTGCTGTCAAGAACAAACAAACTCAAGCCCAGACAGCTTGCCAGATGCTTCTGAAACTTTCAGTGTTCTACGGTCAGATGAGACCAAAATTGAGGTGGATGAGGCCAAATCAGAAGTGGATTTAATGTAGACACAAAGATAGTCATGTACAACAGTGACTCAGCCCTACTGTGAAGTATGCTGGTGAATGTGTGATGTTGTGGAGCAGTTTTTTTGGGTTTTTTTTAGCCCAGTCAGGTACACTGTATCACTGAAGTACCAGCAGACCAGCAAAACCAGCAAAACCCAACTGCCTCAGCCAGGAAGCTTAAAGTGGGTGCATCTTCCAGTATGGAAATCATCTGAAGCACACCTCATTATCAACACAAAAACAGTTCACTGACCACAGAATCAAGTTTTGCCACAGCCATCCCATTCCTCGAACCTAAACCTCATAGAATACTGCGGGACCAGCTGATGATGAGGGTCAACAAATGTGGATCTCGGAATCTGAAGGATTTTGTATGGAGGAATAGTCTCAGACTGCTTGGCATGTGTTCTCCAATCTTCTCAAGCATTATAGAAGACACAGAACTGTAATCTCTGCAAAGAGAGTACCAAGTATTAAATGAAGGGGTGCCAACATCAGATTTGAGAGTAAAACATTAAACATGTACAAATAGGCGGCGCGGTGACGCAGTCGGGAGCGCTGTTGCCTCACAGCAAGAAGGGCCAGGCTGGAATTCCTTGCCAGGGCATCCAGGGTGTGGGGTTTGCAAGTTCTTGCCGTGTCCGTGTGGGTTTGCTGTGATAGGCCCCAGAACCCCACATGAATATACTTCAAATAAAGGTTAAATCTGCGTTAAAAGGATTAGAAATAAGTTTTGCTCATGTTTACCAGGGTTGCCAGTATTAGTAGAGGGCAAAGTAACAAAGACTGTAATAGTGAGTCCATAACTTTTTCAATGACAAAACTGCAAGTGAGCTATTACAAACGGTTAAGCAGAACCAGTGCAACTTCTACTTTGGTATAACACAGACAGATCTTTCAGCCTGGATTCGTTCAGGGTAACAGGATATCATTTTACATTCTTTGCTGCAGCTCTGCTAAAATGGCTGACTGATTTATCTTAGAATCCTCTCATCTGCTGTAATTGATTAGCAGCTGATTGAAGCGCAGTGATGTAGGCTAGTCTACACAGAGATATGGAGATACACAGATTCTCCTGATTACAGTCTCTCTCTATCTTTCTCTCTCCCCCTCTCGCTCACACACTCTTTCTGGGGCATACACACACACACACACACACACACACACACACACACACACACACACACACACACACACAAAATAAAAATCACTCCTCCTGAAACATACCATTTTGTACTTACTTGAGATGTATAAGACCACTCATAAGAAGCTTAAGTATTAAGTGGATCTTGTATGCAATCACTAGTCAGATAAATGTCTGGCAAATGTAAATACTCCTGCGTGTCAATCAACCACAGTGAAAAATAGAAGTGGTCCTCCGTGTGGAATCTTTCAGTGTAGAATTGGGCATAATTCAGTTGGACTCAACTGCCAAATAAACCAAGAGCCAATTTTTTATATGAAGATAACACTGGGTGGACTCCTGGGTGGACTCCTGGGTGGACTCCTGGGTGGACTCCTGGGTGGACTCCTGTGCACTCTAGTAGCCAATGTACTGACAAATAAGATTATTGGCTCTTCTTAATAAGCTTACACCAAACAGTGTTGTCAAATTAAACTCAGGACAATGGACTGCCCACTCCTGTGTCCAGACCTCAACATCATGCAATGAGGGATTACTTGACCAGAAGCAGAAAATGTCAAATCAGCAATTCTTAGACTGAATTGTGAAGGTGTGGAAAAGTAATCATGTACACAACTGTGCAAGTCTCACACACCTACAATTACTGTTCAAAACCCTTTATCTTAGCAACTAGTGTGTTTTCACGAGTATGAACACCAGATATGATTAGAACAGATGTACATTATCATAAATAAATACCAAATAACTTAAGTAGTAGATAATATTGTGTGTGCCAGTTTAAAGGACAAAGTTTAGTTCCACAGTTCTCCTGGACGCCCCAGACATTGTAAGAATTTATTACATCCCTTCAGAAGCAATCTTGATTTAGCTTAATGAAGTACTGAGTATTTAAAGCAGGTATTGGATGATAACTGAAAATAACACCTGGTTGCCACAAGCTTAAAAGGGGTTAAATAAACACACTCGCATGTAAAATCACTAATTTAAGTTTAAGTTTAGAATTATTCTGTCACTTGTGTTTGCACACAGCGAAATTTGACCTCCGCATTTAACCCATCTCTGCAGTGAAACACCCACATATACACACACACTGGTGAACATACACACTAAGGGGCAGTGAGCACATGTGCCAGGAGCGGTGGGCAGCCCTATCCACAGCGGCCGGGGAGCAGTTGGGGGTTAGATGCCCTGCTTAAGGGCACTTCAGTCGTGTCCTGCTGGTCCTGGAGATCGAACCGATCCCTAACCTTCAGGCTACTTACTGTATTAATACTGTTTGAATATTTTGTTGAGAATCTTTTTCATCTATAACCTTTGTAGACGAAAGAAGAATTGAGCAGAACTGAGTTCTCCTGACACATCCAGGACATTATTATTCAATAGGAAAGAACCAATAATGTTTTTTTTTTTTACAACCATTTGATTTCTTTGCAGCCAAATTTTTAATCTGAAGCTCACACTGTGTGGACTACTGTGCACTCTAGTAGCCAATGTACTGACACATACGATTACTGGCTCTTTTTAATAAGCTAAACTGGTATTTCAAACCAAACAGTGTTGTCTACAAAAAAACAGGACAGTAGAACAGTTTGATTCCAAAATCCTGAACTGTTACGCAACAGTTGCGATTCATTAATATGTACACTCCCAGAATTCACATACAGTTCAAGTTCTAACCCAGTAAAACAATGACAACTGAGCAACAGGCTGTTTGTGTTGTTTCAGGTTATGAAGGCGATGTCAGCACTTTTCATATCCTTCTCCAGGAGCTCCTAGCAGGTGTGGTTGATGTTCATCTTTAAACAAGGCTGAGGTTAGATTCCCAATTGCCCACTGCTTCACTGAATGTCACGCTCCACATTGAATGCTACAGCTTGTACATGCTTCAAAATGTAATGGTGGCATCATATAAGTTTGAATGAAAACATTTCAAAACAGGCTGACGAACAGGAAGCCAACTTCACCTCTTACATATTTAACAAGATCCCGTAAAACTTTAATTTAAAGCTGTTTATACAATTTACTTCAGACAGTTTCTCACAAGTTGGGAAATATCAAGCAAGCATTGTTCAGCGCATAACACTGAAGAGACAGAAGAGAGGAGCAGCGCCAACTTAATCTGAAATTAAAAGTTTCATAGCGAGTAACAACTTTAATTTACTTTGTGTTAGTGTCAAAACTCAAAGTAAGCAGCTAGTATAGATGATGCTACTAGCAAAGCAATCGTAATGTTAACACCACTAACTAAACAGTATGACAACCTAACTCATTTACCCGGAGCTTCATTTTAGTTTTCCAGTGTTTGTTTTTGACATGTTGCTTGAGCCATCATTGTACATCAGCAAATCAGAGCAGCGCTCATCAAATTATTCTCGATTATTTTATTCTCATTTCATTCTAGGGGCAAATTATTGAGTTTAAATGGGTGTGTAAAACCACATCTGGGCACTTTTCTCCCCAACCAACGTCATATACCTTCTATGTAGACAACAAATTAAAATGCTGAATAAATGCATTGTATGGTACATTTAAATAACTACAAATCGAGTAAACAACAGTGTAGTAAACAACATGTTAAGCAAAAGTCAACTTGTTATTTATATATTACAATGGCTCATGTATAATTATGCTACAACATTTAGGTGTAACAGCAGAAATACTGAAAAACCTTAAAATAAATAAATAAATGTGCATATTCCATGACCATAGACAAAAAATCTACCAATCTTGTATCCATGTTATTTACATTTGAGGCACTTGGCAGACATTCTGATCTCTAGTGATTTACAGTTTTAATCGTGTTACAGTAGTAGCGAAAGCTACGTTAGGAGTCTTGCCCACAAGCTCTTATTGGAATAACACAGTGTCAGAGAATTTAGCCCTGCTCTGAACATTAAACATACATCATCTAAAATAAATTCTATTAAATATATACAGCATTGCCATCATAAAGATCATTAAAGCCGTTAAAAGAGCTGTACATTTCTCTAATCATATGGCCTTAAAGGCTACTACGTACATGGCAAGTGCGAAGGACAGGAAGCTCTGCAGTTCCTAGTAGTAGCACGCAGTCAAAATGTGATGAATACTATTAAAGATTTTGCATCACTCCCACTCTGCCCACTTCTCTAGAACTCTAGTCATAGCACAACTCTCTGTCAAAGGTGAATATCTGAGTCATGCTTGGATGCGAGCTGTTTGAATCATACAGGAAAATTGGCTATTCTCTAAAATTCCTGCAGGTCATCATGCCCGGACTGAGAGCATGCCTGACTCGGGGCCACGCAGATGAGCATGATGACTTTCATTACAAACTCAAAATAGGTTAATGAGGCAAAGCGTTAAATTTCTCCAAATCATGAGAGCATTTTCTAAGTAGTACTGGGAAGTGGTGCATATAGTTACAGTAATAAAGCCCAATGAGGCATACTGACAGCCCTTTACTCCAATAACCAAATAACTCCCATTGACCACAAGAGGATCGTTTTCCTTCAGTTACCGAAAACCATCGCCATCACATATAAGCATTAGTATTTAATATTATATAGGAGGTGATGCCTGAGACCACAGCTTGAGTGCCTGGATACTGATGACAAATGAGATGTAATGTGATTGTGGGCGAGCTGCTGCAAGTATATTTGAAGCCTTTCAGTGCAGCAGAAATGGATGTGGTGACTAAGACCATCTCCCCATCTTTCAGACAGCTGAAGGTGTGATGGAGAAAAGGCGAAACGAGCACAGAGGTAATTTAAGTTTGCTGGCACTTCCTGCACTCAGAACTTTCCGTGGACTCAAGGCACTATATCCTGACAGCCCTGGCTTCACGACTGTGCAAACTAATCCAGCACACAACACAGAATCACAACATCCTCTGTCTACTAGGAAGGAGCATATCAGTCAAACATGATATTTGAATTTTATGGCACTGTTTGGAAAATATTACCCCCTTTCTCACACACACACACACACACACACACACACATCAAGATCTGGCATTGATGCACCCTCCGGTGTCCCTGAGTGCAGAGTACTTTACCACCGCATTAAATTGAAGACAGAAGCAGAACGCAAAATAGCCATAATAGGTGCATGGTTTGAAATTTGCACCATGACAGGTTTATCTAATGCTGCTGCCAATTACACTACGCTAGTAACTTGGTACCTTTTAGCATGCAAACAGTGTGTTTTTGAAAAGTCTGAAATTCACTACTCAGGTCAAGTCAGGTGGAGTTTGTCATTTCAACCATCTACAAAGTACTCAGTGAAAGTAAACATCGTTCGTCTAGGACCATACGGTGCACACAAGAAACATAACACAAACTAAACAGTGCAAACAATAAAACAGTGTAAACAGAAGTGCAGGAAACATGATAGGATAATAGAACACAGAGCAGCGGGCATTCAGTTTCAGGGTGGGATATCGTTGCTCTCCAGTGTACCTCCATTTTGGTCATTTTTAAGTTTTCAACATCATTTGAACACACAAATGGTCGTTTACATTGTGTGAACATTTCATGATGAATGGACCAATAGAAGTGCTCCAAAACAGCTTGAAAAAAATCTGGATTCATTCATTGACTTACATTGAAAGCAAAGTATGTTTTTAGTTCTCTCCTATAAAGCTGCAGATTTTGGAGATACTTTGGACACTGGACAGCGACGATATGCAAAATGCGGAACAGGTCATAAATAGAGATGGACCGATCAGCGCTTTTGAGGCCGATTCCGATCGCGATCACCTTTCAATGCGATCGGCCGATAGCCGATACCGATAGAGGGCGGGGCTATGTGCCACGGCAGGGCTACACGTAGTTATTAGCGCAAGCAAGTCATGAAACATGATCTAAACTGGTTTATTACCATTTTTACGAGCTCATTTGAAACAGCATAATATTTGAAACAAAATTATTAGTAAATAAACAAAGTAAATCAAACACACATCACCAATACTGCAATTATTAAATTTAGACCCTTAATTTAAAACTAAAAAAGCTAATTAATTAAATGCAGTAAAAACTGCAGTCATTAAACACAGACTATTTTTATTTTAAACGACAATCAGCAATCATTAAATGTAGATCTTGAATTGCTGCTGCTGTTCTGTTCGTACTGGTCAGATCTGGTCTGCACGGTGTTCTGGGTTGCGGTTCTCCAGCTGTGCGTGCTAGCTCTGCTGTTTGCTAATACTCACTGTATTCAGCTGTGTGCAGTGCCGTATCAGATTAGTAGTGTTAAATATATTTGTTTTGGTTCCTCAACGAGACACGCTGATTTTACACATTTTAAAAAGTCATGGATGAGTCTGTCACGTACGGTAAACACTGCCAGACGGACATGTTTACTTTCAGCGCATTTTTTTCTGCGATGTCGCTGCTCTGTCGAAAATTAAAGGGTATGTATTTCCACCTAGTGGTTCAGAGAGGAATTGCAGGGAGGGGGTTCTCCTCTTCCTGGATGAAACCCTTGCTGGACATACAGAAATTAGGCTCATTTGTTTAACGCCATTGATCGGCTCTTGAGATCGGCTCTAAATTGGAGAAATATCGGCCAATCACCGATCACATATTTTGATAAAAAATCGGCCGATACCGATACATAGCCGATCGATCCTTCCATCTCTAGTCATAAATAATTGCTAATAAGTGAGCATAAAAGGAAGAACAACATTCTAGGTTAGTTTAGTATCTGAAGCATCAGCAGTTGATGGCTTGCTGACCGACTCAAAATCACCAGAAAGAAACAACTTTCTTTAGAGACCTTTTGCTTCTTATCTATTTATGACCTCACCAAGATTGTCTATTGGCGCATGATACAAGCCAAGCTATACTGTGTAACACACCATTTACACCAATTACAATAAAATTAGCAATTAAATAAGGTTGGAGAAAATGGTCATGAGTTGTGGTGTGTGGTTGTAAAATGAACAGCAGACGGAATGCTCATCAACACATCACCACTTGGCACTTAACGGTGCAACTACACAAAGCCGCATTAAAAACCATAATCAGCGGTAAGTGCCAAGTACTAATCACAGCAGGCTACAATACACATCAATACGTGTGTCGTCACAAGTTTATCCATGATATACTGCCGCATTAATATCTGGAACACGTCCATAGATCTCGCCCTAATTCCCAACCACCAAATCATTTTCTCTCTCAGAAATTTCAGTCACAAAATCTAATCGATGCCCAGAAAATGCTTATCTTCATGAGCAAGTGACAATAGCAACATGTCAAAATCATAGTTTTGGGGCCCATTTTCATGATTATCGGCCCTCATATATTCAGAGATCTGTCATTACGCATGTCGAACAGCAATGTTGGCTGCCACCGCTGAAGATGTGGTGAATGAAGAGGCTTAAGCTTTTCTTTCCTCTCTCGATAAGCGTATTACATATCTGAGCCATTTGCATCTGGATTGTGAATGTCTGCGGCACTGCTGGAGACAAAAACAGCAGAGGAGGAGTAGGACTGCAGCCATAGGTTTTCTGACATAACAGCCATTCAGAGGAGGACTATACTGAGGCAGGAAGTCAAACCCTGGCAGCCCTGTCACATCACTTGTGACTCAGATTTTTAGCCATAAGAAACACAAAAATAGCCTAGGTGCATGTTTGTGGGCTATTTTTGAAGGCTTTTGCCCCCAATTAAAGAAAGAAAACAGCTTTTGTACTACCATGTGGTGTATAATTACTACATAAAGAAAATCCAGCAACCAGCATATCTTTCCAAACCATGAAAAAAACCTTTAAATATACTTATATTTACTGACTAAGCTTTAAAAATGAGAATAAGCAATTGTTGGATACTGTCCCTCAATAGCTATTGATTTTTTTCCCCTAAGTAGCATTACTAACTGTAAATAATTAACTTAATCAATACACTTGCACATTCTGCAGGTTTTTTTCAATAAAATAGTCCCTGACAAAACCAGGATGGGGTAAGATATTCCAAACCTGACAGTATACCAAAGTGACTCCATGAATCTACAGAGTCTACTTAAGTCTTGTTCACACAGCAATAAAATGAATGAACCCATGAAGCAGTCGTTTTATGTTACAGCTCTGAAATACTACAGAGAGAATTTTACTGACACGTTGCAAAGCAAGAAGAATCATTTCAGTCTGGTTTAAAAATGTGAAGGCCAGAATATCTGCAAGGGAAACAGAAACTCAACATTTTTCTCATAACCTTGATTGCATGTTGAACACAATTTGTATCAGTGTATTTCAACTGGAAGGATAGATTTTTCCTGCAAACCTTGTCACAAAGCAGATAAATTGCTCTCTGGTTCCCTCATTTTACAGGGAATAGCACACGAAAGTGACAGTTTGCCCCCTTACCCCGCATACAGTCAATCAGTCAATACATATATGGAGCTATATGAAGTTAGCTTTTTTAAGCTATGGAAGCTTATATCTCATCAATGCTACAAGCAATGAAAGCATATACCTCACCAATGCTATATGTTATGAAAGCTTATATCTAATCAATACTATAAGCTATGGAAGCTTACATCTCATCAATGCTACAAGCTATGGAAGCTTATAACTCACCAATGCTATAAGCTATGGAATTACACCTCACCAATACTATAAGCTATGGAATTACACCTCACCAATGCTATAAGCTATGGAATTACACCTCACCAATACTATAAGCTATGGAATAACACCTCACCAATGCTATAAGCTATGGAAGCTTATTCCTCACCAATGCTACAAGCTATGGAAGCTTATATCTCATCAATGCTATAAGCTATGGAAGCTTACACCTCATCAATGCTATAAGCTATGGAAGCTTACACCTCATCAATGCTGCAAGCTATGGAAGCTTATACCTCACCAATGTACGCTTATACCTGAAGAATGTTACTTATATTGCCACACCTTAACAGTGCTTTATTACTCACACTGTATGACAATGTTATTTACAGAAAGTGCACAAAGAATTCAGCCTGCTAATACTGCTTTAGCTATGCAATATAGATATATCTGTTCTTTTTATAAATAAAAGTATTTAAATCACATGAGCAAGTTTGTTAACAATATGGTTAAAGGTGAGTTAGCCTGTGATTTAGGTAAACAGTTCTATTCTAATATGCAGGTATACGCCAGAGATGTTCAGAAGTTGCTTAATTTGAGTCAGAGGTCATGAGGGAGTTTCAAGTTTATTAGAGAATTTAACAAAACTTAATTTTGAAGGTCACACCAGAAGTGCTACATGTAGTAAATGCAGTGTGCAAGAGGTAAAACATAAAAACACTCACTAAAACTTCAGGAGCTGACAACTTTAGCTAGCTAAATTAGCGGCATCAGCCATCACCAGCCCAGCCTCCAAATCAGCTAGCATATTTGCAATCCCAACCACATTTTAGTTGACCTCTCTCATCTGCTGCATGTAGTACTCCGTTCTGTCCGCCAGACTATTTTTTTTCTGTAACAGGTTTGTTATGAAGTATTGATGCTCACACTAATGCTGCAACTGATTTTGCAGTAATTGCTTATAATCATAGCATAACTGACAGACATTAAGTTTCATACATTTACCACAATAAACTTAACATTCCCAGTAAAATCAGTTTTGTTCTTATTTTTTTTCCACATGCAAAAATTCCAAACTCTCAAGTTTAAGCCATGAGTGAGATAAGTGCAAACTCAAATAGAGTCAGCCAACCAATTTGAATTCCCATCTATAAGCATCCCAGAAGGTCTGTACCTGACTGAATTCTGTTGGATGTGGCTAATTAATACAAAGATCCTACCATTTTATTATTATTGTTTATTTAACGTAGCAATCAGAAAATCCAGTAATCTGAGTTACAGTGATGATTTGGACCACATTAGCAAATGATCAAATGCAAAGACACGTCTTATTTTTGAGCATATTATTTCCACAAGGAACACTAAAAACTATGTAAATCAACAAATGAAACAATGAAAGTACTTAAGATAACATTCATTATCTTTCATCATTTTGTAGTCATTATGAGTACTATTCATGGCATTGTCTGTTTTGAAATAATAACTTCTTGTTTTCATCATGATGGGCTTATTAAGCTACTGTGTTTCCCTCTAAACATAATAACTATGTATTAAGCATAAATGAGTAAATAAACAAATGAAACACTTTAAGATTCAAACAGATTTGCTGCCTGCTTTATATTTATAGTAAAATGGCTCAGATAACTGCAGAACCATTGCCCCTATTTTGTTGTGGTTGCATTTAACTTTTTAAAGTTCTTTAAAATGTCACTATACATTAGACCTCTAACCTGGTTACAGCTAGCTTTACCAACCCTTTCACCTTAGGCTTCAGCTTCTCTCATCAGTCAACTGCTAGCGAATATTGTCATGAGGAGTATTTTTATCAAGCGTGCCAGATAGTCCTGCTGGGGTATAAAGCATATTTATGATTCTTCTTATCTACTATTATTGTAATAATAGATATTCCTATAACATCTATAATTGAAACATGATGCCTGTTCGTTTGTATATGTTTATGTTTGTTTAATTATTTTATTATAATGTATGCTCACTGAAAAAAATAACAACAACAACAACAACAACAACAACAATAATAATAATAATAAAAACAACTATTCTGGTCTGCTTAACTTGAAGAATCTCAGCCAGCCAACGGGTCTCCGACAGGTCAACTGGTGGACTTTTGGGGGCAGCCCTAATTCCCTGTGAGTGATTTCACAGTTTTGAAGCACAGCAGGCAGAGTGGTGGCTGGATAGGGTGGAAAGCCTATTGCCAGAGGAATGGATTCACTAGTGGGAGTCCCTTGGTCAGCTTCAAGGCCTTCAATAGAGTCCTGCTGCTTCAGGCCATCTACGCTGTCACATCAGGTCCATGACTAGGGAATCAAGTCTGCTGTGCTGTGGCCACTGGAGACCTGTAGCCATGGACATGCATGTGTACTGACTAAAAAGACACACAGTCTATATAATAGCAACATCCACAAACATCCATGAACAGATTGTCCATGCACTGTAGAGCACAGCCAAAGAGCAAAAGGACACTAGTCTCCAGTTCCCATAGTGTTCAGGTTGCATTAGGTTTGGTTTAGTATGACGTCCAGGCCTCAGAGCTGACCCTGGCGCTGTCAGAGCTCGTTAGCGTCTCACACGCGGCCCAGGCGGGAATTCTGCCGCGCCGCACCCGGCCTTGCTTGCTACTGAACTATCTGAGGTCAGTGTGCCCATGAGCCCTTTCCCCTGCCAGGCAGTAAGGTTAGTGTGGCAGCGTGCACTGCTGTAGGACTCTTACCATAATTACTGTTGAGGAAGTGTTGGCTGTAGAGATGAGAGAGGAGGGTCAGTGTGAGGAGGAGGAGGTGGACACTGACATTAGAGCTTTGGTTTTAGCTGCTAGTGAATGAACAAAGTCTGGCTAAGAGCTTCAGGTCAGCTCAGAGCAGAGTCAGTGGGTGAAATCACACTGCTTGACGTGAGAAAGATTTATGTAATGAGAGGCGCTTGGCATCAAAGTTAAAAAAAATTGTTATTGCAAAAACTCATTTTGGCACCTAAAGGGAAAATGCATCAAGTACTACTTTCATGTTTATAATGCAGTATTTTGTTGACACTGAATGGGCATCTGTCTCAAATATTCTTAAAGAAATAAATAAGATAAAAAGAAAATATTGTGTTTTTTGAAGTTATTGAAGTTTCTTGTTGCAGTCTTCGTTTGGCATCTAAGGGCATTTTCACACCTGTAGTTTGTTTCACTGGTCTGGATCAGTTAACGAGTTACTTGGAGCGTTTTCCGCCTCGGTTAAGTTTGTTTTCACGCAGGCAAAAACCGAACACACCAAATGCGCCCCAACAAACCATGTGAGCACATTGACTCCTCTGAGCTATCTGCTGTGCGAGCAAAAAAGTAAACACAGGGAGAGGATCCGATTTTCCCAAACTACTGCACATTTCTTGTACAGCATAGCACGGAGCAGCGGCAGAGACAGCATTTATTCATAGCTGTAATAACAATCTGGGCAATAAACCAAAGTAAACTACACCTGCAGAATGTCGAATTCACATTGCTAGACCAAGACAGACCTCGGCTACAGTTATCCAGTTCTCTGTTTATGTGATCTGCTGCATCCTATAAAGCACACCTGGCTGCAGGAGATGTTTAGATCAAACTTGGGGAGTACACCTAATACTAGGGTTGGATCGAGGTCGGATCATGTTCTCACCACAAACGAACCACTACGGAGTTCGTCTGGAATCAGACCGAGACCACCTCCTCTCGAGGGTCTCGGTGCGGTTGTTTTGGTCCACACCCGAGCGCGATTACTGTCCTTACACCTGCCAAAACAAACTGCGCCAAGGCTGCAAACCAACCAGACTAACTAGTGCTGGTGTGAAAATGCCCTAAAATGAATTTTCCATGTACTACTCCAACTGTGTTTCCAATGTTGCATCATATAAGTACTGTGAATATATATTGTGAAGTCCTTGTACTTTATTTTGTTACTAAACTTTTTAACTAATACAGAAAATACCCAACATGGCATACAAATCCAGTTTGATACCATTCCGTTTAGATTTGGGAAGCACTTTTTTCAACAAACATTGTCATAAAGACATCCTACAGATTTTAACAACCTCAACAATGACAAGAAAAACTCTGCAAGAGACAGAAACACTGAGAGGAACCAAGACGCAATGCAACCCATCATCCTCTGGTCGACAGTGAGTCATGAAGAGGTTGGTTTAAACACATACACTCTAAACAAGTAGGACAGATTAACAAAATAAGCCAATGAGCAATGTTAAAACTCCATCAGAAAACTGTCAGGCACCCTTCACTGAGGATGTGCTAGAGGAAGTTAAATCACTGTCTTCTGGTAGATCACCAGGACAGGATATATATTAGAATCTTTTTATAGATTCTAATATTAGAATATTTATTACTCCTGGCCTCAACTATGTGTTCAAACTATCCACTTAAAATCAAAAACATAAAAAACAAGATCTTACTGAAGGGATCTGTTCTACCTATTTCATTTTTAGGAGAATAAACATGGTTAAAGTTATTTCTTTTAGAATCTTCCCTGTCATTTATGCCATTTTTAATTCAGAAAATATCTCTAGAACAACAAAAACTTTCCAGGGTTTCATAGACATCATACATTCAGCTTCATTATTATTGGTCCACCTAATGAAACACACAATGACCCAGTTTTAGAATAGGCCTCCTTCCTTAGGAACTGGTATTGAATCCTTTGAATGTCAACAGAGATTTTTGGGTTTCCTTTGGACGATCTATACTGAAAGTATTTGCATTTACATTACTGGCTTGGCCAGTTAATAAACATCTTAATGTTCAATCTATACCTTTAATCTGGAGAAAGGTTCTGGTGGAAGGTTCTCCTCTGGAGGAAGGAGGAAGGCACTGACTCCTTTTGGCATGGGTGTGGTTTCCAAATTTCTAAAGATACTAAGATCACACTAAATGCAGTTACACACATGTGAGGAGGAAGATGTTTTTATTAAAAGACTTTTCCCACCACACAGCAGGAATTCACACAGATTACAGACAGTGTAATCAACCTCAGCTGGCCTCAACTGTTCACCCCCAATAAAGAGAGAGGAAGCGGCTTCACATGCTCTGTGCTTGTAAAATATCTACCAGGTCCATGTCTTTTAAGGTCACACCACAAAACATTTCTGTTTCTCTGCATAGCATGTGTGATTCTTAGCAGACCTTTCTCATGATAACAGAACGAGCAGGCACGGGAGGGCTAGTGCGTGGGGAGAGTGTCCACTACATAATCAATCAACTGTTTTCTAAACGATTAAAAAATAAAAATCTATAATTGGTCACCAAATATAATCTCACAGTTGTTAACACACCTGAATGACCTGCACAAGTAAAGTTTATGTGAGAGAAGCACAAAATGTTACATAGAGAGAATCAGACCAACACAACCACTCAGACAGAATAAATATATGAAAGTTATTAAATGAACCACTTCCTAACAGTGTCTAAAGGTAGACAAAGGTATGTAGAGCATTTGACCAGATGAAAAAATTAAGTCAAATTAAGTCAAATGGCATCTTTGACTTGATGGGCTAAAGGTTTCATGGGAGCGGAGTGATGAGAACTAACTTTTTCAGAATATGCTACCCAATACTTCTAATCTGTGTATTAAATGAGTTGAGTGTAGCATATATATGATAATGTTCTAGAATTCAGAGTAGATTACTGAAAAGGAGTTCATACAATAAAATAAAATGTGATTATGAATACTTTAAGGGCTTTTTAGTAAAGACAATGTTTCTGTGTACCACCATGAACACTCAAGTAACCATTTGCCTGCTTAAACAGGTCTTTGTAGGGTGAGATGGTAAATCAGACTGATGGACAAGGTGTATGTGGTTCTACATGGAATCTTTTTGAAAATGGTTCTATACACAAGGGTTATTATATTGTTACAAGCTTAACATCATAACAACAACAAAACTCCTTCTGATTGTTTTTCAAAAAAGTTCTATAGTGTGAAGCATGTTTCTCATTTAATTTAACACATATGTTTGTTGGCTGGAGGGCATAGTGGAGACACCTGGAATCAAACTTCCTCAAACCAGCTCATATGAACAACCTTATTGAAAACAAGAAATGATAGTTATTTCTGTTTATTTCTATGTATAATTATGTTTCTGACAAAAAAATGTTCTCTGCATTTTTCCCTCCACAGGAAAAAAGGTGGTATTGTCTAAATAGTATTATTGTTTGCGATGTATATCTTATTGTGAAACCCTACTATGCGCTTATAATTTTCTTGATTATACATAATTTTCTAAACAGACATTACAACTGCAAATTACAATACAGTTCAGTTTAATACAGTGGTTCTTGAAGGTTTGTGCACCCTTTAGAATCGTCTATATTTCTGCATAAATATAACCTAAACCATAATTAGGGTCTCCTAAACGTAGATATTAACAGATGGATTTAATTTAACGTACCTGTGACTGTCAATAGTATGTGAACCTTTACTTTCAGTATCTGCTGTGACCCCACTGTTGAGCAGTCAGGACACCGACCAGGTGATTCTAAAACATTTTGTGTCTCATTCATTTAGTTGGGTTTCTTTTATCTACTTTTAGGTACGGTTTGAAATTTGTTTTATTTTTTAGGCCATATTTAAGCAGAAATATGTAAAATTCTAAAACTTTCCCAAACTTCCCAAACCACTGTGTGTGTGCCTTACATCCATAATTAGCCCTGCAATTTTTCTATATGTAACAAGTTGCTGTCAGTAACCTTTAATTCATGCTGACAGCCTGAATGCAAGGACACTTCCTTTATAATTATATCATCCAGCTGTACATCTGTGTTCCTAAGCTCTTCCACAATCAGCAGATTCATTCACCAAGGCTGTCTGACAGCATTATTAGTGTTTGGAGATAAGGCTGAGAGCAACTTTGGTTTGAAAAATATCACCTTTGTGCTTGACAAAATGTTCATTTATCATTTCATATTCTGGTTTTGCCCATGCTGTCAGTGTTATTTTCCCTGCTGCAGGTTATCTCTGCTGATAACCTGGCTCAGATAAATGAATGCTGCAACTGCTTTACACCCCAATTCATCACTGCAGATATTCTCCCTACCTCATCACTAGAAAACATGACTCCGACTGGTCTTTTAAAGGACACATGACTCGAGTTTCCTACATTTTGATGGAACATTAAATTCTAAGGGCCATTGCTAACCCCCACATGTTGATGACCGGATCCATCTCTCGCTCTCTCCAAAGGCAATGGAGTGATGAGTTGGTCATTCGCATTCACACATCATTAAGCTCTGATTTGCTACGAGATGACCTCAGGACACCTGCCACCTGGCCCTCTTGTCTCCATGACGACCAGTCGCTGACTGACAGCTATGCCCACCTGGCCTCTACTATACCCTAGGAAGCATGCTGGTGGTCTTATACTCAACACGCATTGATTATCTAAAATGATAGCAACATGGATGTTTTTTTAAACATGTGGATCATGGACTTCTGCCACTTTAGCGAAGCAGGACACAGCCGTCCGCGAAGAGTTCACTCTGGCACAGTGTTCTTTTAACTGCTAGAATCTTCCAGAGACAAGAAATGATAAGAATGACTATAACATCATAAACAGGGGCAACAGCTAATAAAAGTCAAACTACAATTCCAGACAGTAGTGCATCTGTTTCTCTACATAACTTATTAGCCCCCTTTTACCCTGTTCTTTAGTGTTCAGGACCACCACAGAGCAGGGTGTTATTTGGGTGGCCAAATATTCTCAGCACAGTAGTGAAACTTATGAGATGATAATGTGTGTGTTGCCCTGGTGTGAGTGGATCAGACACAACAGTGCTCCTGGAGTGTTTAAATACATCAGTGTCACTGCTGGACAAAGAACAGTCCACCAACCAAAGATATTCAGTCAACAGTGTCCTTTGCATCCTGTGACCACTGATAAAGAACCTGCGTATCAACAAATGAGCCAACATCTCTGACTTTATATCTACAAGGTGGACCAACAAGACAGGATAAATAATAAAGTGAACGGTGAGTGGACATAGTAACTCCAGCAGCACTGTTGTGTCTGATTCATTCGTACCAGCTCAACAAACACTAACACACCAGCAAGGCAGTGCTGAGAATCATCCAGTACCTTAATAGTACCTGCTCTGTGGGTCCTGACCATTAGGATCATAGAATTGAGTAAAAGTGGATTAACAAATTATGCAGAGAATCAGATGGACTACAGTCTGTAATTGTAGAACTACATGATGCATCTATAAGTAAGTGCTGCTAATAAAATGGAAAATTAGTGTAAAAACACAGAGGTGTTACTAATAAAGTGCTTGGTGAGGGTACTTAATTAAGAAAATACAAAGCACATCACTGCAGAGAATTAAATGAGTGGAATCCTAAAAAGCTCTCAGTGTGTTTTCTGTAGGGTTGCAGTCCAGCAAAACTCCTAGATACTCGATTAGTGGCTTGATTTTTTTTTTTTTAATTAAATGCAGTGGATGGGTAGCTTTGCCCATGTAGTCTAACAGGCAGATGTCAGTTAAGCCATAGAACTGAAACTTGTTGCAGTGCTGCCTAGTGCCTAAACATATTACCAACAGTGCACCTTCCAAAAAAAAAATATTAAAGAAAGTTATCCTCAGCCAAACCCAGCTTTTAAAATTACATGTATGTTACATAAAAAGTACAAGCTGTGCTCTTGTTTACAAGGGCTCCAAGTCCAATTGTGATGTAGCCTAAATAGTCATTGCATAACAGCAGTTATTTACAAGCTGCTATTTACTTTTCTCCCACCTCAGAGAGGCACAACTAACAAAAAACACTCATGTTTTGCAGGCTAGGGCAGAACATGATTAAGGAAGCCCGTGATAAATGCGCTGTTTCTAGCTGTCAGTCAGTCAGCCAGGCAACAGTGCTTTGCTCCGTCTACAAAAAGGCAGCACTACAAAATGGATGTCCTTCATTTACAATGACAATATTCTAACTAAAAAATTTTAACCGCAGTCTACTGTTTACCACAGTGAACCAGAAGTGCCACATTTAAAACCCACCATTACCAAAAACTACACATACTGCAGTGTATATAATCAAACAGAACCAACTACACTCTGTTTGCAGGAAAACATACAGTTGGACAGTGTTCATTTAGGACCAACAATATCCACAACATGCTAAAAAATCATATTTTGGCATAATGTGAAGTAATTCACAACGATACAAATTGATAATACTGTATTTAATTTGCAACCCTGCTAAATTTGATTGCTTGCCCAGGCCTTTAGATATTTTATGACAGAGTAGCCCTCGACAGAATCCCGGGTGGAGGCACTACACTGCATTGTTTTGTGTTTTCTCCAATCTGGCGCAGTTTGATCATATCTTGAACTAATTACGAAGCCTCTTGGGAGCAGAATCGGGTGTGTAACAGCAGGCAAAACATTAAATACTTTCTCATATCAAGACTCACGCTGGCGTTAGGCTTTTGCTAGCCAATCAGAAACAGATAATGAATATGCACAATTGCATGCACAATGTCCTCAAAGCACAGCATGTGCTCTGCAGTAGGCTGAACGCTCTAAAAAATGGATAACTAGAAACATAACAGCATTTTTAATGGTAAAAAAAGAAAGAAAGAATAATTTCAACCAAATAAAAAATTTAATAGTGTATCACCTTTAAGCACACTGGAGGTATGAAAAAAAACTGACTGGTTATCCATAATAAGCTTGGAAGCATTTAGCCTGCTATTAGCTTGCCAGCAATAAAAACCCTCCAACCTCCTCTTCCTAAGTGCTGCTGGAAAATTATACAGAACAAGAGTGTCCAATTCAGCATCAATGGCAATGGCAATGATAATGATGATAGTGTCAGTGATTATGATGAAATTAACTGTTGGCAATCACCATGATGATGAGATTTCCTTTTCATTGCTTTTCACACACGACCGGTGTTGGTGACCAACGCACACAGAAGCCTTTTGACCATCCTGACTGCGAAAGCACCCCTCTCCCACAGCTCGTTCATTATGCTTCATAAGTCTTCACGCAGGACTATCCAGATGGTTGCCACATGTTGGTGGGTTTTCAGGTTAACTACTTGTCTTCAGTATAAAGAGCTGTTGCTAGCTATATCTCTTCCTGTTAGGCTCAGCATCCTGTATTTAACACATCTGTCCTCCCTCTGCTCTAATGATGCTGCTTCTGCAGTGTACTGCCTGCAGTCCCCGTGCTCAACCCGCTGATTAAAACGCAGCCAGAGCCAGCACGGCACGCACACACAAACACTAGCTCCACAGCTTCATGACTCAGTGGTGAAGAGAAAGATGAAAGTAGGTTCATCACTCCCATCCACCTCTGATTAGATACGTTTACGGCTCCAGGCAGGACAGAGAAAGAGAGACAGTGGAAGAGAGAGAGAGAGAGTGATTATTTAGTCTCTTTCCCTGCACTAGCTGCTCAGCCTTGCAGGCTCTCTCGTTGCTGTACCCATAGCACCACCCAGTGGCTGGAGGATGCCTTCGCTCTCCAGTACTCACCCAAACTCAACATGTCCTCTACAGCACAGCTCAGCTAATTAGCTTGGCCACGCTCCCTGCACTGTCCAGCCCTAAAGGCCACTAAAACTCTCAAGCCACTCTGCCACACAGTAGGGATGTGCTGAACACGGTGGAACAACCCAGCACTCTAATCCACAGCAGCCCCCAAAAGAGACTGCAGCCACGCTCGTGCAAAATCAGCCCCTTCTCTCACTCCCCTCACCATAAAAGCACAGCTTAACACCTCTACTTTATGAGCAAACACGCTGGAGAAACAGGTCAGCGCTTTTAAAAAGTGGTTTTATTCAGCCCCTGGGAGCTGTCTGCTGTGGCTTTCAGGAAATGGTGCATTCAGCACCCCAAAATAAACCCCAAAATAGCCTCCTGCTATATAACACACTGAAATTGTTTTTCTTCAACATCGAGCCTCTGGGATCATGAACTAATCTTCCTCAGTTCTAAAGAAATTGGCAAGTAACCAAATCCCCAAATATACCAGAACTTAGTGCATTGAGATGTGCAGTTCTGTAAGACTAACGGGCACCACTGCACAGTTATTAGTGTATTGGATTATCACTAAAGCGCTTTCTATCCAAAGATAACAATCAAACAATTAAACTCATTAGCACTTGGCTATTTAAGTGCTGACAACACAAGAAGAGGGAAGGAAAATGGGCATTTCCAGCAGATCCAGTCCCCCTGATGAGCCATGCATCTTTGACTTTCTTCATCTCCCACAAACTTCCCGCTTTAACTTCTCTAAAAGTAAAAGATGACCTGTTCAGCAAAACTGTGTTTCGCTTGCTAGTTGACATTTCATGTCATCATAGCACCTGACAAATTGGGAAATGTGAAGTCTCTGCCGTTTTGGCTTATTTCTGTTTTACAAACGACATGCGGTACTACAAGATTTGGAACTCGATCTGTGTCACCTCCAACAAACACGCCCACTCACTTCAACTTCATACTTTCCTCATCGCCACTAATTAACAGCGCAGTGTAAAACAGTGATGTAATGTCACATATCACAAACATTACACTTGTGTGATAGCGACTGATGCAGCAGACTCTTTTATACAGAATCCTACATCCAAAGAAGTATTACTGTTAAATGTTTATTTCAATGTTTAATCTAGAGCTATGCTGCAAGAACATTCACCACTAGTACCTTGAGGCTAACAAACTGGCAAATCACTGATAACAGAATAATGGAAACCAGCATTATCTTAGCATTAAACAAAAACTACTTTCAAAGTTGATTACAAAGGTTATGCATTAAACAGGGCTGTGTAATTACCATTAAATATTGATATCCCACCATAAAACCATATAATTCAAAGTTCTCACATGATCTACTGAGATCAATCTACCCTTTTAAAAACAGTTGGGAGCTCACTGCAGCATCCCCTGTGACCTGTGTACAATGCTACTCACAATTACCACCAGCCAGCCTTAGCCTGTGGTGAACTTGGCATGGTGCCTGTCAAGCATGAGGAACGTTTATAGCTGCTATAATCATTCACTACTAAAGTTTCCACCTCAGCCCTGTGAAATTCCCTGATGTTCAATCAGTGACTTAAAAAGCAACTGTCGCCATGTTGAGGCCAATGTGTACCACTCAGACACATTAATTGCACACCAAATGACTGACTGGGTAAAAAGAGCAGTTACTACATAAGAGATGAAAATACAAAGGAAACACTTGGAATCCAGGACATCGCATCCAGGAACACTACATATTTTTTTTTCTGGACAGACAATCTAAATACAGGATGTTCCAGCAAAATGATTGCCTAATGAGTGGCACTTCTGTTCATTACCATCAACAGAAACACGATTATCATCGTTCAAATGACCTTTGTTTGTAAGAGCTTCATATAATCACCTTCTCGAAACTAGCAGCTTTTCCCCGTGACCAAAACAAACACAGCTAAAGTAACACCATCACAATCCCCACATTTCCCTAGTACAGGATACCTTTAAGCATTATCTAGAAATTCACTTTAAGTAAGTTATATTCCAGTAAGTTACTTTGTTATAAGCAGTAACTCATGTGAAGGGGTACCTTCCATCACCCAGACCAGACATCCAGTGACTAAAAGATTACTCTGATTTGATAAGAGTAATCATGTTAACCAGAATCAGTTTCAGGGCTGTATATTGGTCCTTTGAGTAATAAAGCTGCTTAAACTTCTGTGAGTGCTTCTACATTTCTACTGATTTCTTTCAGTAAGAAAGAAATCAGTATTATTGTAGCACCTAGTAGTATTGGTGCTACAAACGCTACCAGATGGCCTGAGCTGACAGTCTGACAGACATGACTAAGAAACGAGGAACTTGTCAGAACAGTCAGTCACCTGTATATACTTAGTCAATCTTAGGATGTAAGGGAATTACACTGCCAGTAGAAAGACTTAATTACTTGTAGGATAATCTGTAGGATATAAAGACTTTATATGGTTAAATATCACTAAGTCACTTTAAATAGATATATCTTCTTAGAACCTGCGTATGCAAAATTTTTTCACAGATGTCCTCCTGTATATCTTATGTATATATCTTGTGTATGTTTTGTATAGTCCTTTAAATATTTCAGTTATAACTATATGTATATTTTCTAGCTTATTTTTACTTTAATATTGTCTATTTATTGTATGTTTGCACTGTTTTACATTTATAATGCTGCCCTGCTGTAGAGTTAATCTGAACCTCACCCCAAGCATTTCAATGCATGTTATGTCCTACATGATGTGCAAATGACAAATAAACTTGAAACTTGAAACTTGAAACTTGGTTTGGTATGTATTTAGGGCTGTCGCAGTGAAAGAATTCTCACTGCGGTAAATTAATGGGGCTCCACACCGCAATATGTGGTGTAATCACCACTGTTGTTGTTGTTTCACAAATGTATCCTGATTTTAGTGCTATATACATGTTTTATTGTAATGGTTATTGTTATGAATATTATATTTTATATAACAAGGCAGACACAGTTGTAGGATAAATTAACAGTCTTTTATTGTTAAATGCAGAACACATGAGGCTAATGAAGCACAATAAGAATAATTCTTTACTCTTTCATGGAAAAAAAGTCCAGCTTATAGCTGAGGACTGATATACGCTGTGGAAAGAAAATAAATGAAGAAAAAGGTTTAGGCAAATATGTCCTGCCAGGCAACTTATAGTGCTTGTCGAATTTCTCAAGCATTGACTTGAATGCAGGTTTCTCGCCCGTGCTAAAAAGAACCATCTCCTCAACAAGATTCCGCGTTACGGCAGATGTCAGGCGTTTATGTCTGTTACTTTCACGACTGTATTTGGAACCTTGCACAAAGCATTCAGCCACTCTTAACCGTCGGCTGAGTCTGAGCTGTTTTTTTTTTGAGACTGCTCCACAGCTAGGTGCTGGTGGGTGCAGTTGTGCTTCGATATCTGGACGATAGGCAGCTAGGTGGGATCTCAAATTCAATGTATATTCCCGTTTCACAGCAATCTTTGGGGCACAGACATTGCCTCGTAGGGGTGGGCGATATGACCCTACAATAATATCACGATATTTCATGGTATTTTTGTGATAACGATACGCGATATGTCAAAACATTGAATTTACAAAAAATATTCCAAGAATACACTACTGCAACAAAATGAAAATTAAATTTTATTATTGCATATGATCTGATATGGCACACCCCTAACTGAGATATTAAAAAATACAATAATTTTTTATCCGATTGTAACAGAAGTCAAAGATCCAGAATGTCACGATACGAAATAATGCACTCCAAATATCTTCATATATCCAGGACTGAAGTTAAATGTATGATACTGAAAAGATAAAATCTGTCTCTAGTAGATATATAATAGGAAACGAGAAAAGTGTGAATCTTTCTTTTGCTAAAAACAGTAAAAGTAGTACCCTGATGCGATAATAAGGGATGGGTGATATGGCACCATATTTCAGGGTATAATATCGTTCACAACATTGAAAAATGTTGGCGATATTATTGTGTACGATACAATATGGCATACCCCTATTGCCTCGTCTAAATTGTCCGTCTCTCCCTTTTCATTTGGTTGAAAGTCGAAATGCTCCCAAACTGTTCGCGTTTGGTTTTGTGACCAGAGTAGCTGCAACAGTTTCACTAAAAAGGCAGCCATCAGCGGCAACGAATGCAAACAGTTGGCGTTTTTAAATAATAATTAACATCCACTAGTAAAGTGGCTCAGGTGAAAAACAAGAAGAACCTTGTGAAAAAATGAAAACACGAACATTTGCTTGCGGTTGGCAGGTCAATAGCTCAGTATTACAATATTGTGGTTATTGTGCCTATAAGCATTGCTGAACAGCTAAGCAAGTATTTTAGATGTTATTAGAGAGAAGATAGACAAGTCTGATTGTTGGCAGTTTCTAACATTATTGCAAAGACGTTATAAATTCTGAAATCTCCGTTACAAAACAAACCTGTCCAACTGCCCATCTCTTTAAACAACTGTAAAAACGTGTGCGAAAGAAAACCAAGTATCTCCAAAATAGAAAGCCAAAGCCAAATATATTCTTTATTTTTACTTCAAGTCCATGAGGTTTTATTCCAAATGAGTTTGAATCATTTCTGTTGGTCCAGTTATCATGAAACGTGCACAGGATATAATGAACAGCTGACGTGTTCCAGTGATATAGAAAAATTGGACTGCTACAATTTACATTGAAGGCATTTGGAGACACTCTAATCCCCCCAAAAAATTACAGGTTTAAACAAACACATGTAGGCAAAGGTAGTGCTAGGAGTCTTGCCCAAGGACTCTTGTTGGTGTAGTGTAGGGTGGTTGCCCAGGTTGGAGATCGAACCTCAGTCTACAGCATGAGGGGCAGCTATACACTATACCAACCATCTACACACAATATATAAAAGTTCTTTCTTTTAAAAACAGAAATATTACCAAAAAAACTGCTGCCATGTTGTACAAAGACACAGACTGCATGATGTGCGCATCTGCAGCAGCAGCAAACACAGCTTCATACAAAGAACATTTTAGATATATTTCCACTCACCATCCGTCGTGACAGTAAACAAAAATTCAAATATGGCTTAAATACTGTATAGGACATTGTTTGATGGCTATGATACACTAACATTTTTATATAGCTTCTGCAGTAGTTAGTCATGTCGAGAGGAAGCGCTTTATCCTGATAACTCGTAAAGTAGGTTTCACTATTATTGATGATCATTTCGCCGGTTCTTGTGACTGTGTGACAATAAAGGCCCTGATTGATTGATTGATGATGATTGATAATGGTTCGATTGAAGAGGGAATTGTGCACTTTCTGGTGATATGTTGTCCTATATAGGCACTTTCGCACACTGATGTCATCAGAAGAGATGGCGACAACGCAGGTAACAACTAATCTGGTTCAACTAGTCAGACACTTCATGAGTTGTCTTGAGGACCTTGAAAAAAGTAATATGGAGTCATACAGCACCAAGAAAAATGTTCTTATAAAGAACATTTATTATAAAGAATATTAAAGGAAGCTGGCTAACTCAGCTAACCTACAGTGAGTTAATAGCTAACTCAACTAGAAGCTGTTAGCTTGTTTTAATATACCACGGCTGTTCAATGAAAAACAAGTATCCCCAATATGGCAACTTTACAGGAGAGGACAATAGCAGAAGTTTTTCCAATCTATTTTGGAGCATTTCTATTGGTCCACTCATCATGAAATGTTCACACCATGCAAACGCCAGTGTCTGTGTTCAAAACACATAGAGAGAAGAAGGAAAAAAATTAATTAAAAAAAAAAAATGGAGGTACATGTTTTTCTTTGGACATCAGCTACTGGCACTGACCAGCAGTAATCTGCATCTGATTTGTAAGGTCAGGCTGCTTTAACTAATATTGCAAATGTCTGGAATTTAAACGCCTAATGAAACTAAAGTGGGTTTCTTATTCAAACAATCTGATACTGTTCCACCTTAAACGGTACTGCAGTATCCTGGCACCTGTTCGCTGTTTAAGATAGAAAAGAGTTTTGAATGAAAAACTGACCGTATGGCTAATCTTGAATAATCAGATTCTCGAATGTTGGGCTTTTGAAGATAATTCCAAAGGAAACAGCGGCAGGATACAGCACCACCTCTAAGCATTAATCGACCTGAAGGAGTCTTCAAACATTGCTCTCGGCAAAATGATGGCTGCAGACATGAATGCCGGGGTGCACTCTAAATTTAGTAGTGTCTGCCCTTCGGTTTGACTGGATCCATATTGATCTTAACGTGTGCCCGATTGGAAATTCTTGACATTATAGGCACGGTTTATTTTTCTTCTGTGGCACCGAGGAGCATGACAAATACGCCTAAAGCTGTACTGCACCACTGGTTGTGGTTTGACTGGAAACTAAATTACCAAAAACAAAGTAAAATGAGAACCTGGGGTCTCCTGTTTGGAGTATGAACTTGACAGATTGCATTATCTTACAACTTGCTCCTTTAAGCATCAAAATACATGTTTTACATACATGCATACTGACCACCTCTAATAGAATGTATTTAAAAAAAAAATCTTGTTTAACTTGTATATTTCCTGCAGTTAAACAGGAAACTGCTATAACTGCTACAAAATTTAGATGTGAGCTAGTCTTGTGCTTTGTTTTAGCAATTAAAATAATACATTTGTGGTTATACACTTCCAATGCTGGACTAAGTCATTGTGTTAAACATAGTTAGATATTGTTTCCAGTACATAGTTTTGTAGTCAACATATTACTATATCTGTTCCATATAACTATATCCATATAACTATTATATATGAGTCTAGACCAAGACCGGGACACACAGAGTCTGAGTCGAGACCAAGACTTTTACCAGTCAAGACCAAGAGCAGAAGGGTCAGAGATCAGATTAATGAACGTTTATAGTTAATTGTACATTCATTGTTACTGATTTTATCAAAGACATATCCCTTTTTGGAAAATTTCACATTAAGTAATATAACAAGTATTAGTATAGATATTATTATATTATAATCATAGTCAAACATTATAACTGGAGGCAGTAGTGAGAGGTACAGGTTTGCGCTGTTTGCTCAGGGGTCGAACAGAAACACAGCAGTTTACAATGTCACTCTGAGGCTAAAAACAGTGAGTATATATATACATCTAAATATATCTAAACCTGTCAAACTGAGTCCTAACTGGTGCAGAGTGTTGAGGGTTTGTATTGTGAGAGGCTGGTGTTCACAGTCTGGCCTAATTCTTCTATCAGAAAAAAAAACACAGTAATCCAGAGCTTTATATCCCCTTATTCAATACTTTAACCCAGCCAGATTCTTCCTCTACCCATCATCCTCTCCACTGCCTTCCATCCTGTGTCCTGCACTGACTTGCTGCACACATACCATCCTTTTTCCTCACGGTGTTGCTCTCATAAATACGTTATAATTGTTTATTTATTCATGGAACTGTTGACGAGATCTAAAACATACTTTTGATTAACAATCAGAACTCTTTTTAACTCTTTTAACTACTATTAATAATAACTGCAGCTCTTTCTAACTGTACTTTAAATCTCAATTATGCCATTAAAGATATCTATTAAGCCATTAAGACTAGTCTTAACTTTAATTTTGCACCTCTTATTTTTATTTATTACAAATTCTAATCTAATCACTCCTCAAAATGCAATTAAAGATATCTGTATCTTACATATATGAAGATAAACTGCAGATAAACACTCATCAAAACTGTTATGATTCTACATTAGGATATTAATAATGCGACAGAATTCCAGAACTATGTATATTTTACAGATCTGAATCTGTACATTTGTTTCTAAAGCATAATACAACTGGCCATGTCTAAATTAAGGATAGCTTGAATTTGTATTTCAACTAGTCAGAAAATTTAATTATGGATATGTGGACGTGGAATGTAATTAGTCCAAACTAAAATGTAGATATTAGTCATTTGAATTTCTACTTGAACAAATGTAAAACAGTGGATACCTTTAAATGGATATTAGTAAAGACTGAATTATGGATGAGGGAGAATGAAATTCCATGTAAATCAGTGGTAACTTACTAAAACTGTTTTATAGATAAGTCACCCTGGCAACAGCACTAGACAACATATCTTTCATAGTGTTTACTAGAAACTGCACTGCAGACCTCCCCAATCTGAGTTTTTACTAGTACATGTTTTTGTTTTGTTTTTGTTTTGTTTTGTTTTTGGCTAAATTGGCTTGCCATAGTGTCAAAGCAAGATAATTACCTGTCTTGCAGAGAAAAGTCAGCAAAATTCACCAAGCTCTGCACCAGGTTACCGTCAAACTCAGACTCGCCATCAGTTCGCTGAAAAGCTCAACTGCTTGCTTTCTGAAGTTAGCTTCTTATTCGAATTCCCTGTTCCACCTTAAATGGTAAAGCAGATACAGTCTGGCATGTACCATTTAAGGTGGAACGATGAATTCGAATAAAAAACTAACTCTTTCAGGGTTACGCTCAATACCAGCTCCCTCTCGATTCGCACCAAGTAGCATCGGCCGTTACCGGTTCTGTCCGGCTGCTGTTCTTTCCTGTTTGCCTCGCAGAGTAAAACGCCGTAGATACCAGCGGACGTGGTTTGTTACAGCCAACTTATTTACTTGCGCTCCAGTGGTAATAATAAACTAATACCTCGGGTCCAAACATAAAACACTGTTCTCTGCGACCT
Source organism: Megaleporinus macrocephalus (assembly GCA_021613375.1). Classification (NCBI taxonomy): domain Eukaryota; kingdom Metazoa; phylum Chordata; class Actinopteri; order Characiformes; family Anostomidae; genus Megaleporinus; species Megaleporinus macrocephalus. The sequence goes on along the minus strand of CM038711.1, from coordinate 29,439,344 downwards.
TTACAGTAAACAATTACTGTACCGTAATTACAAGTACTGCAAGTACGGGAGGTAAATGTTAGCTGCAGCATCATTAGCAGATACAGGTTAGCATAACCGAGCTGCCCAACAGTACAATGCTTTTTAAACTAGGTTATTTGGTCTACTGCTGTTACGTATGGAGATAGACATACATATAAAACAAAACCCGTTACATAGTTTGTTAAATACATACCACAAACAGCTAATACTACAGCAGATAGCTTCTGATAAGTCCGTGGTTTGTTTGCGTTTTTCGTTTCCAGTGTGAATAATGACGTTGTGCTGCGTCACATTTCAAGGGCTGCGTTTGAAGGCCGATTGCATCACAGTAGCGCGACTAGGTCATCTCAGTTCTAAGGTTACTGTATATTCGTTGCGTGCTGGTTAGGACTCCAGGTCGCAGGGTGAACAGTAATGTCAGGGACATGTAAACAGAGAATCCTCCTATAGCAGACTAATTTTAGTTCAACGTTTTCAGAGGATGCAGTCTACACAGGCATATCCTCCAAAGGAAGCAGCCTCTGAATTGGAACAGAGCTATAATCAGTTTTGGCATAGAGTGTGTACAGAATGGAGGGGTGAGTTTTACCTGGGTGTAGAGGGTTGAAAAACGCCCATGCTGTTTGGATTGAGGAGTTGAAATACGCCCACTTGCTCTGTTCTGCAGAAGATTGCTTCTAGGAATGTGTTTTTGTTGTGTTAGTGGCGGTTACTATATTCAGTACAGAAGTGACCAGTCCTGATCGACCACTAGAGAGGTTCAGAGGCAGCACATGTGACTTCAGTATTCAGATGCCCTGGAAGGCCTTCATTAGGTGGACCAGGATACCTAAGCCTGTATTTCTCACCCTTGGTGAGAGGCCCTGTGCACACTGTAGTACCTTCTTTACTCCCAGCGCACCTGACACCTGACTTTAGCTAATTAATAACTTACTGAGGGGATGTGGGTGTTTTAAAGTAGGGAAAGTACTAAAATGAACTAAAAGGAAGTGGGCCTTTAGGACCAGGGTTGGGAAGTACTGCCCTTGTCCACAACTCACCCAATGGGAGAGACTTATTCTTATATCGTCGCTGTCCAAAGAAAAACATGCATCTCCAAACTAACAACATTACAGGCGAGGTCAAAAACATGTACGTTAATGTAAAGAGAGATTTCAGAGCATTTCTATTGATCCATTCATTCAACTTTCACAGGATATAAAGAGCAGCTGTCATATTCAAATCATATAAAAACATGAAAAAGGAGACTTCAAAATTAAAAAATATCTCAATTGATATGTTGTTTTGTCTTTTTTGGTCCTCAGCTCACCAAGGCCATTGCATCTCTGATCTAATCTACTGTGGTAAGTACACTCACTGTCAGTCACTAGTTCAGTTAAAACTGCATAGACATCCTGTTGGCCATTAGCTAGCTTATATGAAGCAGCTGGACAACAAATATAAACATTACACCAATAAAATCCTGTTTTTCCCAATAACTAGTGCATGATGATGTAAATCTGATGAAACAAACTCATTACACATCAATCAAAGATTATGTGAAGGTGTAATATTGTCTTTAAAATTATATGATAATGTGCTTAATATGGTCGATCACAAAAACATCAGCAATGATATTATGTTGCCCTCCAAGTGAGCAAATTCTGTCATACTAAAAGTTTGGAACCCGTTAGCAAAGTAGAGTTCTGCATTATATATAGCCCTGTTGGAGTGCATTCTTCCCTTTTGTTTAATTGTTCTGAGCAATTTGGTGTTTAAACCAAAGAAAAGTTTAATATACATGTTTGAATCCAATGCAAAACATTTATATATCAGCAACAAAAAAAGACACCAGTCCTTGGGGAAAGCACCAAAAAGTACCAGAAGAGGGAGACATCGATCCAGATGTACCTCGGATGGGGAAAACTCAAACTCATAAGATTCACAGGGAGAGAGATGTTAGGAAACAAGCAGAAATCTCAATAAATCCCATTACAGAGACCACCACAATCTGCCACCAGTGTAGCGAAATATACAATGTTCAGTTCGGCTTATTTTATTTTATTTCAGACATGGTAAAATAATATTCTGGAGTAAAGGCACATAGAGAAATTCTAATCACGGGGGAGTGGATAAATACTGCAGTCAGTGTAACTCAACATGACCATAAAATACAGGTGAATAATACAATGAATATGAATAATTCCACAGGATGGATGTATGAATAAAGAAACACTCTGTACATAGACAACATTTACAACATTGTAGATAGCAGCACTGTACATTCAGTAAGTGGGCGTCACCCACAGAAAAAAAAGCATTTACACAAAGATTCTATTGAAAACTGCAAAGAAACTGTTAAGTGACTTGAATAGGATGGCTGTGTGTAGATTATTCTGATACTACATATGCACACCTAAGTCCAGCTGTTTCACAGACTACATCTGCAGTCTATTCTTCTGTGATTTTGCTAGAAGTGTGGAATCAACCTGCTGTCTTGTCTTTTTTTTAACACATTTCTGAATGGGGAAGGATTGACAATATTATTCAACACTGACCATAAAATTATAAAAAGGATTTACTATGTTTTGATTTCCTTAAGCACAGTGTGTAATGTGCAGAATTTCTTAAAGGGGATTTCCACTGATTTTTTCTAATATCCACTTAATTCAATCAATGAGATGTAATAAAAAAAGAATTCAGAGTGGTTTGATGTGAAAAAGTTTGTTGTAGAGACGTTAACAGAATACACTTTTTTCCAGTGGTGTTGAAAGGAACTGGGGGTTGATATGCACAATGTAAATATAGGCATTATAGGCATATACTATCCAGTATGACCAGTGAACCTATAGATGTGCTCCTAGTCTTTATATGTTAATGATAGTAAAAAGTGTTGCAGGACTGTGTGTCGCATAACATAAACCTGCAAGTGCATCTGTGCCATAAAAACATAGCCCAAAACGTCTCAAAACTGCTGGATACTATTGTAAAACAATGTTTCAGGAATTCTGGGAACAATTCTGACTTGCTAACTATTCCAACTGCTCTGAATGACTTAATACTTTAATCATTCAATTATGCAGAAATTCTTAAAAATGGGTGGAATTCCCCTTTAAGGTAAAGTCTTGTGCCATTGGACTTGCATACAAATTAAACTCATCCTTCATGAAAACCCACATCATTAGCATTAGAAGTGCTTCGAATGCAAACACTTAGGAGCCATCTTTCAGTGTGGTGTTTGTTTTAGCTGACATAGTTTTGGAGGTAATTTCCCAAGTCGGTTGTTTTGGAGGCGGTCCAGAATAAGAGGTCAGGAATGAGAAACTCGTATTCGGACTAATCCACAACCGCGACCACACAGGAGAAATTACTCTGATGGATGGGGGATATGTCTTACGACTTATGCAGGATATAAAAACATTAAAATTAATCTCTTTCCCTAACAAGACCTGTTTCTTCTAGGCCTGTGGAAGAAGTCCTAGGTTTTTTTCTATTCTACATGAACACACACATACTCTCTCTCTGTCCTGCAGAGCCGCAACCTGCCAGTGGCAGTTCTTACGAACATCACTGAACAATGCTGTGTTACACGCATGCACACATAGTCCCTTACACTCATGAGGAGTTTAAAAAAGTATATTTATATTATATACCTTAAATATAAACTTATTACCTTCCTTTTCATTTCAGGTTGTTTTTATTGATTTTAATGGCAACTATAGTGGTTAAAAGGGGGATTCCACCAATTCTCAACTTTGTTGTATAATTCAGTCAATGTAAACAAAGTAATTTAGAAGGGTTTGATGTGTAATGGTGCATTGCAAGCACTTGCTGTCTTTGAAATCTCACCAAAGTCATAGTGGCTATCAAGCAAATATAGTCTTTGTATTAACTATGCAAAATGACTAGTGACATGGGCTTTTCTATACAATGTTGATTGTTGTAACACTATTTTGTCTTATGTTATCCTGCAAGTATCGCTACACCCTGCTTATGCTTTTAGGGCAACGATTTGGCATCATAAAACATTGTCTCAGGCAGCATGCAACCTGTTTTATCACTTTTAGAGGCATCCGGTTTCTGTTGCCACTGTTGTGAAGAATGCTGACTGTGTACGTTTTTCTAGCATTTCACATCAAACCCCTCTGAAAGACACTGTTTCTGTTTACTTCTTAACATTTCATTTAGAAAAATAAGTGGAATTCCCTTTTAAGATGCTGTCAAGACATAATGCACACATATTCCTCTCTGACATGTGTAACACAATTTGACAGAACAACACTGAAGATGAAGGCAAAACATGTTAAAGCCTACAATAAAAGGTCTATAAGACCTACCAAGCATCAGTAGTGTTTGTAACACTCGAATGACTACACTATTTACAAGACCAAATCCTTCTATGGCTTCTGATAATAACCGAAGCACGGCAAGTGGTGGGGGGGGGGGGTGCATGAACGTGTTACGGTAACTACACTGTTCATTGCTCGCAAAACATAAAGCAAACCTAACCTTTAACACCTGAAATGAGGAAGTGCCATTAGAGCAGACAGTGTTTTTTTGTTGTATGTATATAGATTCAAGTATTATCAGGAGCATAAGAGTAAAAAGCCTTCTATGAATACTACTATCCACAAGGTATTCTACATATGTACTATACACATCATTCTGTAATACAGCTAATACTGTAGGCTATTTTAATAGTTAAGCTTTAAGGATGACTTTTTACCTCTATAAAGGCTTAAATATACTGTACATGTGTTAGTAATCTCTGAGAGTTCAGTCCTTGGTATGAATCCAGATTCAGATCAATTCCTCAACCCAAAAATGCTCTATTTTCTTCCAGCCCTTGGTTTGGTAGGTCATGTGTGAGCCGAATGAAAAAAATATTTTGTGGGTGGGGCCAGTGTCCTCCTCCAGAATTTGAGGTTTTTGGTCAGTCTTCAGGTATTGCTACAGTCATTATGTGCAGGTTCTGGTAGCATGTTAAAATACTTACCAGTGGTCCTCCTACTTGCTTATTTTCTAAGCAAGTCTTTAGGGAGTCTGTGTCTCACTTGTGTTGTTTTCTTGCTGTACTCTTTGTTCACAGTCCTTCCAAGTCCAGTGCTGCCTATACGATAACACTCCCACACCAGAATAGTTCTTAGCCAAACATGTGCCTAGCCAAGCAGGTCAGAATCCATATTTTAGACATATTTTTCATTGTTAACCGCAACTAATTGTGAGTTTAAATATAGGTTATGTCTGGTATCACTTCAGAATTTTTGTTTGGATCTTCTGGATTGTCCATATTGTGGTCTTCCAAAGTTCTGCTTTAGTAATTGAAGTCTGAGTAGGGGTAGGTTTTGAATACTTTATGAATCCATCCTGTATAGTGGGCTACGTTGACAAAGATGCCTGGTCGATTGTGTCGAGCACATCCTCTTCCATGGATACTCACGCCCACTATAACTTTACTCCCCTTTTCCTGACATACCAGTGGTCCACCATAGTCTTTCTGTTGGATTCACGACAGACAGACAGAGTTATTACAATTATACATGAATCTAACAAATACTGAAATGTGCCCAATAGTGTTTATTGTGATAGTTCACTGAAAGCTCTCTTGAGGAGATATAATAAAACATTATAGGTGAATCTTCTTACCTCACATACTCCTTCATCCCGCTTTCCACCAGCGCAAACTTTAGCATTAGTGATCTGAAGACTTCCTCTATGAAGCTGTTCACAGCGTTCATTGCTGACTATAGGCAGCTGAACACTCTTTAACGTGCCTTCATGTCCAGTATCTGAAAAAAAGAGGTTTTTTTTACATGGTATGATTATTGTGTTATGGTCAGAGCCAAAGAATCACTCTTTCTGGGGTATAAGACAATGCACACCTTTAGTTTCTCCCCAGCCATATGTAGAACACATGATGCCATCCTGAATCCTACAGCCAGCCACAGGCAGTTGAATAATCCTCACATGTTCAGTTATGAGAGCAGGTCTGATAGAGATAAAACAAAGCTATTTAACAAGATCTGTAAAAACTGCAACCATCACACTTGTGATAGATGAAAAATCTGCTTTTGCAATTTAGACTTCATATTGATATCAAGTTTATATTTAGACTAAGTTGGCTAAAAGATCTTACTGTGCCAGTTGCAGCAGGGCAAGTCCAGAACCCTCTGGGCCACAGACAACATGAGCAATTCTCCTTTCCTGCTTGGTCCAGATATTCTCACCAGACTCATTCAGATGTGCAGATCCAAGCCACACTCTGTATTCTGAAAGGTCAGGAACACTGAAGAAGATACAGAGATTGTTCGTTCATACGGCAAATTCATTTGGTTCACAATTGTGTTTATTTGAAGTGTAGCATGTAAAATTCTTTAATTACTGCCTCACAGGAGCTTGAAAAACAGCAAATCTGGTTATATCATTATCATATCTGTAAGTGATATTGGTATGCTTGTGCAGGAATATGTACAAATAACCTAATAAATCAAGCAAAAATTCCTTTAGTGACTCTGGATTGTGTCCTCTCACATGGGCATTTGGTGAGAATGTACAAATATGGTGGTGCTCTAATATCTTTGGTCCCAAAGCATCAGTGGCTCTGATTTGTTAAGTCAGTCATGTAAAACAAATGATGAGAGATCGGGAGAAAGAGCCTTTTTGCCCTGAGAATCTGGAGGTCAAATGCAGGACATGATGTCTTTGAGTAACAGGGCTGCAGACAATTACCACGAGGAGAAGCATTCTCTGTCTGTCAGCACCCACTCCTCACGAACCAGAGAGCCTCCGCACCAGTGAGTGGCCCTGAATAGAACAGCAGGACATAAGAGTATGAGCTGTCTATATGTGGCTAATATGACATTCGCACATTATAAAACACAGTGCACCAGGCAGACGCTTACAGGCAATTCACATATAATACAACATAGATCACTGCACATTTTCGGAAAGGGGATTTCCAGGGAATTCACATTGGGATGTTGCCATGGTACAAATACAAATGGCACATTGTGTAAAAACAAGATTTAGAAAATGGTCCCACAAAGAGCAGCCAAGAGTATCAACATGTATTCCCACAGTGTTTACTGTGACCTGGTGTAAACATTCTAATAATTAGAAATAAACTATTGTTAAGTTACCCACCCTTTCTGTATGCTGACCATCCAACTGAACTCTTTAATCGGTACTGGGCCTCCACCCACTATTCTCACTTGCTTATGAACAAAACAGGAGGCCTGTGGGACCTCTGCTACAATGAAAAAAACAAAGAGAAAATTAATTTTACAATTACATGAAAGCCGCTAGCAGCATTCAACTAAAACACGCTAGAAACAATCTGCATATAACTACCTTTTTGTGGTAAAGCATTTTGCAACGGCTCACCTGAAAAACAATAAAGACAAAAATTACAATACATCTCTGATTTGTTATTAGTTTATTTAAATGATTGCTGTCAGATGAACTAATCAGCACATGCCCAGTTTGTTTAAAATGTAGTTTGAGAGAAAATATGTGCAAGGTCTTTTGAATTAGAGGGCATGTGGGACTGCTTAGGCTTCACCCAGACTGAGCATGACCTATGATTGTGAAGCACCTCTACTCAGTGTCTATGTGCTTGTGCACATGGAAAGAGACAGAGGAGGTGCTGACAGCCAAACCCAGGTGGACTTGACTCTATTTAATTAAACTAGGATTTTGTGCAAAGTATGTGTGTGTACTGGAATTCATGAACTACATGCTATAAAGCCCAAAGCCTACATGTTGATAATATATGTCAAAAGTGCAGTAAATGTGACTGACGAAGTGGTTAATGACTCCCAGATTACATAAACATTTATTTGTGGCAATTTAAGGTGCTTAAACAAACTGAATGAACTATTAACTGTATAATTATGCAATTATTAAAGTGATCACTACCAAAACATTCTGCAGTCTTGTTTGTTTTAGATAAGGTGGAGTTATCATAATGTTAACTTATACAGAGTTACAGACTTCTAAGCCAAAAGACCCATGCTTATCTCTTTAACCTTTTCAGATAAACTTTAAAATGCCCAATTATGATGCAGTGTGTAGCATAAGAGAATTTGCTGTCAAACAATTTAAAGTGTTCATATCTATTTGGTATATGTATGTATAACTCACAGTGTTTGATTGCGCAGTAATCCCAGGGGATGAGGGAGCTGTTGGTATAGCACCATGGACCATGCTTGTCATTGTCTGGATTCCTGCAGAAATTTCCTTCCAGTTCTTCACCTAGTGTCACCACATCTCGCTCTTTTCTGAAAATAGACACATTAGAACAAGTGGCCATAATTACATAAAATAGAAAAGAGAATTGATTAATGCAATAATAAAATAAAATTATTTTTACATCTACATGGACATGTAGATGTAAAAATAAATGATGCATACTGAACATAAAACATTAAATGTTAATAAATGTTAATAAAATTTGATTGCACTAAAAAGTGTTACTAATTGTATTTGTTTATGTGCCGTTTTCTCATTTTTGTCCTTGTGGACCAGTGCTAAATGGGTAACACATGCCATAATAAAAAAAATGATGAGATTAGTAAAAGAAGTATAAACTAAGCAGAAACACTGAAGTGTGGGTAATGCAGGGTACAATCTGTTAAAAGTTTAAGGCTGGACAAATAATCTGAAATAATACATTTCAATTTTGTAAAATCTAATGCTCATGTAATTCAGTGCAATTTCTAACTCTAAAATTATTTCAGTAAGAAAACTGTAGTGTTATGGAATCTAAGTTTAATAATACAAATTGAGTATATGCAGGGTCTCATCAGAATGGGTAGATAAAGCATTCATGTGCTCCAAAGCTTTCTTACTGAAGTAATTCTAGTGTTAGAAGTTGCCTACTAGCTAAGCCCTGTCTAGCTGTGAGGTTGGTCCTGTCTGGAGGAACAGAGAAGTATTTGGCTTCAGCGTTACTCATGACATGACCTCTTTCTCTCAGCTCTCCCACATTAACAGCCAGGAATCCTCTACATTCAGGGAACACCACTGTCAAAACACTACATATTTCCAGCAGGAATTCCGTTTGAGCAAAGAAATCCAAACGCTGCAAAGACAGTGATAGGCCCAAGAGGTCGGACGCTTCATTCAAATTTCCAACAACTCTCACACCAGCAGAAACCCACAATGTCTGCGGTTTTCTGTCAGTGACCTATGACCTGGCCATGATGTCTTGTAGCGTGTAAGCCAAACGACGAACCTTAACACCTTTGATGTGTGCGTGGCAAGAGTCTTGGGCGAGGAGTGGGTGTAGGGAGGGCAGAGGTCAGCGTTAAAGCATGCTGCTCCAGCTGGGGTAGACTGTCTGTAATTCTTGGGGAATTAAGTCACTCCAACTGCCACATTTTAACATCAATTAGAGCTCTTTAAAACAGGGGTCCTCCACTAAAACGTGTTTTTCTTCCTCGGAAAACTGCAAGGGGCTTATTTTCTCAAGCAAGACAAATACACCCAGACAATCCAGGGACCCCTGTGCTTTGTTTCACTGCCCTGGTGGGTTTTGCAGATACAGGGAAAAGAGAACTTTGACCTGGAACTTGTTCATAAAAGAGGGAAGTTATTTAACGCCACACATTTTAGGGTCAGTGCGGATAACAGAAATATTAGTGGCTTTTTCCTGCACTGCCTGTTTCAATCAGATAAATATACACAAACAAGAGCTTACATTTAACAGCAGAAATGGGCATATGTAGTTATTACTACACTCAAGCTGTGTGATCAAACAGAATGTGATTCTATGTTCAAACAGAATTTCATTGGAAATCAGGATATAAAATATGTGGAAGAGGCTTGTCTGCTTGCAACCTCACGTTGTCCCATTAATTTCATTACTGAGCTGTACCCTTGAACCAAAGAACTAAACAGATCATTCATCTCATAAGCAGCACAAAGGCATTATGAGACTGTCCTTGAGATCCTGCAATGAATAAAGTGTAAGAAATGGACCCAGTTTCGTTTCCATGGAAACTAAATGAATGTGAACGGCTTAGAAGATGGGCTGTATGAACATAAATGGTTATTGTTTTGTATTATAATAAGGCCCGGAGGACGACACCTGTAATTTGCTCTTTAACATTTTACTCCCTTGACCCATACTGAGGGTCACTCAGCATGGCAGAATATCTACTGTGCACTTGAGCTTGATGTTTCAGGATAAGGTCTCACCTATCACTTTGATCTTTCCATGGAGCACAGGGGATGCCTGAACGAGTCTTCACCTGCTTGCCTCTGTATGTCTCCCCACTGTCTGTATAACACTCTGAAATATCAAAATAGAGAAACATGGTCAGGTGGGAATAGATTACAAGGTGTTACATGAGTCTTATGCAAAAGTCTGCTTTGTATATATGTCAATGGTCCTATTATAATTTTAATGCATATGCAAACAAAAATCATGCGCGTCAGTTTAACAAAAAGCTGACAGTGCTCACAAAAACACATCACAGCTCTTTTTTCCCTACGGTCCCTGAGCCTCATATCCCAACGGCCCCTATCAGAACTGCAGCTAAATCGATTTTAACATCAGCGCCTATGTAAGTCCTCCCATGCAATGTCCCCTGGGCCCTGCCAGTCACACGAAGCTGTCAGTGGTGATTAATGTTTGAGTCATTCTGTCTCCCACACTGCTGTTTTCTATGGAGAATGGACTACAGGGACCAGTATGCATCAATGCCAAAAAGCAGACGTGGAAAAAAGACAGCAATGGCTGTATCTTTCAAGAATGACTGCATATGTTTTGCAGGACCAAAGAAATCAAAGACATAATTACGCAGACCAAAATCAAAACATAGAATATTTTGGGCTGTTCTGATATGTAAAGGAGTAAAAAATCAAAAGTAAGAGGCCTATTCTTGTTCTTTTAAAGACAGCAACCACAACTGGAGGGTAAAACAATAGACTGATTATAAGCACGAAGGAGAATGCTGATTCTTTCTGTCTTTCTTTGTTATCCAATACTCAAATGAAATTTCACTGATGGTGTTAATCAACGCACTTGTGCAGATGATTTATACAGTGTGCAATGTGCTATTCTTTGTAACAGTACACTGTATGTCTGATCATTTCCAGGCACTTCTTCTAAGTAACTATTTTAAGCTACCTGTATAATGTCCATAGGAAAGTGCTGCCAATAGAACAGCACACTCTGGCGCAGCTGTGTACAAGTCTAGGGTCACCATGACTAATACCAAGCGGTGAATAGAGGTGCATAAAAACTCTGAACTAAGGTTGTGGAATAGTGGAACTATGTGGCACCACTGACTACACTGATCCAGTTATCCAAAACTTTATTCTTTATTTTTTATTCAGATCCTCATTAGCTGCCGCCTACTCTTCCTGGGGTTAACTAAATATCTAACCTTAGTAGTTAACCCCACTAATGTTCTTGTGACCTCTAAATGAAAATAGGTCATCACAGCAATGTCCCAAAATCCAGCGCAAAGCATTCCCAGAGGAACAGAGGCTGTTAATGCATCAAATGTGTCCAAACTCCCTATTAATATCCATAATTTCAGAAGAAATGTCAGATGAGCAGGTGTCTACAAACATTTGGAAATATAGGGTATGTATAGGAACACATAACTTCTGTCCACATTTTAGTTACAGATAAGGCAATGTAGACAAAAGGTGCACTTAAAACTTGATAGGCTCAAATTGAGGTTTTTGTCACCAAAGCACTGAGTATTTAGCAATAGTGACCCAGGGCCTACCACCACAAAAAAAGAAGCACTAAAGGCAGTACATGTATGCTAAATTTGGTGCAAATGGATCTCACCTTCAGATTCAGCTGCTGTGGCTCCACAGCGTGGGATGTTTGTACAAAAGGCCCAAGGGATGTTAGGATCAGTAGTGAAGCACCATGGGGCATGACGGCCATCAGGATTCCTACAATAGTTCTCCCTCAGGTCTCTATAATGTGCACACATACATATGCACAGACACAGCCCGCACATACACACATCCAAACATAATAAGAACATGTGTCATGTATTGTGAATGCATTGTGATTTTTTTTTATCTGTATAATATAGAAGACTATAGAAGTTTGCATTTTGCTAAAGAGAAAAACAATCCACAAAAGTGCTTTAAAAGTGGGAACTACAGTAATAACTAGATGCCAGTTTACTACAGAATTACATGCCAACTACAAATTGGGTAGATCTAATTATTATGCCTTGTGGCCAAAAAACTGTGAAAAAACCCAATTAAACATGATTTCTCAAGAATAAGCACTCACTTGCAGCGATAGTTTTGAGGCATGTAGGAGTGTGAATGGGGAAACTGGGTGTCCCATCTTTGACAGGTTAAGCCCTCATGAGGCACTGCCACTGTCCCACGGTATCCCTCTCCATTACCATGGAAACATGTAGTAGTAGATTCAAGATTACTCTGGTTGTCTGAGTCTGAGAAAGAGGAAAAAGAGAGAAAAAGGGTGAGCGCAAAAGATAGACAAAAATACAGGCAGAGATAAACAACATCACTCCTTCAGCATGATAAATGATGAATCACACATCACACTTACTCCACAACTGTGCTTGTTCTGAATGCAATAACAATAGGTCTGTTTTTCTTAAGGAAAAGCAATGTCTGCTGAGTGAGTCAAAGCAGTTGCTTAGTACAACTGATAAAAACAGTCGACAGCAGATTTCTGGTAAAACCTAATTCTAGTAATGCACTGGTATGATAATTACGTCAATGTCAATCTTAAATCTGATATCTTTCATTTACGTATCTGCAGATGGAAATGCCAGTACATAAACAACTATAAAATTGAGACTATGTTGACCTGCACTATCAAAACAGAGTAGTATAATATTTATTTCTACAGGTTTCCATGTGCACTTTGTAGCCCAGCCTCAGTTAACTGTTCTGTTCTTCTACAGTGCAATGACTTTATCATCAAAAAGCAGATTCAAATGTCATTTACTTAAATCTAAATTCTGATATTTTTTTTCTGCCCACATTGATTCAGATTTCGATTTGTAACTCTTTATAAACAATCACATTACTTTCAGAACAGAAACTACGCCCTGGAGCTTCAGGGTAAAATGTTTGACATGCACAAAGGGCAACTAACTAATAAATCCCAAAGTTAACTTCACTTCTTTTAATATAAAAAAGAAAAATACATCATGTGTGCTCCTGTTACACAGGCTTTTGTAATGCTATGTTAATATTGTTTAGCCAGATTGAGATGCTGCATACTTAGGCTGTGTCGTGTAGAACATATCCTCATTAGTAGAAAGGTAGAGTTATAGAAACAATAGCATACTTTGTGCTTCAAGCTTTTCTGTGTTTACTGCAGACCAGCAGGGTAGGTTTTAAGAGTACGTTCTGGCCTGAACAAAGGGAATTCGATAGACAAGAGGCACATGTTCCAAATGGATCAAGGCCATCTAAATGCACCCAGAGGCTCTAATCGTTTCTACAGGCCTCCACACAGCATACAATACATTACATATCTCTGTGAATTTTAGGCCTAGGTTGTATGGCTGAGGAATGCTTAAGTGCTTTAAACATGATGTGCTCTGTCAATCAGGAAAGAAGAGGAACAGCAGAATGCACAGTTTTTGTGAGATCTGGTCAACTGGATCTGCTGTTTTCTGTCATACGCAGCAGAAAACAAAGGTTTAAAAAACAGTGGTTTGAATGCAAGCATAACATAAACACCTAATAAAGATAATGTAGCCAGCACACGCCTGACCCATGTTCTTGCATCCCTGAAGCACCACTTTGTTGTCCTGCTAATGAAAATAACCCCCCGGTAGAGTGAAAGGGAGGAAGGGGTGAAGGAGAGTCATTATAATAACAGGTTAGTGGTGCTGAGATGAGGCTGCTGTGTGTACAGCCTGTCTGAGAATGCTTTGGTAGGGGGTGAAACCCACACACATGTTATGTCTTAAGGGTGGATGGAAGGTTTACATAGCAATCTAAACCACAGCGCCCAGCACTAATGCAGATAAGGGCATGCACCAGTGCGCTGATGAGGAAAAACAAATACTTAGAGGCATTAGTGAACACGAGGAGCAAGGATGTAAGGTAGAGAAAGAAGGGTTTTATGGCCAAACGCTCCACTCCTCTCACTGCTGCAAACAACATTCCTATGATGGTCCCAAATGAGAAGGGAGCTACCAGAAGAGGAAGCTGTAAATTTGGCAAACTTCTTTTCTTTTTTCCCTTTTTTCCTCTTTCTACTTCCTTATCTTCCATACACAGAAAACCCACATAGCTCCTATCACATATACACAGAATTAAAAACATACCACACTGTTTGATGCTGCAGTACTCCCAGGGAGTGTTGGGATCAGTGGTAAAGCACCAGGGTCGTTGGCGCCCATCTGGGTTTCTGCAGTAGTTATCCTTCAGGCCTTTATCCGGGTACCTGTCAGAGAAAGGGCAACACTAACTTAACACACCACACTCCTGCTGGCCCACATACATAGCAGTACTGATTTACAACAGAGAGAACCAACAATAACCTGAAGCCAAGTAGAGCAACTCATTCTCTGCTACTGCTGCAGTCAGCGGGGTCTCACTGAACTGCCTGGATGAACCCTAAACTCTAAAAAACTTAAAACAACATGGCTGAGCTTGCCGTTTTTGGCAGGTTCGCACAAAACGGTCACTTTCCTACTGATTTATGCTAAACAGGGACATGACACAGTTCCCACACTGCCAAGTGCTGGGAATATGTTTTATTGATTTTTTTTTTTTTATTAAATGTTTTCAAAAGTTGTTGGCAAATGCCATTCCTCGTGAGGTAAATGTAGTACGAGTAATTCTTTGCGAGATTAAAGAGCTTTGGTTCTTGTGAGTTTAGTGACTCTTATGGGAGAGTAACTAAACAAACTGACAGTTATTTCAAAACTCATGTCACTGTTGATTCCCAAGACTGCTTGGATCTAAGTAAAAACTGGCTGATGCTGATGTTATGAAAAACGTTGACGAAGCTGATGTTATTCTAAGAGGCAATTATTGCTTATTCCTAGATTACAGATTGCACATGTATACAACAGGAAATGCTGACATCGTATTTCCTGAGCATGGAACCAATGACAAAGCTAACACGCAAAGCAAAAACTGGTAATGCTGAGCTATATATAATTGAATCAATGACCAGTTGAAAGCACATCAGACGTGGAATTAAAAGATATAAAACTATAACGTTCAGAATTTCTCGTTATAGTTGAACGCAGAATAAGCATGGCTGAGTTGTTTGTACAGTGCCCTCAAGATTCTCTCATTCCTTACGATACACAATCCATGAAAGATATACACAGCAATGTGAATAATGCCAATATTTAGCAAATCTAAACAAACCCCAAGAGCTCAGGAGATTTATACAAAAGTGTAAAAAATGTGTACACATTTCTCTCTGTATGCCTAATCAACATGTTCTCTTGACACAGTGTGGCTGCCATCCACTGATTAGTAATGCAAATCACACTGGCCTGGTTATATACGTGCTAGAGATCTTGCTGACTGATGCTGTCCCACAAGCCACGCTCTAGCCAGGAGGGCTCCTACCTTTTGGGGTGGAAGAGGTGTTTGTGAGGTTCCTCCAGGTCCCAGCGCTGGCATTCTCTGCCACTTTCTGTGTGGTCCATGGGTCCTCGATAGCTTTCTCCATTACACATCATACACTGCACTGTTGAGAGGAACAGGGCTGGTAAGAATCTCAGTCTGGGGGACTATGCCCAGAGGAATACTTGCACATACAGCTGAGGTACATTAGCATGCTCAGAGAGGAAAAATTTACTTTAACCTGACCGTCAAGTTAAACAGAAGGGAAAAATAATAGCCGGTGATAGAATGTTGAATGCACAATTGCACATGTACATTTTAACAAATGGCTTAGAGGGACTTAGGTTAATGTTAATTATAATTTATCTTTTCATCTATCTAATCCAGCAGTAGGAAGCCTGCTATTACATCTGAAACTCTGGGATTTAGATTAAGTGCTAAATCAGGTAACACCTCACCTCAACAAACTGAAATACTATCCATTAACACTGACATTATGGCTCCATACAATCAAAGGTCACAGAAACGAGTATCTGGAATGTAGGAGCTTAGTCACAGCAGCCTACTGTTGGAGTGAACTGGACACCATAGCAGAAGTCACCTAAGTATCAGTATTCTCTCTAAAGCCTGTTATGACTTGTACTTTGCTATAAACCTTAGAGCGGCATATTGGAAACAGATGTTTACGCTGGCCATTTTCATGAAACCTTGATTTTACATCCCCTTGTGTGTGTTTCTGATTATGGGAAACTAATTTATTAACAAACCCTCCCAGCCGTATTTTACCACAGCGCTCTGAGAATAGACACGAGGCTGTCTCTGTTTGCTTGATCGCTATCTCCAGTAAAAACCCCTCTACGTCCACTCTGCATACTTAGTCCACATTCTTCCATGCCCTGATTTAGCAAACTGCAAAGTGCATGCTAGAACCATTAAACTTCATGGTGTGAAATTCTCCCAATGAACCCTAAAAGATGCATTCTAAAAATCATTATGGATTTAATGGAATAAGATAAAGAGATCATAATATATTCTTTGCTAATAATTACTTTTCAAGATGCTATGCATAGTGCTGGTTCAATTTTATTTTCCATTTCGTCTATTTTTACGTTCTGGAGAACTGTCTGCTTCTTACCCTCTGAACACTGGGGAATATTGCAGTTTTGGTAGCGTATGTTGGGGTTCCTTGTAAAGCACCAAGGTCCTGTGGTACTGTTGTCTGGATTCCTGCATAGGTTCCCTTGAAGGTCCTTCTGCTTGTGTAGCCGGGGCAAGAAACTGTTGAAACATAAACAGTTAAAACATTAAGATGGAATGAGTGTAAGCTCAAAGGATCTG
Source organism: Megaleporinus macrocephalus (assembly GCA_021613375.1). NCBI lineage: Eukaryota > Metazoa > Chordata > Actinopteri > Characiformes > Anostomidae > Megaleporinus > Megaleporinus macrocephalus. The sequence goes on along the minus strand of CM038711.1, from coordinate 29,422,448 downwards.
TTAATTTTATCTGTATTTAAAAAAACAACAGCTGTACTACCGAGACTTCTGTGTGCCTGCTAACATTGAAAAAACATACATACTTTTAGAGTAAATATTACTCTGTTCCTAGTCCTACCCCTCACTCCTACTCAAATGCGTAAATCACAAAACCATGACCCAGGTTCAGATCAAAACAGACAGAGACTCTCAGATTCCATAAAGTTTTTTATATACCCAAGAACATCTTTCACATATCACATAACTCTTTAGACAAAACTGTACACTGTGGGGCACTGTTCACAACACGCTTTTCAGAGTGTCAATTGCATTATACCAGGTACTGACATTAGCTTCAATAGCTCCGTTAATTCAAGCTGTTGAGAGTTCCATGTACATTATATCTATAAGGGACAAGAGACCAAGCTCTGAGAGAGAGAAAGTGGTTTCCATCGAATTGCAACCATTTTCTTGGCAGCAGTGGCTCCAGCCAAGATGATGGGTTTCTTACATTTAGATACAATCATTATGTATGTTGAAAGCCTAAGTAATAGCCATTTCACATGCAAAATAGCATCTACACTACCCATCTTAAAAAAGAGCCTTTGATTGGATAATTACCGTAGAAAAATGCAACAATTCTTTTTTATCTTAACTCATGCTATGAGTAGCTTTTAAAAAAAATAAAACAACCATGTGGAAAAGATATTACTGTGTTTCAGAAGGGTCCAATTATTAGCCTGCATCAAGCAAAGAAAACAACTAAAGAGACATCTGAAATTATGGAATTTAATGCAGTATTACAACCTAGACGTGAACTGCCAAATGTCATAAGGTAAAAAAATGGTTGGTAGACCTCACAGCTTTATTGTAACAGTGAGACTAACAGTTGTATGGCCATAAGACACCACTTGTTTGTGAATCTCATAAAGAATTACTTTAATTTGCTTTGGATAATTTAGATTGTATCCGGAGCAATAAATAGATCGAGACCAGAAAGTGCATGAAGCGATGTGCCTGTCATGCATAGTGCTCACTGGACAAGCCTCTGGAGGCAGTGTTGTGCTGAAAGTCAGCTGAATACCTGCATGTAGTGAATGACCAGGTTATGCCATCAATGGATTTTTTCTTCACTAATGGCATGTGCACATTCCAGGATGACAATGCAGAGATTCATTGGGCTCAAATTGTGAAAGTGTGGTTTAGGAAACATGAGGAGTCCTTTACACTTTTGAAATGCATGAACATATCGTCGCTGTCCAATGAAAAACAAGTATCTCCAAAATTGCAACTTTGAACAAAAACATACTTTACTTTTTAATGGAGATCAATGGAACCAGAATTTTTTTCAAGTTGTTTTGGAGCATTTTCATTAGTCCATTCATCATAACCTGTTCACACAATGTAAAGACCATTGACATGTTCAAATGATGTAGAAAACTTAAAATCAACAAAAATGGAGATACGTGTTTTTCATTGGAAAGCGACGATGTACAAATCTTGATCTGACTGCATTACAGACTAAAACTGTGACAGCAGTGAGTTTCAAAGCAGAGATCTGAAAGTAAGCAACCCCATAAATCCCTATAACGTCCTGACTTTCTGTTAATCATTCAGTCAGAAACGTAAAATTAACCATAAGTGTCATTTATGTGTCTTGCAAATTGCTTCTCACTTTCTTACATAAATGGACGATGACTAATTAGGTAATGTAGTGGCCCATGAGTCCATTTTGTTATGTTCAGATCCAAAAGCTTTTATACAGATAAAAAAATGCTTGTAATATTTCAAAGGGGAGCATTTCAAGTGTGACTTCTTAACTGTACAACGGTCCATTAGAAAAGATTAAAAGTTGTAGAAGAAGCAAAAAAGAGAAGAAATGAAACTTAAAAAGACTCAAGGTCTCTTCAAGGTAATCATCATACGTGTCGGCAGCTTTTTGAAGTCAGGAGATCGATAGTTCTTTTGGCAGAGAGACAGGGTCTTACTATTCTCTCTATCCCTAGTAAAAGCCAGGCAATAAACTGACAGCATCCCTAATGAACCCTTGCAGTCATAATGAACTCTTGGCAAATAAGCCTTTCACATTAGCTATCTTATCTGAGTTTTGTCCTGCTTTCTGTCAGACTCCCACCATTACACTGACCCTTAACAATGACCTTGTAAACACAACTGCTAACTTTACACAGTTTCTCTGAAGTTTTATTTAGAACAGCTTGTATACAAATGCACAACTATTTAAAACTATTTATTGATATGTATTCCAATGTTAATTGTGGTGCAGCGCAGGCAGAAATATACTATTATTTATTTATGTATTTATGTATTGCTGACTTTGCTGCATTATTAGTTGACTTCTAAGCTCACTGTTGGAGCTGCACAAAGGAGGTTTCAATGAGCCACTAAGGCCAGAGCATCAGCTCCTATAACATGCCACATTAATTCCTCATTCATTAGATTAAATTATTAAAAAGCAGGCTGTTGTAAGATCTGAAATCCATCTGTTTAAATGCAACTGTTTTCTTTTAATCTGATATTCAATTGTTTAATAAACTGGTTCTTGAGAAATGAGCATTTAAAGTGGTCTAGACACAAGAGGATTTTCTAAGAACATCAGTCAAAGTAAATTGCCTATTTTGAGCATTTAAGTTTAAGTGTCTTGAAACAGAGACATAAGGAAAGTAAGGTGAAGAGAGTGTCTTACTGATGTTCATGTGGGGTGTTTAAAGCCCAGTTCTGGCACTCCACACCAGCCTCAGTCACTGATCTCCTCCCTTTGTAATTCAGACCTGTGCCGACGATGCATTCTTTTATGAAGTCTGCGGGTGTAATACAACAAACATGATCAATAAAACAATCAAATTTACTTCTCAAAGAAACCTAATGTGCCATACATTTGTGGTCAAGTGTAAAACAATGCTTTCCATTTCAGCTTTTGTGAATACACTGCAAAATAATAGTATGGAAAATAAGGTTATGCTGACAGAGCAGGCATTGTGAACATGACACAGGCTCAAAATGCTGAGTCATCTCATTATAAAGATGACTTCTGACGTGTGTGTGTACATGTGTATATGTGTGTGAACAAGTCTATGACTGTGTCTGTGTGTGTATGAGTGTGACGAGGTATGGTTATGTGTATGCCAGTGTTTGGGTGTATATCATCTTCGGTTTGTGACCCATTTGAGTTTTTGCATGAATGTTTCCTAAAAATCTTGTTTCTCAAACAGCATGTACATTGTCATATCTTTGATAGCTTTGTTAAATATGCAGCTGATGTAAACCATAACGATTATTAACAGTAAAAAGTATGGGAACCTCTATGTCAGGAGGCCAAACTGACAGAAAAAATTTGAGACAAAAACATAATCCATTTTCAGGCAGGTATCAAATTGTCTCAGCAATCATAAACAGTTAAACACAGGTCAAGCTCTGTTATGCTTGCTACATACAGAGTTGTAGTTAGAAAGTAGAGAGCGACTTGTGTTATTTGGGGACAGTGCTATAATTCATGAGTGCAGCTGCAGTTAGCCAAGCAACTACCCTAGCAGGTACCAAGCTGCCTTAAACAATAAAAACACTAAAGAAAACATGATTCCTTCAGACCTTTAGTGCTGCTATGCAAAGCCTTCCCTCCTCAAAGATCCATGCAGTCAAGCTGTATGTATTTATCAAATGTAAAATTCCCCCAATGTAAAATTGATCTCTTTTTATTCTGGATGTCTGCACCATAAAACCTGAATTGCTGTGAATCACACTGAAAATGAATGCACTTATCACCACAAAATTCCAAGAGGCTATTTTAAAAATGGAAATCAAGAATAACCAAACAAAGGGACCACATATGTGTGCAACTGCACCATAAAATAAAACAGTTGACAAAGTGAAGTTAAATTAGATGAGCATGTAAGCAAATCTGATACTACCGAGCACACAGAAACAATCACATGGCCATGAGCCATAAAAAATTCATACAGTCAAAACAGCTATGACTATTCACAGCTTGACAGGAATAAAAGACTACCTACTGTGATAAACCCCAACTTTTTTATTATCAGATGAGCTGAACTAAGTCAGTTAAATGAGGTACACAGCAGGTAAAGACTCTGATACATGTGGTCTACAATAAATTTTAGTCAGTTCTGGTAAAATTAATTGAAAGTTTGACCTGCATTACCATGAAAACAGTTTTGGTTATCTGCGCTTTGTAACAGAATTTACTTCAAATTAAACATTAACAAAACATATCTTAGAAAAGAGATTTTAGAGGATATCGCTGTACAGTTTCAAAAACCTGTAAATTTGCAGAAATCTCAGGGTTACATTAGTCAACAGTCTTATAGATAGAAGTTTACAAATAGAATAAATTTAATTCCCTTAGACAAGTGACAAGGATCATGTGGGTGACATCAGAAAAACACTAGACAAAAGTGATATTGCCAGGGAGGATGCATTCCTGACTGTCTCAAATTTGGTAAGGGATAAATTGTTAACAGAAGTACTGAAATAGTTCTAAAATCAGAAGAGAAAATGCTTTCACTTTCTGGAAAACACAAGAGATTTGGAAAAAAGTGCATAACATCACTAAAACCACTTTTCAACTGTGAAGCATGGTTGACATTATATTAAAAGGCTGCTTTTTGGGTTTTTTTGGATGGCTTGCAGTTATTTAGGGACCAATACATTTGTTCTGAAACAAAACTACAGAGTAAAATAAGCAAAATATAAAAGAATTGTGACTTGAAACACCAGCTGAAACAGGAGGGACAGTTAAAAGTATGACCTATTTGGTAGGACTGATCAGTAACAGTGAGCATACAGTCGAAAGTACTGTCAATAAAGAATGTTTTGCTATTGAACTACCAATACCGTACAAACTGTTGTGTGTTTCTGATGCAAATCTGCATTTTAGGAACCATTCACACAGAAATCTAGACCTTTTCAGTCTAGTGTAGCTTTCATTTATCCAACACCTATTGGAGGCCTAATGTTGCTAAACAGCATCAGGTAGTCACATGATGTCACGTTAGTGCATGCCCTTAGTCCAAAGTCTCCCATGAGAAACAAAGACCAGATGTTAACAGCTGGAGACATATTAAGATGTAACAGTCTCTCTATTTAAATCCAGATAATGGATTTACTAATCAAATCACACGAAGGTAATTGTCCTTGTCAAACTGAAGCATAAGGACAGCAGATGAAAGCAATGAAAGCAACTTATTTTTTTTTACCTTTCTTCTCGTAAAGGTCATAGTTGAAGTCATTCTCTGTGCGGACACCCACTGTGAGGTTATCAAAGGAGAGTAAATGACACTTTGTGCCATTTTGATCAAAGTTGAATGCTCTAGAGAGAAAGATTATGTGCAAATTAGTTCATTCATTCATTTATTCATTCATTCGGTATGTACATTTTTTGTGAAATGGGTAACCGTTACTAAAGATGAGAGAATAAAATGACAACCAGCTGCTAACAAGCGCGGCTACACATTTAGCCTGACAGAGTTTGTTGTTTCTATGATTTTCCTTCTCCAATCATCCTCATTCCTCATGGCATTTCCCAACCAAGGCACAAAAGGGCTATTACCCAAAACATGAAAATAGGAAGTAGTTGATCTGCTGAATCTAGATTTTCACTTGTAATGTAGCTTCCAGCTGCTTCCTCTGAGCACACTGTGCAGTGTGCATTAGGCCAATGCACTGTTATTCAAGAGGAAGTTTGGAAAGAGAAATGCTGGTGGGCACAGGCTACACATTTTCTCCATAAATTTACTGTCCAGTGCTTCGCTAGAGGATTACTGACATTGTCAAGATAAATTACATCAATTGAAAGTATTAACCTTCACAGGTTTCTATGAATAGATAGACTGACAAGACATATTGAACTTTATAGGCTTTAATACCTGCAGGTGAAGGTGAGTTTCCTGTTGCGGCTGCAACGGCGGGCACACTTTCCCAGACTCATCTTCCTGCTTTTAGTCAAGAAGGAGGAGTCAGGTGGAGCAACCAAGCGAACCCCATCAGTCTTCTGGTAGTCCTGCAGAGCGTGTCTCTTGCTTTCTGCCATGCAAAACAACATTGTCATAGCTTATGCTAACTTGTGTAAAGACTATGCTAAATCAGATTTTCATTTCCTTAAAAAAAAGCATAACAATAGAGAATAAGGGATACATGGGACAGACCATATGGGGTCTGACAAGTAGTCAGGCTCCAATAAGACTGTAACTTGCTAATCAGATCGTACACTAGCAAGCTGATACAAACGAACTGAGAAGCAGTGAAGTACTGGAGTGGAAAATGAGGCAGTTCAGTGTGTAAGAGTAGTCTAGAGTGTGTAATAAGATGCAAGGACATCCATCATTGTCTGATTAAGCATGGTGACTCAGGCTGAGTAGATTCATCGTGAGGGCCATAAGGAGGTGTGCCAAGTCCTGACTGATCGAGTAACAAAACTCCTCAGTACAGAGAGACAAACTTCTACACGCATGAGCAAATTGCTGTCTCACCGTTCAAAATCAGTGGACATGGTCACAGCAAAAAGGTCTCAATGGCCAAAAGAGGGAAAAAAACAGTCTTCCTAAAGATAAGCACATCAGTCAGAGTGTAGCCAAAGCCTGGCTTGCATATTAAATACAGTATCCACCAAGAATGAAGAGGACAGCGAAAAATTCACATCTGCATCCTCATTCACAACAGCAGCTCCCCTGGTACCAAGCACGAATCTTTGCACATGAACTCTTGCTGTTTAAATCAGAGAGAGCTCAGACATTTTTTACACACTGGTATTTATATTCTTATCCAAAACGTACACAAGATGTAGTCTCTCAGAAACGCTCCCTAACAAGCCCACCTTCTCTTTTAAGCAGGATGAGCTAATTTGGGCCTTCTTATCGTGCACTCACTGAACACTCTACGTACTCAACACGACCGCGCACAGAGACTACTCCAGTGTGATTCAGCTGCGCAGAAAGGTGACAGAGAGATCGAAACACTCTCATCACTTAACCTTGCCTCCTACATTAAACATGAGGCTTGAGGATTTAGGATGAGCAAACAAACAAACTACAACATATGAATATAGCCTGTAGCCTGTAGCGGTCAAACGGCTGTATATCTGCACATCTCTCTCTCCTCTTCCCAACTCGATGACTCATTCATCCAGATGTTCTGGCGAAGATGACCCACTCGCCTACTCGGCTGTTTTCTCTACGACACTTTTCCCTCTTTACGAAACTTCACTTAATGTGTAAGAAAGTGTCACAACTGAAGATGACCATGAGGGCAATCTCCCATTTGCGCCGTTAAAAATGTCCGTTCAGTCCTCACCTGAGACATTAGTGAGTCAGCTTAACTTGGACTTTTATAGCACATCGTTTGATTGATTTTGTTCGCTATCTGCTGTAATTAATATGACCTAAAAGCTGAAAAAACGTTACTCACAGCAAAAACCGTCACGAGACAACGCTAAGTTACCTCAGATGTCGACCAGAGAGCCGAAACCGCTGCAAAGAAGTCAAACTTACCTGAGTAGACCAGCACAGCTACGCAGAGCAGCATTTTGTAAATCCACATTGTGGTCGTTTTAAAAGTGGCTTATATTTTCCAAAAGTGACTGATTAATAAACGCTCAACCGTCCACAGCGGAACTCTGCGCTTTGGAGCAAATAGGCTAACGGCTGACTGCGACGCTCCTCGTGCACCGAGAGCCGTTTAAATACTGAAGGGAATGAGGCGCGCGCCGCGCTTCGACTTGCCTTATGTTTTGGCCCACCCGTTTTCCGACAATACCCGCCCTGCTGCGCTATGATTGGTCAGTAGTATCGCGCCTCCTACGCTATTGTCGTTGGATTGGATGTTAGTGTGAGCTTCTAGCCAATCACAGCGCACAGTAAGGGTTTCGGCGGTGAACAGGTGGGAAAAAAATTGAGTTTGTACCTCACGATTGTCCCGCCTCTTCTTCTCTTCAGACGCAGAAGTCTACCTCTGTGTCCAGAAACAAGGCTTGTTTATCATATGAATAATTTCCGGAGCAGTACTAGGGCTAAGGTTGTTGAACTGAAGCGGAGCGGGAAGTTCACTTAACATGAAGGAACAGTTTACAGCAATATTGCTTTGCTGACTGACTGCCTGACGACCTCGTGGTGCATGGGGAATGTCCATGTCAGGGATTGCAGCAATAACCAGATTTGTTCTCTTCGAACAAACATGAAAAGTATACAACAGCCGTCCCTCTGCTCCTTATCTGGCCATAAATATGCCTACGGGTGGAAGAGATGCTACAAGATGCAAATGCCATGAACACTGCCAGTAGCAAAGGATACTCTTTTTCATAACAGTGACTAGAGCAGGCTGGCCGCAGTGGGGTCTATGGGTCAAAGTTGGCCCACAGGGCATTTGATTGGCACATCAGTTACCTCTCTTACCAAACCCCTCCCTCAGCCAGTATATTTACATATATTTATTTACATATTTACATTTACATTTACATTTACGGCATTTAGCAGACGCTCTTATCCAGAGCGACTTACAAAAGTGCTTAGTGTTGGTTAGAGTATGAATCTCTATCTAGTACAACAGGATTAATCCAAACCACTCTTATACTCAAACACTGCCATAAACACAGGGCCAGTGCTGATACCTAGAAAAAAGACAATGCAATACCTAGCCAGACTGGAACACCTACAGAGAAGAGAACAAATACAAGACTACATACAGTACAAGTGCATTACTTAGCCAGTGCTCCTAGAAGATAAAGTGCAATTACAGTTTATACCAGTACTTTAGTATATTAGTGATTATAAGTGCCACTAATATACGCAACTTCCGTTTTTTGTATTGTATTGTACCATTTTGTAGCATCCCGCTACTGATTTGTTCATCCGTGTGCGGGAGGTGTGACCAAGAAAGAAGGCAGCATTGAGGAGTTGGCCTGTTGGCACCCTAGGCGTACTGCTGCTTGAGGAGTTGGGTCGGCACATGCAGCTCATCGCACTGGCCAGCTTTCAAGCAGTCCCAGCCGAGGCATCAGGTACTGCTGCATGGGGGGAGAGGGACGCAGCGTTCAGTCTGTCTGCTCTGGTCCCCACGGGAGACAGTGCAGCCAGACGGAGGACTGTCAGCACATGTGGCCGAGAGCACTCACCCCCATGACTTTGTTTACTAGGACAGCAGACATTCTAAAAACCCTACTGCGGACAGATCAGGGGACATCGGGGGTGGTTTGAGGAGGGCGCGGACCCCAGGGACTCTGCCTGGACTCTGTAAGATCACCAGGATGGTGTGTCTTTTAAACGCTGGGCTCTGTAGTTTCCTGGTACTGGCTTGTTTGTGTTAAATGTTACCTGTTAGACTGTGAGGCAGTTGGTGTTGTCATTCTTGTCATGATGTATGTACAATATATGGTGAGAGGTAACCTGATACACTGCCCCGGCTGTTTAGATAGCACTGAAGGCAGTTTCCCCACTGCTGTTGTGTTTAATAAAAGAGCATTTGCTTAAAGCTTAATGATTTCATGTTTTCCACATCTCATTCCTTGCCAAGACATTACAATATATTGGCATAAAATAAGAAATTACATAAAACCATTAAAGAATGACCTTTCTGATGGAACACAGAGGAGATTTAGAGACCGCCAGCACGAAGGACATCCTTTTACTAAGTGTAAAGGCAAGGCAGTGAATAAGGTTATGTGTCTTTTTTTGGTTATTTTTTGTGAAGAGCCCTGTGCTTAAAAGTTTAAGATCCTGTGCTTAAGTTCTCTTTTGACTGAATACATCAAATTGATTTGTGCAGAAAATAAGTCTGAAGCACATCTGACATTGCAACAAGCTCTTTTGCACATTCCTTTGCATGTTTCCACCAGAGAGGTCTCCAAATATCCAAATCTTATGTAGTGCAGCTTTTGATACAATATTGTTTCTCCACATACTTTCAAAGAGCACTGTATTAGAATTGTTATGCTAATACTAAATAAACCTCATTTGCTCCTAAAACATCCACGTTTTATCTGCCATGGATGTTGGAATTATTCCTTTGAGATTCTGATCCATGTTGTTGTGATTGCATCATGCAATTCCTGCAGATTTTTTAGGTGCGCTTTCACTTTCATGCTGCAAGTCTCCCATTCTACCAAATCCCAAGGTCATCCTGCTGGATTCAGATCCAGTGACTGGGAACATTTAACTCATTGTCATGTTCATAAAAACAGCTTGAGACAATCTTTGCTCTGTGTCATGATGCATTATCATGCTGGAAGTAGCCATTAGAAGATGGTAAGCTGTGGCCATGAAGGGATGCTCGTGGTTAGCAACCATACTCAAACAGGCTGTGGCATTTGAGCGATGATTGATTGGTATTAACAGTCCAAAGTGGGCCAAGAAAACATTCTCCACACCGTTACATCAGCCTGGACTGTTGACAAATGGAGGCTGGGTCCATGGAGTCATGATTCATGCTGTTGACACCAAATTCTATCCCTATTTCTGTGTGTCTCAACAGAAATTGAGATTCATCAGGCCAGGCTGTGTTTTCCTTAGCTTTCTGTTCTTGCACTGTAAAGTTGTTTTAAATAAAAAATAGTTAGTGTCTGTGCTGCCTTAACGTTTTGAGTTGATTGAATTTCAAAAAGTAAGTTAACAGAACAGGAATGTATGTTTTATGCCTAGGAACTTTGTTTAACTTTAAATACCTCAAAATATTAAGCAACCTGGAAACTAACTTTTCAAAGTTAACCCCCTCCCCACCTGTTTTTTACAGTTTGGTCAAAAGAAGACAAGTTTTAGAAGACAAGACAAGCTGTTGTAGTTTATCTGCCACAAAGTTTGGCATGTTTTCAATGTGGTGATCTGAGTTATCTAAGAATTTCTGTTAGCTCAAGCCAGTCTGGCCATATCCAATTGGCCTCTCTCATCAACAAGGTGTTTCCATCCACAGAACTGCTGCCCTGCTACTCCATTCTGAATAAACTCTATAGAGTGTTGTGCGTTAAAGTCCCAGGAGATCAACAGTTATAGAAATACTTAAACCATTTCGTCTGGCAACAACAATCATGCCACAGTCAAATTCCCTGAGATCACATTTTCCCGCCATTCTGATGGTTAATGTGAACATTACCTGAAGCTGCTGGTCGTATCTGCATGATTTTATGCCTTGCTGCCTCACGATTGACGGATCAGATAATTGTATGAATGAGTAGGTGTACAGGTGTTCCTAGGTGCTCAGAGAGTGTATATCAGTAACATGCAAAAACATAAAGCTAACTCGCTGCATGCTGTTCTTGTCTCTTGGCTGACCTACCAACATGACCCCTAAGATAAAAAGTTTGGGTCCCCCTGGACTAGAGTTGCTGACAACACCAGCTTGGCAGTTTATATGGGCACACTGACGTTGTTATTACAACTGGCCATTCTTTATGTTACTTACTCATCCTTGTTTTATTGATCCACTCCACAGGCTGAGTGAGCTCATTCTCCATCATACGGTAAAGCTGAAATCATAGCTGAGAGAACTCTTATAGCACACTGCATAGCAGAGGCTGCAGATAGAGGGTTAACTGGAGATGGAATGAGTCGCTGTTTATTTTACCGCACTCAACTGAAGGTCCTCACTGTATAAAGCACCAGTTCACTTCATTTACAGCACTCTATTCAGTTATTCCTTATATCACAGTCCTTAAGCAGGTATTACTGGATGTTTTGCTTGATGGGTTTGTGTCCAAGTGTGAGTTTGTCTTTGCATATCAGTTTTCAGCTCAGCTTGGCATGCGTTATGTCTGTTTGTTTATCTTTGTTTGCATTAGTGTCGTTAGTAGGCCGGCTGTTTATTTGAGTGTCATCTGGGGCTCGCGGCAGCAACGCCTCTGCATCCTCCGATGACAAGAACGAAAACTACGACCCCCTAACAGCAGGGCTAGTGCCCTCAGGGGAGTGATCAGAGAGAGAGACAGAGAGAAAGACAGAAAGAGAGGGAGAGAGAGAGAAGGGGGGATAAAGAGAGGGAGGGAGGGCAGAAAAAGAGAGGGAGAGGGGGAGATAGAGAGGCAGAGACATGGAGAGAGAGAGAGAGAATGCAGAAAAGGGGGAAAAAGAGAGAGGGGGAGAGAGAGTAGTAGAGAGGGGAGAAAGAGAGAGGGACATTGAGAGAAAGGGAGAGAGTGAGGGAGAAAGAGAGCGCGAGTAAAAGAAAGGGGGGAAGAGAGAGAGTAGAAGGGGGAATAAGAGAGGGAGAGAGAGTAGGAGAAAATGGGAAAAAGAGACAGAGAGAGTGAGGGAGAGAGAGAGAGTAGGAAAGAAGTGGGTGCTACGAAAAGTTTGTCTCTTTATATCTTGGCCAACCTCTGTGCACCCTCTCACTCTACACTACACTATACTACACTACACTTCCCTACCCTACACAACACTGCACTGCACTGCACTGCACTACACTACACTACACTACCCTACACTACACTACAGGACACCACACTACCCTACACTACACTACTCTGCACTACACTACACTACCCTACCCTACACTACAGTACAGTACACTACACTACCCTACCCTACACTACACTACACTACACTACACTACAATTCACTACACTACACTACAGTACACTACACTACACTACACTACACTGCACTACACTACTCTGCACTACACTACACTACCCTACCCTACACTACAGTACAGTACACTACACTACCCTACCCTACACTACACTACACTACACTACACTACAATTCACTACACTACACTACACTACACTACACTACCCTACAGTACACTACACTACAGTACACTACACTACACTACCCTACCCTACACTACACTGCACGACTCTGCACTACACTACACTACCCTACACTACACTACATTACCCTACACTGCACTACACTACACTACACTACACTACACCACCCTTCCCTACACTACACTACAGTACACTACACTACACTACACTACACTACATCACCCTACACCACCATACACTACACTGCACTACACTACCCTACACTACCCTACACCACCATACACTATCCTACACTACCCTACATGACACTACATTACACTACACTACCCAACACTACGCTACCCTACACTACTCTACCCTGCACTACCCTACACTACATTGCACCCTACACTATACTACACTACACTACACTACAGTACACTACACTACACTGCATTACAGTACACTACACTACACTACCCTACAGTACACTACACTACACTAGCCTACACTACGCTACCCTACACTACCCTACAATTCACTACACTACACTACAGTACAGTACACTACACTACAGTACACTACACTACACTACCCTACAGTACACTACACTACAGTACACTACACTACACTACCCTACACTACACTACACTGCACTACTCTGCATTACACTACACTACACTACCCTACACTGCACTACACTACACTACACCACCCTTCCCTACACTACACTACACTACATCACACTACCCTACACTACACTACCCTACACTACATCACCCTACACCACCATACACCACACTGCACTACACTACCCTACACTACCATACACTACCCTACACTACACTACACTACCCTACACTACACTACACCACACTACCCTACACTACATCACCCTACACCACCATACACTACACTGCACTACACTACCCTACACTACACTACCCTACACCACCATACACTATCCTACACTACCCTACATGACACTACATTGCACTACACTACCCAACACTACGCTACCCTACACTACTCTACCCTGCACTACCCTACACTACATTGCACCCTACACTACACTACAGTACACTACAGTACACTACACTACCCTACAGTACACTACCCTACACCACCATACACTATCCTACACTACACTACACTACACTGCACTACACTACTCTGCACTACACTACGCTACCCTACCCTACACTACACTACAGTACACTACACTACACTACACTACCCTACACTACACTACAGTACACTACAGTACACTACACTACCCTACAGTACACTACACTACACTACCCTACACTACACTGCACTACACTCCTCTGCACTACACTACACTACACTACACCGCCCTACACTACACTACACTACACTACACTACCCTACACTACACCACCCTACACTACCACACACTACACTGCACTACACTACCCTACACTATACTACACTACCCTACACCACCATACACTACCCTACACTACACTACCCTACACTACACTACACTACTCTACCCTGCACTACCTTACACTACATTGCACACTACACTACCCTACCCTACACTACAATACCCTGCACTACACTACCCTACACTACACTAACCTACACTACAGCACCCTACACCACACTACACTACACTACCCTACACTACACACTTTCTCTCTTTCTTTCTCATTCTCTTTATCTCTGTTACTTTCCATCTTCCGTTCTTTTTTCCTTCCTTTCTTTCTTTCTTTCTTTCTTTCTTTCTTTCTTTCTTTCTTTCTTTCTTTCTTTCTTTCTTTCTTTCTTTCTCAGTCTCTTCATCTATGTTACTTTCTGTCTATTTTTCTTTCTTTCTTTTATACTTTATTTTCTCTTCCATTCTTTTTTTCCTCAGTTTTTTCATCTCAGTGTCTATCTTTCCTTGTTTTTTCTTTTGTTCTTTTTTATCTCAATTTCTTTCTTTCTTCCTTACTTTCTTCCTTTCTTTCTTTCTTCCCACATCTCTCTCTCTCTCACTCTCTCTCTCTCTTTTTCTCACACACACACATACACACGCACAAACTTCGTCTCATCTGCTGGACAAAAGGGAAAAGAAAATAAGCTTTGCTGTTCCTATTAAAAGCCACCACATAGTTCTGTGTAACATGAAAACAACACAGTATTGGGAATCGAAATGTCAGGAGCTGTAAGGCTGTGCGCTCTTATACACCTCCCTGTAACTGAGAGCAGATGTGCATTGTGACTTCACAAGTTGAAGCTGAAGACTAAATGAAAAGTGTGCGGTTAGCGGAGCAGCAACACAATCTGTGTTTGCGGATTAATAAATTGCATGGCCTGGGGGGCTGACACACAAATGTCTGGCAGCACAGACATTCATTGTTTATGAACAGTGATTTTGTGACCTGTCAGTCAGTCTATAACTCAAAAAAATCCCAACATCGGTCACACAAGAGTGTCAGAGAGAGGAGAGAAACAGGTAAACGCTGAACACTGGCCTTTAGGATTCCACAATATTGCTTAATAATGAGAACGCTTCATCATTATGAGTTAGGTTTTACAGCTGTGATTGCAACATAACAACTGTGCTCCTCCATAGATATGACTTTAATTGGTCCGTCCAGTGTATAACAAACATACACACACACACACACAAACACAAACAGACACCAACACACACGTACACACTCATTTCACTCATGTTTCTAACTCAGACCATGTGCGGCAGAACACAAACAAATAATGAATAAATGAGTCATTTTCCTCTGTGGCGAAAAAAGAGCTCAAGTCTCCAAAAGCTGCAGGGCAGCAGGGCAATTCAGCTTTTACACAGGGCCACATCATTACTGCTGCCTCAGGCTCACTTTCAGTTGCTGCAACATGGGGGTCTTTACGTATTTGCAAATTCAACACTGAAAGACTGAGATATCAGAAATAATACAGAAGAGGTCATTATTATACTGGTAACAGTTCGAAAGGTGCCATGAGGAAATTTTCTTATGATAGAAGAGAGACACTATAGAAAGACACAGCTGAAAAATGGAGACCAAAAAAAAAACAGGGAGCAAGAAAAAGCAAACAGTACTGTGAAAATCAAAACAGTCTATAAGTACAAGCCTCACAATGTTAAACAAAGAGAAAGCAAAAGTCAAAGAGTTCAAAAATGATGAAAAGATATGAAGAAAATATCACTCCTACCACCATGAAAGGCCTCATAGGCCACCAACACTGTCACCATCTGATGAATAGTACTTAATTTTTTATTGTTTTTACTTGAGAGATAGGAGAACATCAAGTTCCTCTCTTGTTTATTTCTATTCTTCCCCTATAAGAATGGACAATTTAGTGGTAGGGGGTCAAGATGAGCTGACTTGGAAAAGCACATAAATCAAAACCTGCAAGTCAAACAAAGAAACTGCTGGTGTTTTCCGAACAATGGACTGACCACTCTAGAGTCCAGATCTCAACATCACTGAATGTGTTTGGAATCGCTTGGATCATGAAAAGCAGAAAATGCAACCAACTTCTAAGACTGACCTCAGATATTGGGAATACTATCCCAACATATTTCTTTAAAAACACAGTTGTGTTATATTACATTTGTTATGTATATAATGGTTTTCTGTTGAGTGAAAGTTTCTGCTTTGTGCCAAAAAAAAATAAATAACTTGTACTTAATGGTCATTTTCACTGAAAATGAAATTAATGGAAGTGCAGCCTTTGATATTGCGCAGTGCTGCATATAGTAGAAAAGGTTACTCCCTGTGGGTGCTAATAGATTTCCTGCAGCTTTGTACAAATTTGTCAGGCAGATTTGGTGCTGGTGTTGAGTTTCATCTGCAGCAAATTAGCCTGCGGTGACCCTTGCAACACATACACACACTTGCAGACAAACACACACAAAAAAAATCACAAAGTCTGTTTGTCTTTCCATCTGAATGAAAGATGTGACACAGTTTACGGGTAACCTTTAAAACAGGCTTACAGTAAATGAAGGAACAACACAACTGAAGACTTACAGTGAAAACTACACAGAAAGCTTTTACATAACATCTAAAAGAGATTTCTTAACGGGACCAAGTTGAATAACCTTCCAGGTTTTACCTGGAACTGTGGAAATACCGCTAAAACTATATGTGATCAGCCTCGAAGGCCCCCGACACACGCATCTGTGAGCGTTCCTGTGGAGAATCTTCCAGGCACAGTAAACAGAGCAGCCTCTAAATAAACATCCACTTCCTGCAAGTGATTCCACGGGCCGGCTGTTTGGCCCACGCTGGACTGCGGCCTGTTGACAGTCTTACGCTCCTTCACTCACCTGAAGAGTGAAACTCGAACCGAAGACCCTGATAAACAAGAGAGAACCCAAATAGTGTGGCGTCTTAGATCCCCCAGCACGGTAGGGAGGCAATATCTATCAATATTTATAAACTTTGCATTCTCAGACCTTCACAATCGAACGTTTGTTTCAAAGTTCTGTTTGGTTCGCTTTACAGAGTGTTTGGAGCAGCAGGGTTTGAAGTGGTTTTACAAGGCTGGAATTTAGGATGTTGTACTGCTGTAAACAGTATTGTGCTTTGGGACTGGAAGTGCGTTTCCGTCTGCGATAATGCCTCTGAACTTTCTGAAAGGCATGTCAATTTACTTCACATGGCAAGAAATGTGTCCGTCATGTCCAATATTTATGGGTGTTGCTGTCCCACAGGAATAATACATTGTATCCAAAATCCGAGCAGGCCCGCGACAAAGGTTTTTTTGTTTAGGTTGGCCCCAGTGTTTAGATGACGCATCCTTTACCATAGAAATCTCACGTCACCTCACTTCACGTCTACATTCTCATATGTGTAGGATACGCCCCCTGTGTAGGCTACTGTATGAACAGATTAGATAATTTCCTTTCTAGAAGGTACTGCAGGCTCTCTGCAATGTAGGTTAAAGACTTGGCGAAGGTCAGTCTGTAGACTCACACTTCAATTATTCATGTTCCATAACTTACATATTAGTTGCATAGACACTGAATCATTTATTCATTAATAATTTATTATAGTTATTTAAAAAAAACAACATGAGATGGAGTACA
This sequence comes from Megaleporinus macrocephalus, assembly GCA_021613375.1. Classification (NCBI taxonomy): domain Eukaryota; kingdom Metazoa; phylum Chordata; class Actinopteri; order Characiformes; family Anostomidae; genus Megaleporinus; species Megaleporinus macrocephalus. The sequence goes on along the minus strand of CM038711.1, from coordinate 29,404,695 downwards.
ATATCCTGAGAAACATTCCAGCTGTGTTTCATGCTTTTTAATTTTTTTTTGCTTGTTCAGTAATATCATTTGGTTTTACTTAAATCACTCAAGATAGCATTTTTTTGGAGTGCGTACATGTTATCAAACTATGTGTTTTTCATTTTTGCCAATTTCTTCTTCCCCCAGCAGCTTAGAGACAAGCAACTGTGGCTATTTAGCAACCAGTCATCATGCACAATAAGAACAAAATGATACATGTACGATGAAAAACAGCAGCAGGAAACAAGATGGAGTGTAGACGCCATAGATCATTATAGCCATAATGCCTTAGAGCAGGGGTATTTAATCAGAATTCAGTAAGGTCCAGTCAGAGGAAATTTCTTCAGGCCAAGGTCCGGGCAGTCATCATTTCTAACTTGTGTTATGATTCAGTGCCAGATCCTGTATACTGAAGTAGTCTAGTATCAGCATTGTATACCATCAGCAACTGAAAGACCAACACATCACACATACTGTTCAGTATATTTTAGATGCTGAGCTGAATTAATTATTTATAAAACTTCAAAAAAATGTTTTTTTACTCACTTCAAGTAAAAACAAGGTCTACATTAAAAAAAAACAGGATGCTTTTGAAAAAAAGTGCATCTCAAAGAGTTTATTTATAGTAAAACTAAATAAAACGTACAGTATTCTTGTTAACTCAGTGTTGGTTTGGAGCCGCCTGTGGGAAGAATAAAAAAGTAGTTTTTTGTCATCGACTTTTCTTTTTCTAGAGCATGTTATTCTTTCTCTCGCTTTATTCTCTGACTGCTGCTTCTCACTTCGTACCTTGCCTCCCGAATCTGCATAGATCTGATTGGCTGAGGAGTGGTGATTTTACAACATACGCGATTGGTCTGTGAGCTTAAAATACTGTCAGAATGAAATCGTTCTCAATAGTTTATTGGCTTGTGTTCGCATTGGACAACGTCTGGTTCCGGACCACAGTCCGCCTATTAGTGAGCTCTGCCTTACAGAGTTCTGTTGCTTTTATAAAACAGTTCTGACTGAAAGTAGTAAAAGTAAAAAATCCCTAAATATTGTAATAAATGTGTTTTGTTATTGTCAGTTTCTCCAGTCAATGGAAGTAAGGCCCTTTTGCTGCACAGATACAGTCATAAAACTGTCAGCTTCAGCTCAGCGTTAAAAAAAAATACTTCAGTAGCTGCTTAACCTGAATGTTATTTTGTTCCATCCAGTCTCTAAAGCATCTCACAGCCCGTCATGTTTGCTGAATTGTATTCTGTTCATTTCAGGTTAGTTGTAGTTTGTTCAGTTGATCCGCCATCACAACTGCTGACCACTTAAAAAATACTGATCCCTTAAAAAGTGTTCAGTACAAAGAACTAATATACTATGAAACCTTAAACACTGTTGTCATTTCTGTAAAATACAAACCCCGCATTAGCAAAACAGGACATTAAGACAAGCCAGTAGACTCACTAAAAGCAAACACCATACAACAACGGCAGAAACGCAATTGAAATGGTGGACTACGTGGAGAAATTTACCATTCCAGCCTGTGAAGGGGATTTCACTGTTCATACCCTTTTCAGGAAACGTGCTGCAGAACTGTGGGTATGGTAGAGGTTTACCTTTAAACAAGGCTAAAGTTGGCTTCCTATTTGCCAGTTTCTTCCTTGATTATTCCGTTGCGCCTTAAAAAAGAGCAAACAGTAAGCCAACTTCAGCAGCAACATCTTTAACAAGATTCCAGACAACTTTATTTCAAAGTTAATAGTTTCTTCTGCACATTTCACTCTGGACAGTTTCTCAAACCTTGGACAACATCGAGCCCTGCTGTGTGAGTTCATCAACTTCTTAATAGTTAAAGCAGATCATTTTAAACTGAAAGTTTCATAGTGAGCTAAATTTGGCCTCAATTCACTTCATGTACTTTGTGTTGCTGTCAAGACAGAAAGCAGGTAGCTAGTATAGGTATATATTTGTTTGTTTGTTTGATTTATGATTAATGGACTAGAATGCTCCCAAATAGCTTGAAAATAATGATGGTTCAGAGCAGACCTCATCAAAATATTCAGGAGTTCGGTTTATTCTGGAACCGAATCATTGGGTGAAAATGGACGTATAAAATTGCATCTGCCAACTTTCACTGCAATCAAAGTCACATACTTTCAATATAGGCATCAGAGAACAATTAAAATTACTAAACAAATACATTCTATGAAGTGTGACCTAGTCCGGCTCTTTCTCAGAATCTAACCAAAGATCAAATATTATCTGATAAAAATGATCTGATGTGTCCATGTACTGTTTTAGAGCTACAGTAAAAACGTGGTAATATTTAACCGCAGCATAAAGGCAGTCTTTACTTAGCAACTGTTGCTCAGCAAAGTGATAACGTTATTGTAAAACACTTCTTAACCAATCAGACTGTGCTGTCAGAACCGCTGTATAGTATCAGATAAAACACAGCAGAATGTGGCAGAAGGTTGGAACGCTTTTCAACCAGTCAGAATGGCTGTGGGTCAGAATTAACTATTGCATAATAAATAATAAGCCTTAAAATTGATGATTGCCTGTAGAGTTTGGGGGAAAGAAGTTTTGTACTGTTTTTCTAGTTGATTGCTCCCAAGTTCATGGTGGGTTTTTCCCCTAATAGTACTATTATTTTTCTGCTCCGCCAATATAGAAGGCCAGAAGCTACGCTACACACGTCTCTTTCACTACACGAAAAGTCTTCCAACTGTTTTACCAAATGGCAAGGGAGCATAGTTGGCAATGTAAAACTTTGCCTGGTGACTTCCAATCAGTAAATAGCTCAATGAGCGACGTCCCCCCTTCTAATGAGAAGAAAGTTCATTGTGGCCAACTGTTCTCAGGGCTCTTCAACCACAGATTGCACATGGCACAGCTGGGATTTAAAGCAAAGTCCCAGTGGTAGGGCTCACCTCGGCACTCCTAGGCACACGGGCTTGGTAATAGCTCTATTATCATAAAGTGTTTCAATCAGCAAGTAGAACTGAGAAGCGTTTGTTTGATTTGTACGCCCTGAAAACTGTAATCAATTGAATTTGCTTGATTTAAATGCATAAATCATTCCACTCCAACATAAATCAAAGTTTTTCTCTGAACATGATACATACTTCATTTCTATGATGTGAATAAATGTGATGTAAAAGTAGAATATTCAGTGTATTCAGTTCATTATGTTTTTTAGCAGGTAAAGTATACAAGAGTGTCTGCAACATAATCGCTTTTATTTTAAAACCTTGCATCTCTGAAATGGATACACAATGTAAAGGCAGCTGATGTTCCTGAATTATAAGATTTAATATAGCAGAAACAAAGAGAGGGTGTCTAGATGCTACTCATCACAGCCCTACATCATTTCTCTGGCGCCAAATACTGCTAATAGCCCGTCTAACCAAACAAATCACTATACTTTTGGAAATACCCTGCACCCCCCTTCATTTCAGGCCTATGTCTCTCTCTCCCCTTAAATACCTGTCAGTCTGCATCGGCCTAATTGGCCCTTTGATAGTGGCCAGGTTTGTGAGGTCTGTTATGAGGCAGCTGGAGGGGAGTGCCTGGCCCACCTGCATCAAGCACCAGCCTAAATGCCCAGGGACCTGCGCTCACAGCTGGCGGGATTGGTACAGTGTGTGGGCTTTCCACACCACAGCAACCACACTTCAGTCTAACATATACAGACGTAAACACTCAGCGAAACACATTCATTTTTCTGTGTTATAGAGTATTAGAACATGGCCCGTGTCCCATATATACACACTATAAAATATATTAAATACAACATAAAAACAAGTCTATAAGCTGCTTTGCTTTAATTTTGGTCACTTGTTTTCTTTGCTTTCATCGTGGTTTTGCCTCTTCACGTACAAAGTGGTATTACACACAGAACAGGCTGGGGCTAACTGGTTAGCAAGCTAACTTCAGTAGATATCTCTGCAACACAATGCATAGATGTCTCTGACATACCGTCAAAATGTTTATTTCTTCACATTCGGTTTTTAGCTTTATTTGTAAAGGTATTAAACCCAAAAGCTTCCAATATGTTGACTGCATATGACTCCTTTGACACAGCAGTAAGGGAGACCCACCATCAGCACTGGCTGACATGGTTAAGAGGTAGGTCAGGTAGGTCACTTCTAGCCACACCTTTTCAGTAGGTGGTAGACACTTAACACTCCCTAAGTACCCCACAACTCAGCACAGATCAGCAAAATAAGCACATCAAACAAATCTCAGAACCACATCAACTTATTTACAACCATCCAAGAGCTTCTATGGCTGCACTAGCCTGTAGCAGGACACTACAATGCTCTTTTACTTGAGTATGGGTTTAGGCTACTTTGAGTATGGGTTTAGGCTACCCAGGTTTTCAGTATTTAGTGTTTAGCTTGCCTCCTTCCTTTTAGGAGACATGCCTTCAGCTTTTTTAAGAACTGGGAGCTGTGACATTTTTCCAAGCCAGCGTTCAGTCTTAGAAGATTGTTGCATCTTCAGCTTTTTCAGATTGTTCTTCAAACTTCTTTCCCAACGCATTTTATGATGTTGAGGTCTGGACTTTGGCATGGTCAGTCCATTGTTCTGTTCTGTTAACACTGTTCTGTTGTTTATTTTTTTTCTCAGTAACAGCTTCTTGACCAATACATGCCTTTTGAGTTGTCTTTTCACAGTGGAAGGTTGGAAAGAAACACCTGTGGATCGTCTCAGACCTGAAGCAAGAGTGGAACCTCTTTTTTCTTTTTTTTGTCCTTAGGCTATTCCATTAGTCCTAACCCTGTTTTTGAACTGATTGTTCCATGAAGTCAAAACATTTTTGGCCTAAAAATGTGTAAAACCAAAACAAACAAATACACACAGAAATGCACACACACACACACACACACATATACACACACAAGCTACTGAACGCAGTTGGGCCTAGGGGAAGCATATCTGCGGCGGGCCTATGTTTGCGTGATTAACTCTTGATGAGGCAGGACTAAGGCCATCTGTAAAAGTTTTAGTCTGCACACACACATACACACTCCTCAGCACAATTAGGCCTGAATCACTTTCACGATGGATGCATTTAAAACAAACGACGGGGGCGGCTTGTGTGCTTATGGGCCTTCTAGACTCCCATAATAATTATCTTCAGACTAAATGACCAACAGATGAGTCATTAGTACATGTAATGTGTGGTGTATAGAGCTGTGCAACATGTATATAGTGAGACCATTTACCATTTCATATAATCCTGCTGTAAGTGCAGCGACATTAATATATCAGCATTAATGGTGATTATTATCAGCATTGGTTGGTGAAATGTAAAACAAAATTCTGTTTGCCATTAAAATTGATTTTGAAAGGCAAACCTGGTTACTGTATAGTCTAATCCATGCCGTAATAAGGGCCATGTTTAGGTTCATGCTATAAGTGTGTGTGATTTGAGGAGTGCATTCCATTAAAATAAATTTAAATGATTACTGGGCCAGCAGCAAAAATATCCCTGCAATTTCCCTCTCTGGAAGGCTGAAATTCCCAAACTGGAATGCCATTACCTTGGACAGCCACAGGAGAACCAATAAAGGAGGAAAATGGGATTTGTAGTTTTGAAGCACAAACTCCTTTTGGCATATCATGGGCTTGGCAGGATATTGAGAGAGAGAGAAAGAGAGAGAGACAGACAGAGAGAGAAAGAGAGAGACAGAGACAGAGAGAGAGAGAGAGAGAGAGAGAGAGAGAGAGAGAATGAGAGAATGAGAGAGAGAAAGAGTGCAGGGATCTAATTGCTAATGAGGTATGAGTAGAGGTTGTAGTCATGTTTCTGGTTTGGACTTTACTCCTGTTTCTAAATTGATTCCACACATGTGTACATGCCTTGTTGAACCACAAATTAAAGTCATTATTACATCTACTGCATCAAAGAAACACCATTAGCATGTTAGAGTTAGTTTCTGTTTGTGTGTGTGTGTGTGTGTGTGTGTGTGTGTGTGTATGTGTGTGTGTGTGCACATGCATGTTTGACGGGTCAGAAAACGTTCATCCCTGCCTCACTCATTAGTCATTAGAAAAGCTCAATAGGATAGTTATGGCCCTTTTGCATATTAATGGCTAATTACCGTAGGCAGTGTAACGAGAATAACATGTGACTTCTAATCATCTAAGAGGACTTGCAGCCATGAGCTCTGACTCTAGCAGTAGTACATCAGGGACAGGCCAATATGTTCTCATTAATATTTCATTACACCAAAATTATAACTTATAAATCTTAGCCTTTGCATGAACGCCACTGTGCACTTTACTGAGCAATCAGAGTTAACTAGACACGGACATTCTCAGACGCGAATGTGAGACGGGTGGCCAAACATAAGGACTGTGGGGAAAATATAAAGTGACCATTATGCCAAGACCATGTTTGTAAAACTTTAGATATAAGATTTATATGCTTTTTTCATTTTATTTTGTGTTTGACACATTGTCTAAATATTTTCAGCAATATTTTTCTTCTTTTTAGCTTTTTTTGGGAGACTTGTTTTCAGTTTTCCAAAGAAATCTGCAGGGTTTTTTCCTTTACACCTAAAACATCCTATAAACTCATTCTGTAGATGCTGCTTTGGGTTTAGCAAGACATGATAACATTGCTGCCTGACTGCAATACAGTTACAGAAGAGCAGTTACTGCATCGTCCAAAATGATACTATGTCAGGAAGATTGCATTCAGAAACTAGTATAGGATTATATAAATAAGAGAACTCAGTGATCAACACTTATACTTGTGTGATAAATATTTGTAGAGATGTGTGGTTGGTAAATCACTAAGAACTGGTTTTTATTTTAAGCTTATTTTATTTAATAACCTATACAAGGGATTCGACCTTGATGTGAAGTTGTTTTATTCATTTATTTACAATGATGGATACAGCATTCCTTAATTTGTATATATATTAGATTAGCATATCCTTACTATGCTTTGGAGGATTTTATTACATTTTGTGTGTACAAAGTGACTCACACATTTATGGATTTGGTGACGTTTGATCATGTTTCTATTAGGCCTCATACTAAACCTAATGTCACGTGCAGACTGAATACTTTCTCAGCTAATCTAGACAACTAACCAGCATGACCGCAGTTATGCCATAAATATAAAATATACTTGGTAAAAAAATGGTAATAAAGAAGTAATGGCCAATTTAAACTTGAGAGCTCCTCTTATCTTATAACATGTGTATTTGTGGACATTGACTGTTCCAACACCTCAGGTAGGGAACAGCAGACAACACAGCCTGTCTCTGTATTAGTTTCTATGGTAAACACTTCTACATTCAGTTTTACAAATTTATTGCATTTTCTGCTTCCGACAGTTTGAGTAATCCCAATGATGCTGAGGTCCGGGCTCAAAGATGCCCTTTTTATTTTTCTCAGAACTCCTGCAGCTTGTTTGTTTTATAACTACATCTTGATCTTCTCAGCAGTGTGTTTGGGGTCGTTATTTCTTCCTGATCAAACAGGGTATAGCCTGATGTATAAGGGAAGCATGGCCTCCGCAGTAGTTGACTTGTTGTGGTAGCCATGTCTGTGGGGAGTGGGTTTGTGTGTGTTTGTCCACCCTTCACCCCCCACGTTACCCCAGCCTGTGTTCGTGTTGGGGTCACGCTGAGGTTCGTGCTGAGTAGCGGTTCTCTCCTGCTGCTGTGCTCAGTAAAGAGCGCTCGCTTATAGTGGTGCATTTCCTGCGTCTACACAACTTTAACTCATTGGTTGTAAGACTGGATGGATGGAAAATCTGCAGTAGCAGGAGGATGCCCAAAAGTAAAGACTAATGAAATATTGCTATTTTATATAATTGAAGGCTTCTAGAAACAGAGCTGTTCAAAGCTGGAGTTACGTAGTACTGACCTGCCCACCTTGAACTCTAGCTCTACTTCTCCTGCTATTCACACACTGAGTTTTTTCTCTAAAAAGTTTTTTTCTGTCCATTGTCATCTTCTTATCTTGCTCTTATCCCTTGGTAATTATTTAAATGCCATGCTGAGATGAACAAGGTGGCTGGAAAGGGAAGGGCTGAAAAATGAAAACATTTTTTGTCTTAAATGTCACAACAGTCAATATCTTTTCATCCTCATTACCTAGCTTTTCCATACTTTGCAGTTTTCTGCAGTTCCTGCCTTTGCTGTCCACCTTCACATAATTCCCAGTAATAAACTATGTGGAACACTCTGCCAGCACCACATTGTCACATATACTTTGATCATTTTAGCTTCCTTTTGGCATTTTCATTCCAAATTTAAACAGTGCAGCAGTTACACGTTGGCACCCAAACAGATGTCTGAATGTAAGACTGCAAGCTACATCATTTAAGGTGGAATTGAAAAAACAGGAATAATAAGAAACTTCAGTTTTCTCTATACACTGTATGAGATGCAATCAGCAACCAAAAGCTGGACCACCTGAGGCTGGGTGGGATGCGGATTTAACACTTAAAATACTACATATACACACTTGGACATTTATAGTGTTTTTGTGTTTTCATCTGGCCCAAAAGAGTACCTGCCCACTGGGAATTTTCCTCACTCCCTTGATCAGCCAATCCAGAGGCTTCTGTGTACATATTCCTGATTTCTTCTGAACAATGTGTAAATTGTACTTGATGACTGTTTTAACTGAAAAACAATGGAAAAAAAGTGTGGCCTATGAACTTTGCACTTGTATGCCTCTTGATGAAACCCAATTCATCTGAATAGTATTAGTAAGAGAACTTTATTAGTTTCCTGTTGCTCTCTTGCACTTTATTAATTGCCCGTTCCATCAGCCACAGAGTGCGCGAGAGAGAGACAGGACTTTCATGTTTGAGCTTTTAAAGAGTTAGTTAAGAGCAAACTGCACCATCTGCATGGCGGGGTATAAGCAGGGTGGTCTGGTCTAAAGACACCTGCATCTGGGCTTGAATAAAGATAATAAAGATAAAAATCCAAAGATAATGTTTGTCACGAATCAGAACCTTTACACTTTTAAAGTGCACACACTTTGCTATGTTTCCAAAATATGGCATTCAATTATTAGACTTAGTTAGAAGAAACAGCATCAATATAGTCGCATTAGTAACATGTAAACTGTAGTTGAGAGTCCATGAAGCCCATTTAGACATTCACTTTAATATAAACCACCGTGCCACAGTGATTACACTGAGAGATTATTGCTTGGATTAAATGTAAATAGATGAATGTAAATCTTGCCATGGTCTGTAATATGAGTCTGGGATTTTCCCTTGGCAATATTTGTTAAATATCACTAGCTAGCCTAAACACTGAATCAGACTAAGTAGGGAAATTTTCATTTCTTCTCCGTGTATAACAAATATTGTTATTATTTAGACGGTGAGATTAGCTCTGCTCTGGGACCTGCATGAGCATCCAGGGGTCATCCCAAAAGGGCGAGAAAATAAAGTGTCTTCCTTTCACGGTTTGTTTGTTGTTAGTGTGTAGCTGGCATGTGTTGAGATGGTAACTATATGTGAGGTCGCAACCTTGGTGCCACCAGCAAAGGTTTCTGGTTACTGTGACCCCTGCCCCCCTCCCCCATCTCACCCCAGATAACCATCTAAGACCCCTCAGTCTTGTTCCTTAAAAGCATCCTTCCCATCTACACAAAACAAATAAAATACCCACCCACCAACAAAAAGCACCACAGAAATAACATGATACACTCTTAAAAGCTGTAATAAGACACACCCACATACATCTGGACCACCTCTGCTCAATGGGCTGGAAAAAGCAGCCCAAGCCTGTCGTCAAAGATAGGCTTTTAAAAGCAATCAAGAGGCCAGCGGTGAACTCCAGAAAAGATCTCCTCACCCCAAATCTGGTCCGCAGCCCACGCTCCGTCAGCCCCAATCAGTGGGCGTTTCATCTACTGGCAGCGATGTCCTCTCGGATGCAGGGCTGGGATGGTTTTGTTGGTGGACTTTGTTTATGTGATGGGCAAACCCAACAGGAAATGGCTGTTTCATGGTTGTGCTAACCCTAAAGAGAGGGGGACTGGCAGGGGGGCTCCTGATGGGCATTTTTTCTCAGGCTGCTGATGGTGGTGAGAGACAGAGACAGAGAGAGCGAGTGATATAAGAAGACCACACCAACACATCATTGCGGTCATATCAAAACCTCTGTTATTTTCAAGCTTTTACAGGTTTTATTTAATTGATTTCTTGCCCTTGCAGTGTCTGAATATTTGATAATTACTAAGCCAAAGTAGTATTTCACTTTTAAATAGCCCCATTTGAAAAAAAAAAAACAGGGCGACAACTTACTTGTGTGACAAGATGCCCCAGTTACCCCACTGAAACACACACACTCTTTTATTAGGTTTACCTTCTCAGTATCTACACTAATTGTTCATGTTATCTGGTCTACTTATCAGATACAATATGCAGTTCAAGTCAGAAAACAACCTTCATTCATTTAATATTCAGACATAACAACCATTAAGTTTAATTGATTAATTTTAGCAGATCTTAAAGAGGGGATGTAAGAGTCCTATAAGGCAGGGGATGTTATAACTCAAGAGAAAACTGGATTCTGACCAAGCATGCAGGACCTGGTAGACCACTAGACCCTGAGAAGAAAATTGTAGTAGCTGTTGAAGCTTCTGTTAAATATGTGTTCTGCTATGTTTTCCTGCTGCTTAAAAAATATCCATGACACGATGTGATAGGAAATAATAAGGGTGGTCTCTAAAGCTTGCATGGTACTGTTGATGCACTTCATATTTTTTTTATAGTCCATCTGTTTCTCTCCACAATTTGTCAGCCTTTCTTTATCACATTCATCAATGGTCAGGACCCCCAGAGGACCACCAGGGAGCAGGTTATATTTGGGTGGAGGATCATTTTGCTGCACAGTTTCCTTCATCAGTGGTCAGTTTCAGTCCACAGGACACAGCTGGCTGGCTAGTTTTGATTGGTGGAGTCAAGCAGTGACAGTGACACACTAACACGGCTTCATCAGCTTCACTGCTGGACTGAGAATAGTCCACCAACCGAAAATATCCAGTCAACCGCGTGCTGTGGACTGAAACTGACCACTGATGAAGGAAACTGTGCAGCAAAAGATGAACTCTCCTATTCCAACTTTACATCTACAGGGTGGAGCAGCAAGTTAAGTGGACTATGGTGTATGGTTAAATCTGTGGAATCAGCTCACAGAGATTTAGTATAAAGTTTTGTTATTCATCAATTTTATCTTTAGCGTATCTGTCCAATCCAACTCACATCTGGTACAGGCTATAGAGAGGCAAACAAATCCTGCAGAAAATAGATGGACTACAATCTGTAATTGCTAAGCAGACACTGAGTATAGATAGATGCACGAGTGCCCTTGTTGAGTGCAATACTTACATTGTATACATACTTTGATTAAACACAGGCCTGGCAGGCACTTGTGAAACCATACAGGTCAAAACGGAATAAACAAGTCATAATAAACACTTGTGTCAGGGGGCTCGTTTCAGCATTAATGCTATTAAAAGTAATGAAACAGCACATACAGTCTGTCACAATGTCTCCCCCATCTGGGGGACTCCATTTGGACCTGCCCAGGCAGCTAAAGCAGCTCCTGTGCTACATGGGAGTGGGCGGTCTACGAGTGGGCCTTTAAGCCCTACTCATTGGCCTAGTTTTGGGACCTCTTTCGGCCGGTTTGCTTTTGACCCCCTTGCTTGAAGAGGAAAACTTGTTTACTCTCTCGTGTATACCCTCAATTTTGCTTCTTTGTTTTGTAAAGTCTCAGTTGCCCAGAATTCTGAGTCGTGGTTTCTCTTGTACTCTGCACATGCAGCCTGCCTACAAGCCCCTTTTGTTACTCAGACATCCACAGAAAACCTTAGGAGAAAACCAAACACGCACCACTAATAAAAGAAAATGATGTTCCGATAAAGCCGGCTTTTCTCAACTGAGACTCGTTTCAGTTAGCGCAACAATGCATCTGAAAGATTTATAAAGGACATCATTTCAAAAACAGGCCTTGACGGCTCAGATAATCGCTTTCAGGGGAAACAACTGCTGCGCTGATAACTTTTTTTTTGTTGTTTTTTTTTCTCTTCCTCTGATGGTACTTTTCTCATTCTCATGCCTTTATCTGACATGTCGCTCAGCAGAACTTGTCATGCTGGCTTTATTAGTATTTTATCTTTCTGAACGTTGTAGAAGTTATTTTTCAAGATGTCCGAGGCTTGCCTTAGAGTTACCAGCCAGCTTCAGATGTTTTATTCTGTAACTAGATACCACAACAGTGATAAGGCTATGATATCATACATTACTGGAAACAATTCACTTTGATTGATGGTAATGCAACGCAGCCCATAACTTTTTTTCATCACAACTTTTAAAGGTGGGGTCTGATTTGAAGTCAAAAGACATTTCATATTATTTGGCAAACGTGTCTTCACATTCTGGCAGCTGTCAATAATATACATGTTCAAAGTTTTACTGAAGAAGCCTAGTTTTGCTGGGGTCACTGTCAGAGTATGGCAAAATGTCTACAGGATGTGAAAGAAAGCCTCAGAATATGCACAGCAGTTTTTATACACACTCCTAATAACTAAAACCTTCAGTGCTGAAGAAAAAAAAAGATATTCAACAGTTTGTTTTTTGCTTTTGTGACCTTCATGAACCTCATTAGTACAGGTACTCTATTCTCATGCTCTAAATGTGCATGCGCTCCATTTACTGACTGATTCCTTTAAATCTATTACATTCCAGCCAACCATTTCAGTCAAACCACAAGGTGAACGCTGGTAACTGGATTCAGGACCTGATTAACGCTGGCCTATGCTTCACTAGAAGACTGACACTCTTTCTTATCTAAAATGTGCAATTACTCACTACTCCTAGTAGTCACAGACTACAGTTTTGCAAAGACTGAGAATCTTCCAGGGTCACTATGTGCAAGACCAAACTGACACCTCTACAAACTAATACGCCCTCCTACGCGCCAACACGTAATCCTCAGCTGAAACACAGTTTTGTCAGTAGACTTATAGTATTGACTGTAGCTACTTCTCCACTCTGTTATGGTAACATGGGAAGACACATCAGAGATACTCTTGCTCACTCCACAGCTTTTTTGTACAGAAGCTTTTTACAAGGCCTCCCCAGAGCCTCCTCCACACCTACCCATCAAAGATGTTACTGTAGCTGTTTTGCTGATTCTGTTTTGGTGCTGGGCGGAGCTCTCCTATTAGATATTTACAACGTATATGTTACTATTTACATGAATCAATACTAAAGACGCGTGATAATGTTAAACACGGTTGATTTTATTGGAACATCAAGAGATGAGAGAGAGAGCTATCCTGACCACAAAATGCCAAACGAACAAGATGACGGGAGCACGCTGCAACTTCACCAAGACTCATATGATTTTATTCTCACTTTAGAAATTTGTCTGTGATGATAAAATTTAAAGAAAATTTGTTTGGTGTAAGGCTGGAATAAGAATGGACATCACCAAATATCCAAACACCTATTTTTCTATGTTTATCAAACCAAAGACCCTCATCCTAATGATTGAGTTCTGCTGTTTCAGCCACACTAATTGCTTACAGTTGCATAAAATCAAGCACATAACCATGCAATCTCATTAGACACTGGTGGTAGAGTGGGCTGTACTGAAGAGTTCAATGACTTTAAATGTGGCACTGTTATAGGAAGTCACCTTTGTCACAATCCTGCTAGATCTGCCCCAGTTAACTGTAAGTGCCAGTATTGTGAAATGAAAGCAACCTAGGAGTAAAAACAATAACGCATAGAACAGGTTGAGTGTTAAACTGAGTGTTGAAGCACATAAGTCATTAAAATTACCACGTTTAGTATTATAAGCTTTCCAATCAGTTAACTGTCTCCTTCTATTATAATGTCTCTGCTAACATCAGATAAGTTGGCTGTGTCCATGTGTGACAATATTTTCACTCTCAGATGTTCTAGCTTTATTAGCTTACTAGCTTCTACCATATCCCAAAAACAAGGCAAGCCAGATTTTAATAACAATAAACTTTTATTGTGAATATATTGTATTTGCACAATAATTAACACATTTGAATTCATTACAAACATTGTTTTTTTTTCTTTTTTCATTGTCTTCTTTAATAACATTGTACAAATGTATACAAAATTATTTTCAGGCTTGTTAAGTTCCACAAAAGAGTAAACTGTTGTAGAGCGCAACCTGAAAGATAGGTGGGGCTACAGATGCACAGGCCACACCCCCCACACCGGCAAACGCACATTTAGAGCGACTTCAATGAACACTCCAGAAAGAAAGCATGATCTGAGAGAACCCTCCTGGCACATCGAGCATCATCAGCACCAGCGGTACGCTCCGGAGCACGGACACACAGCAGCCCAACAGGACAGCGCAGCAGCCGACAGCAGCATTCAGGAAACACGCACACACACGAAACAGAACGAAACGAAAAGAAAAGAAAAAGAAAAAACAAAAACACATCTACTGATCCCACTTTACATAAGGGGGCTCAGATGCTTTTGTGTAGACACATTTAGTAATACATGCAAGTTCACAGTGTTACACAGTACCTCTTTCATTTGGAGCTGCAGTGAGTTGTGGATGTACTTTGTAACAGCAGGAACACGTCCAGAACAGGCTCGATTCTCATTTCCTCTTATGTGAAGTGGAATCCTGTTATGAAAACCCAGGAATCCCTAGATATGCCTTTATTCGTTTTCTTTTTTTAAATGTGACATTTATCATAAAGAGAAGCGGCTCATAACTTGCCCTAACGATATTTTGCAGTGTCTCCCACTGAAACTTGCCAGTCTTGGAACATGTGCTCTCCTGGTACAACATGGAAACATGTCAATGAGATGAGCATTTACTTGCGAGTTGGGAAATCATATAGGCACTGCTAAAATTTCAGTTCCAGCTTTATCATAGATGTCACTGATCTGTGATGATTAGTTTGTTTAGTTTTTGTTTTTTATTTAGGACACAGCATGGGATGTGGTGTTGGTACTGCACACACAGTGAAAGACGAAACACTGCAGTGTCCATATACACGTCATTAGGTTTGCCTATATACATAGAGCTTGGACGGGGCACCGAGGCGTATTCTCCGCGCTGTTCTCCGTGGCTCTTATCGGACCACACATCCTCTGAAAGCGAGGCGTTTGAATGCAAACATGCTATGACATCTACAACAGGCCTGAGGCGAGAAATCTAGACCCACAAATCCTCTTCTCCAAGCTTACGGAGATTCATAAGAGCGATGCATATATGATGCTACATGATACAGTAGACGCATTAGAGAGTGAGTTAGCTCGTGGGAAACAGTCTGACCAACTTGTCAAAGTTTGCAGCGTCTCCACCCGCCCGCATACGCCCTTCTACTATGCTACAGATTCACGAAAAGAGGGAAAAAAAGAAAATAAAAAGGATATTTCAACGTGCCGTATTTCACACGCATTTGGCAATCACTTTGACATGTGAACTTTTCACCTGAAACATTCGGCATTGTTTAACGTTATTAGTGTGACAAAACCACAGGCTCAACGAATGTGTCTAATCCAAATAAAAACGGCGAACGCTCCATTAGAGGAGTTCAGTGCAGTCATGTGCTTGTATTTGTGGACGCAGTAGGAGAGGTTGTAATAACTCAGTTTAATGCTGCCGCTGGCAGGATTATTTTCTATGCTTAGAACTGGCAGAGCTTTCGAAGAGTCCAACATTACACTTGCTTTAAATGCGGGGAACTGTAACTAAGAGCTTATCCTCTTCAATGGTTGGGATTATGATCAGCTTTTGTCTGATCATCTGTTAATCATCTTAATAAGTCAAGGGTTTCATCTTTTTAAACCCTATTTTAATAAATAATTGAATAAATAAGTAAGAGTATGTAGTTAATAAATACATACATAAGAAAACTGCAGTGGAAGTTTTATCGGTGGTCTGTAGGTTTGGCCTCAGAAGTGTCCTTCTGGATAATGGACATGAGAAACCGGACATCGTTCAGAGTTTGGCTTGGAACTGTGGCTTGGAACTGTGGTTCACATAAAGAAAGAGATTCCAATGGACATCCATATGATATCATGGTAAACGCATGTTGGAACAAATTCTAGTAGATCAAGTATCTGGATGACAGACAATAAAGCACACAATGGCCCAGTAGCCCGGGCCAGGAGACTGGACGGAAAAAAATAATACTAATAATATGCAGCACATTTGATTTAGCCAGGGGACTC
Source organism: Megaleporinus macrocephalus (assembly GCA_021613375.1). NCBI lineage: Eukaryota > Metazoa > Chordata > Actinopteri > Characiformes > Anostomidae > Megaleporinus > Megaleporinus macrocephalus. The sequence goes on along the minus strand of CM038711.1, from coordinate 29,388,452 downwards.
GTAGATTTGTTTGACTTCTGCCAGAATAAAACCTCCTACTCTAAAGGTCCTCTGAATCTTTTTCAAATGATTTTCATTTGAATGGCTCTGTTTATGCGCAATTGGATTATATCCAAAAAAAAACTGCCCACACAGAGTCAGCCTGTGATGCGGCCCTTCACGCTACTTCATTCAAATCTGTGTGACCAGGTCAGACATTCAGATTTAGGATCAAACCATCTGCAAGCTTCAAACAAGTGCAGCAGTAGCAGGCAAGAAGAAGAAGAAAAAAAAACACCACAAAAAAAAAGAGATAAATGAACCAAAAAAGACCGCTACATCGTCTGGGAGCATCCTCGTCTCTCTTTAAGAATGGCAGTATGAGAGTCCCAGCATTCTTTTTTTTTATTATTCAGTGACTTCAAAGGAAATTAAAGGACGCTAGCGAAAATCCAGAAAAGACAAGCTCTTTTAGTAGAATAATAGTCCTTTCTCTTAGCCAGAGGACCTGAAGTGTTTGGGTGGAACCCACTCGTGTTTAAGTATGAAGCTGACCCAGATAACTCTGATCTCTCCACTAGAACAATCACTCTCTCTCTCTCTGTCCTGGCTGGGATGGGGCAGAGGGGCCTCTCACTGCAGATACTCTACTGCTCGCCTCTGGCACTAGATATGCATGTAGTGTGTAGGGATGTGTGTGCCACACTTTGCATTGTTGTCTTGATGAATGTGTAACTGTTAAAGATGACCGCGTCTTAGTGACGCCGTCTTTCGTGTCTGTGTTGCTATTCGTTCGTAATTGCGGTCGGTCTGTAGTCGCACACTGGTCAAGGATGGTGCTATAGCAGCTGGTCATGGAAGAATCCAGTCATGTATGTGCTGGTTATTTGTGTTAATGGTCAATCAGTGGACATGTGGTGATCAATCGGCCAGGACTTGTCAGGACAAGCAGCCTTTGGGTCCAGCAAGCAGCCAGAGCAGAAGTAGCTGAAGGACCAGCACGTGTAGGAGAGAGGGAGTCAAACTGGAGCCACCACCACAGTCAGACGCATCCTCCTGCAGCCAACATGACATTATTAGGGTCTCTTTCAGAGCTTATACACTTAAACTCACATGCAAAGTTTGGATCCTCTGCTCAAATTACATTATGTTGAATTTCTAAATCAAAACAAGCACACATTCTCACACACTTCTGCACACTTCAATGCACGGATTTATGGTATTTTTTATATGCATAATGATTTACATACTTGCTGCTGATGTAATATATTTCATTATGCACATAATGCTCATAACAATGCATTTTTGAATCAAGCAGATGCAAAGTAATTTTTTTTCCCAATGCACTAAGTGCACAACAGAAAGTAACCCTAAGCCCAACTACTCACTATTTAGACAGCAAGTTGCTTTTTATACTATACACTGTCATAAAATGGGTACTATGTATGTAAATTTTAGTTTGCCAGGGTTAAACAATTTTAATGTACCCTCAAAGTTACAACATGTTCAGTGAAGTCCAACTGTACAACCAAAATGAGATTTAAATGTATACTGAATTCACTTTCTTACAAAAAGTGCATATCTGTACATTTACAAACCATAAACTTTTATAAGAAAGAAAAAAAGACAGTCAATGTAACTCTGAAATATATCATCACACAATTACATTCCCTAAATAAAGCTACTGAAGACGTATCTTGAGTACTTAGTACCCATATATATAAATATAATAAAAAAAATAAAAAATAATATATATATATATATATATATTTTTATTGAAACAATATCTAGTGTATCTACTCTAAAATAACATGTATTTATCTATTTATAACCTTTGTTCTTCATTTGTATTTTTCTTTTTGGGCCCATGACAAACATTCCCCCAAACTTAGTCCCCATTAAGACATAAAGACATTAAGCTGTCTGGGCCCGTGTCATAACATATGTATGAGCTGGCTTTTAATGATTATTCAGGCTTGGGTGACTCGCAAAAATGCACAGATCACATATTTTCACATTTTTTTGTGTGTCAGTAATTGGCAGATTGTTTCAGGCATTATTTCTTGAAAAAAAATGATCTGCATTATATCCTAAAACACATAAAATAATCAGCCAATATGAACATTTCTAGACAAATTATTTCTTTAAATAGGCAACATCCAGAAATACACTGAATAATATGTTATACCACTCAGTATTATAACTATCGTATAATACTTTAGATGAATTAGAAGCATGGACTACTTACAATGCAGGATATGATTTTTGCAGTGTACTAATTTGATTGTACGGTCTTGCTACTGTACATCCATAAAAATTGACTTTTTCTTTCCAAGTCAGGTACTTTTATACGTGCGAGTGTTGGCGTGAGTAAAGAAAGGCTTTCATCGGCGCTGGCTATCCTCAAAAGAGCGGAAACACATCTGGAACTTCCTATGTTTATTTCCCTGAAAATCTCTCAGGGCAAGAACAGAAACTGCACTTCCTACTGCCACAGCAGAGGGAAAGCTGCAGCGTCCTGATTCACTGTCCCGCTACCTTCACAGCGGAGCAACTGTAGGGGACAGCTTGACCCATTTGTGGCTATCACTTCTTATTTAATATATTACTGTATAAGCTCCCTGCCTATATCTGTGTAGGGCTTCATGCGTATTAAGCTATATTAAGCTTGTATGTTTAACATGCTGTAATTTACTGAGGACACGTCTAATGAACTACAATGAAGCAAATAAAACTGACCATCAAACACAAAAGAGAAACAGCAGCAAAATGATGGGCGGTGCTGAAGCCAAGGCAGAAGATGCACTGATTGGACACAAGGGCTCATCCTGAGAATGATGGACATGATAAGCAGCCAATGGTGGAGCATAAACATGAATTAAGAAGAAGAGAAATGAGATGAACAGAAGTCATGCAGTTGTTAACAAGTAAGCCAAGTGAAAATGCAAAGCAGTAAATAAATAAAAATAATTAAAAAAAGAAAGCTGTTGTGTACAGACATCATTAGTACAGTGTCAAGCACTTAAAATAATAAAAAAAGGATCATTTGATGATTAAGTGGACAAACACAAGCAAAATTGGTGGGTATTATTAATAACGGGCCACTAATGAATATATTCAGGTCCATGCACAGATGTTTTAGGGTTTCAGATGCAAATTAAACAAAAATTTAAATTATTGTTAATTGGAAAGAAACTGGAAACACTCTTATCAAAAGAGAGGCAGTGTCATATTTCAGAGGAAAGCAAATGTTAGATTTCCTTGCAGGGCAGCCTAGAATACCATTAACAGCATTACTACCAAAGCAGGTATTCAAACCCCCACTAAGCTGCAATGCTATCCACTACACTGTTTCAGTACTAGTAGGAGAGTGATAACTCTATTTAGAGTCTGGAATAAAGCCATGTCTTTTTCACAATAACAAAAACTTGGTTTGTTATTAGTGCCCCTTATTGCCACTCAAGCCCCCCTCTGGGTCCCTCTGTGCATGTGCCTGATTGTGTTACTAAAAAGAAACTAATCAGCCAAAAACAAAGCAAGCAAAACAACTGTTCTTCATGCCCTATTTTTCCGCTGTCTCGCGACTGTTGTTGTGCGTGTTTAACTTACATCAACGTTGTTGTCAAAGCAAGCAGCTGGGCCTTTGCTGTAGCGTGGAGTATGGGCAAGTATACACGGGTCTGGTCCAGTGGCTGATTAGCCGTTAGGGGAAAACACATTCTTCAGAACAAACTGTATACACATCACCTTACTGTTATTTTCTGCTTCTGATTTGCTTATCTTTGACAATACAATATAGAGAAGCATTTAGGCTGTGGAGAAAAAGCAGAATGCTGTATGTAATGCAGCGTTTTAATCTTCCAGTCCTGTGTTTAGCAATCATACCCTGCTCCATTTCACCCTGTTCAAAGAACAAAGAGCTTTGTAAATAGCTCATAAGCTAAATCAGTTGTGTTTAATCAGCAAATCACCAAACCGTGCAGTTCTATGTGCAGCATCAAGTCAACATGGCAGGAAGCAACATTTTGGAAGCTACAGTAATGTTGTGAAGCACAATGAGCCTCATTCACCACCACCGTCGTTCTTAAGCGGAAAGCTCTTCTTAAAACTCAAACAAAGGTGTGCACAATTCTATCTTTTTTTAGAACTTGGTCATAGATTTGATGTAGACTTCGCCTTAGAACCCTTCTCAAGAACAAATGTGAGGAAAAGCTTAAGAAGATATTAGCGATTGAGGCCCAATGTGTTTACTTTTAAGAATTGATTAATAATAAGATCCTGAACACACACCACAAGGTTTTGACTAGTGTACCATCAACTGATTACTAATTTGTTTTGCTTAATCAAATCCACCGCTGTCTCACACACAGGTGCACTTGTGGCTTTATTAAAACTGACTGTGCCATGTTAATTTTGTTTTTACTGTACAGAGTATTCACCGTATTTGGCCACACCCACTTTCAAGCGTGTGTTTCTTCCACCTTTGTGTTAGAACTTCCGGTCAGCTAACCAAAATGAATACAGTTACATGGGAGGGTAGCAGAGAAGCAATAAGAATTTCAAATAGGACAACACTGTCTCATCCGAGGTTAATAACACAGTGGGGTGGATTATATGAAAAGGTGGTCTGAGGTTACCTACGGTTATGTATTTAATTATTTTGTACTCTCGGAAGGTGAAGACGCTTCAGCAATGAAAACTATAGAAGTAGTGAAGCATATCAGTACCTCCATAGTGAGAAGGTCAGCCGTGTACTCCTACATAAAGACGGTGAGTTTATATTTCTGAAAGCTGGTGTAAACCCAAGTCAAGCCAGTGGCCCGAGCCACTCTGCGTGGGTGTTAGCTACAGCCCAGATAGCCTAGCTGATCACTGATCAGAAAACAGTTACTTAACTCGCAAACACCCGACACATCTGCTTCCTCGGAGCTTCATAAGCGAGACATTTCTCTGGAAAAGGATGCTCTGGTGCTGGTTCTCCTCCACAGAATGGTAAGAGCAGACATACGGAGGTTTGGGAGGATATTTTAAATGTAGCGCTTCAGCCACAGATGCAGTACTCTTCTTTGGAAGGCGGCTTTACAACACTCTGATCTTTATGTGCTGTGTTCGTAACGCTGTTGTTCAAGCCAAGTTTTCCTCTTCTTCCAATCACTGACTCCCTCTAACTGAACATATGCTATTCATTTTATATGTTTATTGTCGTTTTACTTGTAATTAGTATCAACGTATTCGCTGGCGCACCGGAAGTTCTAACACAAATTATATATATATATATTAATCACCCCTTATTTTAAACTTAACCTAACTTCAACACAAAGTCATATTTTAATACCAATCCTGGTTCTAAATTTAACCTTTGTCTAAATATCAACCATAAAGCTGTTTGAGTGTAAACTGAGTTGCACCAAATTTGTTTCATTTATTATCTATTATGCCTGCATAATGCAGTCTTTTACATGTAAACAGAAGCATTCGGGGTAGTATGATTAGAGAAACATACTGAGTCAGAACTGTTCACATTGGTAGCGATAGGGTTCACATACTCTATATTGCCAAAAGTATTTGCTCGTCTGCCTTCACAGCACATCCCATTCTTAATCCATAGGGTTTAATATGATGTCAGCCCACCCTTGCACGGTTTAAGACTGTGCTTAAGGGAATGTTTGACCGTTCTTTCAGAAGCACATTTGTGAGGTCAGACACTGACGTTGGACGAGAAGGCCTGGCTCGTAGTCTCCTCTCTAATTCATCCCAAAGGGTTTTATCGGGATGAGGTCAGGACTCTGTGTAGACCCATCACAGTCTCTTGATATACTGAAGCATTAAGAGTTCCTTTCACTGGAACTGAGGGGTCGAGCCCAACTCCTGAAAAACAAACCCACATCATAATCCCTCCTCCACCAAACCTTATACTTGGCACAATGAGTCAGACAAGTGCTGTTCTCCTGGCAACCACCAAACCTAGACTCATCCATCGGATTGCCAGAGGACTCGTCTCCACTGGCGGTGTGCTTTACACCACTGCATCCCACACTCAGCCATGGAAACCCATCCCATGAAGCTCTCTACGCACAGTTCTCGAACTAATCTGAAGGCTACGTGAAGTGTGGAAGTCTGTTGTTCCCAATCGCTTCCACTTTGTTATAATACTACTGACAGTTGACTGTGGAATATTTAGTAGTGAGGAAATTTCACAACTGGATTTTGCACAGTTGGTGCCCTATCATGATACCATGCTGGAATTCACTGAGACCCATTCTTCCACAGATGTGTGCAGAAGCAGTCTACATGCCTAGGTGCTTGGTTTATACACCCATGGCCATGAAAGTGATTGGAACAGCTGAATTAAATGATTTAAGTAAATACTTTTGGCAATATAGTGTATGTTCACTGAGGTTAATATAAATGGTAATGCTCTTCATAATGCTGTTCCTTATTGCTTTATGGTCGTTTCAAGAAGGTTTGGCTTAAAGTGCATTATGGTTGAGAGGTACATGCAGGGTGCTGTAAGACAAAAAAGTCCCCAAAGTAGACTTATTTCCATCCAATGCTATGAATTCCATGATTTTCCTTGTAATAGCTTTGGGCTTTTCATTGTTCAGGAAGGAGAGCAGAGGTGGTTTGTGCATTGTACATATTCAGTGGGGTGTTTTAAATTACATTTGTTTTCAGAGTTGTTCTGCGAGCTTGACGTGTTCCTCACTCACTGTAAAGAACTTTTTGCTGGCATGTTGTGTGTGTGGCTGTATTTGTGCTGCTGTTTCGCAATTTGCACCATTGTGCATGAGCAAATTTGACCAGTCTGAATCAGATATTTGATCGGTCACTAGTCATGGCTCATTAAGCTGGAAACCAGTCGATTCCGATCACAGACCAAATTATCTTTTTTATTAATTATACAAAAAAATGAAAAATTGGTAGAATAATTTGACCATTTGGTGTTAATCTATATGGATTCTAAAAGTAAATTAGTCTAAATTTCAGTACATTAGTTGTATTGGTTGCTGGCAAATGAACTTAGCTGCAAAATGTTCTGACAGATTGTTTGGTTGCGTCCTTGAAGGTTGTATTTCATGAGCTACTGAACTCTGCAGGGTCAACAACTGCACTTTTATTGCTTTTGTATTATTTAACAGCTCAATTATTATTCCCAAGATTATAATACTACTTTGGTATGAAACTAAATGCTTGTACTTTAACTTAAATACATTTTAAAGTAGAAAAGCATGCATCTTCTTTTAGACTTAAAGTATTTTATCTCTGGCAAACTTGTCTTTGTAAGTGGACCTGTACCATCGATTAGTCAACAAACCATTGTATCTATTTGAATAGACTTGATTATGTCTATACACTGATACATGTTCACTTTTACTCAAGCATGTTGTTGATTCCATACTTTCATTTTCAGTATGATTTTGACAGATCATGCCTCCTTTTCCTTGAGGACAGTTTCTCTCATTGGCAGAAGTCAATGATAAGCCGTACTGTTCAGCAGTCAGATTTCTAAGTAATTTGGCGCCTCAGCGTTTAAACAGATAACAGAGTTTTCCGATTTTTTTAGAAGGATACAGGGTTGCTCAGCCTGTCTCAGAGGTTTGGTGTCACAGGAGAGGCAGGTGCTCTTAGCATCAGTGATTAGAAACACCAGGTTAGTGCTGGGGAGCTTCTCGGCACGGTACATTCTGTAAAACACGACACAGAGAAAAAAACAAAACAAAAGCAAACAGTCATTGCGGCTCAGGCAGAGAGGAGAGAAAATCCAGAGAAACAACACTATCCCAGTCACGGTCCAGATGCCAACCGCCTTAAGCACGTAAATGTTACAAGCTTGTGCAAATCTCATCATTCAGCTGCTGATTGGTGAATATATACAAAGCTTTTGTCAGCGTAATTCTTTGTCAAACAAGCCATTACTGGGCATGTTATGAGCTCTCTTCATGCTAATATACTGGACATGTGCTAAAGTCTTTAGCGGAGGTAATCTTAGATCAGCGTGTTCTGTTGGAAAGCAGCACTGGTTTGCAGCTTGTTACATGCTGTCAGAGCTGAATGGGCTTTCTGGGCAGGCACCAGTGTTTCTTTTACAACATCCCTCTCTGTTTTCTCTCAGCTATCCCTCTTTCGAACTGTGAGTCATGGCTTTGTAGTGCCGTGTGTGTGTGTGTGTGGAGAAACTTACACTGCGTATGAGTGTGTGTGCGTGAAAGCGCTCCATTACATCTCACCTGCTCCCTCAGTAATCACCGACTGTTTACTGCAGCTGAGCACGCTCAGCGGAGCAAAACGAACCTCTGATCTCAGTAGCCATCGGGTCACGCAAATAAACACACACTCGGGTTTGTTTTTATACAGTGTCAGGACGTGTGATCAAACAAGTGCCCCAACGTGTTTGGATATATATTGTAGCTGTCAGGGCAGAACCTCCATCTCCTTTAAAAGATTTTTTTTTCCTACACCTATAAAGGCCACTTCATTAGGTAGACCTTCTTGTATCTACACTCATAGCCTGTTTTATCAGCTCCACCTACCATATAGGTGCACTTATGAGTTCTACATTTGCAGACTGTAGTCCATCAGTGTTTACAGGATGCTGCCCACAGGACGCTGTTACCTTGATAGTTTGGATAGAGGACTGTTCTTTGTCCAGCACTGACACTGAGGTGTGTAAAAAAAAGTGTCTGATCCACTCATGCCAGCACATCACACAATAGTACACTACCACCACCATGTTAGAGTCACTGCAGTGCTGAGAAGGATCCACCACTCAAATAATACTTGCTTTGTGCTGGTCCAGTGGGGGTCATTAAGGAACAAGGTAAAAGGGGATTAACAAAGTATGCAGTGAAGAGGAGTGGGGTTTATGCTGTGTCATGAAATCAATTCTGTACATCTATAACTATGTTTCACAGCTTTGATCCTCATCTGTCTCTTATCAACAGTCTTTGCTACACAGTGGAAGCAGAAGGCTAATGCCTGTACACAGTTCTGTCTACAGAGAATTTCTAATAAATCTACTGTGTACTAACAAACAAGCCAAGAAACCGTGCTACAGCAGCTTTGCTAACATGTAAGTGTTTTAGTCATACACTGAAACTAAAATCAGGCAGTGATGTACATGGACAGGACAATATAGTCTACCACAGGGGCATTTAATTAGAATTCAGTAAGGTCCAGTTAGAGGAAATTTCTTCAAACTTGAATCAAACTTGGTTATGATTCAATGCCATATCCTGTATACTACAGTAGCCTAGTATCAACATCTTATACCATCAGCAACTGAAAGACGAACAAATTACAAATACCGTTCAGTATATTTTAACAACAGATCTGGCTGAGGAGCTCCTTTGGTAATTTTATTATGCACACGATTGGTCTGTGAGTTTACTGTGCCGCAAACCTGTATATTGTAAAGAAAAGTTCCACCACATAAAATAATCACTGTCAACATTAAATCGTTCTCAGTAGTTTATCAGTTTGGATCTGCATTGGACAACATCTGGGTCCAGACCCGGACCGCCGTCAGCCTATAAGTGACCTCTGGTCTACCACAACCTAAATACATCAACATTTTTTAACCTCTGTTTAGCTAGCCTAAAGCTATATCACATGGTATCGGGTGGCATCAGATGTGGGTACTGGTACATTTACATGAGTACGAGCAAGCGAGCACATCTCTATTGTTTACACTCATTTTTTTCCTTCTGCAAAATGTACAAAAAACAAACAAGTGCACGCTCACAAAACACCTGCAACACACAAAAAGCATGAGCTGAATATACGAGGAAAGAATGGAACGCTCCATATCCTGCCATTAAAATGAGGGTGCTCCACGCTCAGAAGCACACTCATGCCTGCTGCCTGGCCGCTGAAGAATGCTTTATTCCTGAGAGCACGAAAGGCTGAGAGAAGGGGAGCGCACTTCTGCTGCACTTGGATAACCTGATCTACTGCATATGAAAGACCAACCACTGCATGTAAGAGGCTGCATTTTTTGTTTTTTGTGTTTTCTCCATTTTCAAGTGAAGCTCAACTGAAACACAAAGTACCCCAAGGTACAGAGTGTTTGGGAAATGACTAACATGCTTTGCATATGGAATGTTAACTTGCAAGAACTCTGCTTACAATTACTTTTAACCCCTTACACTCTAGACTTAATACTCAGCTATTAACCCCATTTTAACCTCCATGGACCAGTTGGTGGGTCCAGACGTCTGTTACTCACTCCTGTATCTTACTTAATTGTCACTTAATTATTCTGTCATTTGCATAGTTTTCTATATAATTACTGAATAATAAACCTCAGGATGTGGATGTCCATAAGGTTGAAGTGTTTAAGACCTACTACTCAATAACTACTATATATCATTTAGTAACTCCTATATAACTAATCTGCAAGTTACACAGTTATGAGAGTGAGAAATTTAAGTATGGACCCTCATACAGGCCCTCAAGGGTTTCAAATCACCTTTCCAGTTTTCCATTTGAAATTCAGATTTTCAAGGTCTATTCCACCTTTTTTCCTTTGTAGGTTTCCCTCACATCTCTGAGCGGTGCATTCCTCAGGTGTGTGCGTGTGGGGGTGAGATTGAATTACACCCTCTGAAAGAGTGGCCCGTGGTCCTGCGATCGCACAAATGGATTTCTCTTTATGGCTCTCGTTAAACTTTACATGTCTAAAGTAGTTAACATAGAAGAAAAACTATCGTCCGCAGAGTCACACGTGGGGCTCGTAAAGGCCGCTGCTCGCGCCGAGCCGAACCCTCCAGACGCCTCTCACTTTACCGGGGCTCCGTCACAGCGGCCCATGGCGGGATTTACGGCCGGCGGGATGTCGGACACATCAATGGAACGGGGGCTCGGGTGGAGAGAGAGGAAAAGCGGGAGGCTGAGTGAGCCGAGTGAGGAAAGAGAGAGGAAAGAGGAGCACGACAACCGCCCTGCTCCGAAAGACTCCGCTGAGAGACGACTTACTGAGATGAGCAATTATCCAGGAAGGGGGTTGGTAGAGGGCAGTTAATGACATCATCATGCAGCACACATCACAAAAAGGACAGGGATGCAAAGACCATGCTTACACCTTTGCTGAAAACTCACCTTGAGCAGTTTCCACAGTCCAGTAAACCTTGGAATGACCTGTTATCATTCTCAAAGAAATACTGAGTCTGCTCCGTTATGCAGCTCTCTTTGGAATATGCATCCGAGAGGTCCTCCTCTGAAAAAGCTGGAAAACAAACAAAACACGCTTTTACACATAGGTGTCAGTTTATTAAGTAACCTGCTTTTAGACATTGATGGAAAATCATGGAACAATCTCAGCACAGCAGTGAAACCTATATGGTAGTGGCATGTTAGAGTGTTGCATTGGTGCATGTGTATCAAACACAGCAGGTTTATTATTTATTTATTTATTTTTTTTTTACACACATCAGAGTACTATCCAGTCTATAGTGGTCAGAACCACTGATGAGGAGCTAGATCCATACATTGTGCGTGTAGGAAGAGCTATAGTATTTAACTGTGAATCTATAAAATGTCCTGGTCCCACTGTTCCTGCCAAAAATCGACAACATTCGTTTCAGCCTGCCCCCACTCGCAGTCCCATACGGGGTACATGACATTCAGTGTTTGACATAAAATCATCACGATTGAAAATGATAGCCATATGTCAGACTAGCCCTTAGTCAGCTTAATTGTGGTGTATTGGCCGTTCTTTAGAGCACTTTCCATGGCCGAGGCCAACTGACTGCATAAAGGCTCCAACATTACTGTAGCACCATAAAGCAGTTCATGTGTTGTTCATGTGAAAAGATGCTTGCAATCCAACCTTACTAATTATTTAGTTCTTATGTTAATTACACATGCTAATTATTGAATGATTACTATCATTTTATATAGACAATTTATAACTTCGTGGAATTTTTCTACATGCATATGTTTTCACACTCCCACCTGCACTGGATTCGTTACCGCAGACACTAAGATTTAGATTTTGTGAATGCAGATAAAATCTGTGTCAAGGCAAAGAAACACTTCTAACAAACAGGTTTTGTCTGAAAACGCTTTGACGGTTTTAACTGGAAATTAAATAAATGAAGACTTTTGCACAGTCCTGTACGCGTAGTTGTCAATAATTGCACACAGTTTTAAAAACTCAAATAATAGAGCTGTATCTGATACACCCATGCAAGCGCCACACGTTCTACTGTACCACTACCATGTTGGTATCACTGCTGAGCTGAAAGTAAACCACCTCACAAATAACATGCAGTCACTGGTGGTCCTATGATGATACCTATCCATTAATACGCTGCACATATCAACAGACAAATGAAGATCAGCAACCTACAAAGTGCACCTACATGACTTGGTAATGCACACATCCTTACACTACAGTGTGTTTGATATGCAGGTGTTCATATATAGAAAGGGAAGTCCGTTCATGGAATCAGTCTGTTGTGAAACATACCTGCCTCTAGAAAACTTGGGTACATGAGAGTGAGGAGGAAGTGCTGTAGCATTGACCTGAAAAGAGAGAAACATATCAGAGCATTCAGCACAACCTTTATTATCTGTTGAATGAGAGGAGATAACAGTGAGGTGTCCTCTTACCAGGCAGCAGTGGAAGCCCACCAGCCCAGACTTAGCATGTCTGCTATAGTAGGCTGGAACAGAGCACATACACACATACATACACAAATAAGACTCTGGTGCATTTGAACATGTACTTATACAAGTTTATAAATATTGCATGATATGAAAACATTAACATGCACACATACACACAAACTCTATTTCCTACCACATAGACAGATCGGGGCCCAGCAGCAGCCTTGCTTTCTCTCTCCGGATCACACACTGACTGATAGTCGTAGGTTTTATTAAAAGAGTAAAGGGATGTGTTCACCAGGCTGATCATCAGTATGGGGTCCACCTCGCCGAAGAACTGTCCTATCTGAACAGCACAAACACACACAGACACATAGAGCTTCTAACATTTCACATAAACCACGGTGGTTCTGTTATAGATGCACTACTTCATTTTTGGTTCATTGTCATATTTCGTACCCACACAGTACATACAATCACACTGTACCAATCCAGAGACCATCCTTTCTTCATTTAATTCTCTTTATATATCAGTGATTCAATGTAAAGCAACAGGAGGTAAGCAGAAAACACATATTTGACAGAAACCTACACAGAAATCTCAACACTTAAATATAACAGCAACATTTTCCGTATTTAGTTTGTCTTCACTCTAGGCTGTAAATCTTTAAAGTTCAGTCTTCAAAGACTAGTTGCATTATCTGCTTTCATGGTCCATCTAATTCCGAACACATTTAGTAATGTATGGACTTTGGGATGGTCAGTCCATTATTCTGAGAGTACCAACAGTGTCTCTGTTTAAATTAATTTTCCTTTTCTCAGTAAAGACTTGTTAGCTATACATCCCCAGGATGGACAGGCACCTGTACATTTTTTCAGATCTGAAAAGCAAGCGTGGTGCTTGATTGGAGCTCCTATCTCTCGAAGATGAAAGCTTTCAGTACGGTTTACACTGCATTAAATAAGTTAAATCATTTATATATAGTATATATAGGTATAGTGGATATATATATTTCTCCTTTTGAGATTGTTATAAGAATATTATAAGATTATTCAATCTAGTCTATTGTGATTTACTTGTTTTAGGTAAACTGAAAAATATCTCTAATAGTATATGTATGCTATGGTTTATATAGTATCAAATATGCAGTTCAGTGCTCTACCAGGTCTTATTTTTTTTTTTACTCTTTTTTTTCTTCATATCTTTTGAATTACAGTTTTGAAAATCCTGTCTTTTTTCTTTTTACACGTTCTCTAATTTATATCTCTGACAATCGAATTTCTTTTACTTCATGCTGTGATGACAAGGAAATTAAATAAATGAATGGTGGTCTTTGACGTTTGAACACTGCTGCACACGTTGTATTTTTGTTTTCGTTGTTGTTTTGATTTAGTTAATTTATATAAAAACCTTGGGTCTGAGAAAAAGCACTACATAAATAAAACAATCCTATGTTTCAGCATTGAGGAGCTGTTCTTATTAGTTACCTTCAGTATGCAAGAAACGTACAGGCTTGGACACATTAATAACAAACCAGGATAATTCAATGCATTGTGAGTTTTGCAATCGCAGAAAAATATATGTGCAGAAGGAGGCAGCTGAGACCACCGCGCATGATGCACTGCAGTCACACTGCAGAGACACACACTGCAGTAATTTACTGTGATTCTCATCTAAATTCCATTCTTGCTTATCTTCTTCATTGCCATGGCAGGTCATGTGTGTGTCAGAGATTAGCATTATTACTGTATTATTAAGCTATAAAATGCGAATGACAGAGCGTGTATCCCTGGATATCTTCTGGCTTATGATGCAACAGTGAGAGTCGCTGTCAAAGAGCTGTATGTGTTGAAATGATAGTTTGGTAAATAATCAAATTTACATCAGTTTCTCTTTACTCCAAAAGTTTTCTGCTATGAGGCTAAAGTAGCTCACAAGCAGTGCAATCTTATAAACACTCGTTTTACATGATGCAAAGACCAGGATTAAATACCAGTATCCAGATATGACGTACTGTTATTTCTACAGTTACTCATCAATACGTTCTACTACTAAAACTTTAGCTATGTGATGTTCTTTTTTCTGCTTTAATAGGTAACAGTAGTTTATTTGAGATTACTTAACAGCTCAATGTTTTTTGAAGCAAGAGTGGGGTTATTTAAGCTAAGGCTTCACCACACAGACAATTTTTAGTCAAATTTTAACTTCGAGAGATTTTCTAGATTGGGAACCTGATAGGGAGCAACTGACTGGGTGGGGAATTAAAGCTTTGTCCAACTCCAGTATTTGTCCACTTATTATAGCTCTGAGGTAATTTGTGACCTTCCGATATTTTCTAATATCTAAAGTTTTTATGACTAAACACGTTTAAGAGTGCTGCAGAGCAAGACAATCAATCACATAATTGAACAAGTGATTAAGGGAATGGTCAATAACAGAACTAGAATAAGGTCAAGTGATGTGTATGCCACATGTTCAAGAGCCAGTTTATAGTAAAATATTTCTCTAGCTCTCATTGTAGTATTGAATGGTATAGGCATTTCTCAAGCACATACTCATCCTCAGTCTTTTGGATGCAGCTTACACATTACAAATAGATCCAATCCTGTTTAGGCTTGTTTGCGTCACATGATAACGGTGGGATTTGTCGCTTTGAGTGCTTTTTCATAGCTGAAACATGTTATAAGATTATCTATAAGCTTAAAGTATTTGTTAAGTTACACAAACTCTGCACACTGGACATGTCTCGGATGACCGACTAAGTTAAGGGTGAGACAAAAGTTGAGTACATTTGACAATGTCTTGGCTGATCGACTATATTTGAGGTAAGTAGAGAACTGTGTAAACTTGAACATGTCTTGGCAGATCAGCTTCATCTGGGCTTAGAGGACGATTGTGTACATTAGAGTTTTGGCTAAAGCAAACCTTTTTCATTCTCCCTCATCATTTTGCTCAATGTCCCTATGTGTTCCTTTAGTCAGTGAAGAGTACTGTGGTGAGTGCTGGACCTCTGACCTGTGCGATATACTCGTCCTGATTGGACATAAGTAGGAAGCCCCCGTCGTCCAGTATCACACAGTCCACGTGCTAATCAAAACACAGTCAACACGACAAAGAAGATGGTCAGGAATATATCTGAACTAAACCAGAGAAGTCTGAACTGTTAGAATCCCAGGGCTCCGTTCGCCCGAGCACGCTGGCCAGTACCTTATCATTCCTGAGGCAGCCGCAGATCTCATCCTTGCACTGCAGGGAGGAAATCGTGAGAGATGAAAACTGAGAATTCACCAAACGGGCTTTGCATCATTTATTAGAGTGAGTCAAGCCTTCTCTGCTTCCAGACTGCAATATCAGCCTGTCTACAGAGCCTGTAACTAAATGGCTTCCACATGTTCAGATAAGGGGAGCCGTTTCTCTTACGTTTATCTTCATGGTGGCATTCATGAAGCTGTTCATCCAGGCGGACACATTGAGTTTGACTCCCACCACTGCAAAAGAACACGTTACACATCAAATAGACTGGCTGCAGTATCAGCGCGCCACTCGTATATGTACATGAGAACTGACATTCATGTTCAGAATGTTCAAAACGTGTTACAGGAAACATGAGCCCTGATGCCTGGCTGTCTGTGTAGGCTATTGCCTGGGACTGGAGTATAAGCAGTAGGTTGTGAAGGTGGCAGTAGGTTGTGTAGCTAGAGAGCTTTTACGTCCCAGAGAAATCGCTACAGGAGGGATGACCACCACTAACCAGCCTACTTCAGTGGAGTTAATATAACCAAAGAAATAAAAACTTACATTTTAAACACAAAACTGCCTAACTTTAAAAATAAATGCACCCACCTGGCTGACAGCACTCCCCTAATTAAGTAATTAACTAAATAATCACAGGCCTACCTTAGTTGGTAGGAGCCTAAGCTATTTAGCAGCAGCCTATGCAATGAACTAGTACACCTTAATATGGTGTGCTTACATGTTGATGTTGGAAAACCAAGAATCATTGCTTGTCTTGTTGCAGAGTGGGTGTAAAACAGTGAAGGTGAGTGACCAATGGCAGCACATACCAGAACCTTTTAGTTTATCCTAAATCACTAACACTAACAGCGTCACCTCCTCCATCCAGATTAGAACTGATAAACTAATCTACTAATGTCATAGTAATAAAAGTAATTGGGCAAGACTTCTAAAGTTAGTTCACTTACTATTTGATTTAATTGGATTGAAATGGTTGAACATTAATTAACAAAATCTGTTCTTAGTATCTTGTCTAAATTGATTTTGGATTTTTAACTGACTTGAACCTCTTGCTTTGAGTGGCCCTATAATATTCAATATATAAAATAATTGATTGTTTTGGTAGTGACAAAATTGAACATGTAATCATAACACTACTGAAAATTTAGGTAACAGTACATGAATAGCAAACATAACTTTGAACAGTTGTGTGCACACAGTAAATGAGACTATTTGTCAATAAAACATGAAAAAGGCTGCTTAGCAGAAAATGGGTCTCCGTAGTTACAGTTTTTAAAATTAAACAGTAACTTACACATTGAATTTTTTTTTTTACTTCTAATTTACTTCAGGGGCCGGGATGCCGTCTTACTTTCTGCTCTAAAATTCAGGGGTGTGGCTAAAATAAGCTAAATATTAGCTACGACAAAGTGTTACTTTTCAGTAATCAGTTCAAAACAGCAATGTGTCTCCACTTACCCCCACAGGAAACATAACACAAAACTCTGATTTTATTACCATTTTTAGACTTCTTAAACCTTAATCAGTGTTGTAACACATGGCCACACACATTAAATAAGGTTGAACGGAATTAAATATGAACTGATCAATAATTCTTTTACATGCTCACCAGCCGGTTTGAGTTTCACTCCTTTGAAGTCCAGTTCCACTGCTTTACTGACCAGAATACCAGACTCATAGCTGGACTCCCTGCTCTCTGTTTAAAGGAGGGAGAAAAGAGCATACACAGACAGACAGACACACACACACACACACACACACACACACACACACACACACACACACACACACACACACACACACACACACACACACACACACACACACACACACACACACCTTCTGAGTATATAATGGTATACAGGCTGAAAGTCCAGAGCTAGAAGCCATTATTTGGCAGATCAGCAAAGTGATTGCAGATTAGAACCTACACTGCCAAAGGTAACCTTCACAAAGGATTTGAGTTAGAGTTTCAGTGTCTGCTTTATAAATCAGCATAAAACCTCTGAAAATGAGGCTTAACGCATCCTTGCACTTGCGTTTCTAGGCTTGCTCTTTTGAGCCTTGGGTTGCGCTGCAGCTTAAGTGTGTGCAACTGCTAAAGACCACACATGCGAGCAGGTGAGGAATACTCATTCGATGGAACTCCCTCAGTAATATAGGCTTTCTTGGAAAGAGATGCGTGTGTGCGTGTGCGTGTGTACACACACAAGCATCGAATAGAAGAACAGCTGTGCTCTTACAACAGCATGCCAAAGAGATGGAAAACCTACCCGAGGAGTGGTCCAATGTAGCACACGCACGCACACCCACATACGCATAGTGCAGTAAACCTAAGATGTGTGTGGGGGGCTTACTGTTGACATAAGGGGCAGTAAAGATGTATATGTCATTGTCTAAACTCCTCTTGTAAAAGCTGGAATCGAATGGCTCGGGATTTTCACTCCACTCCTCTCCAGAACTGTGAAACAGATAGATAGATAGATAGATAGATAGATAGATAGATAGATAGATAGATAGATAGATAGATAGATAGATAGATAGATAGATAGATAGATAGATAGATAGATAGATAGATAGATAGATAGATAGATAGATAGATAGATAGATAGATAGAGAGAGAGAGAGAGAGAGAGAGAGAGAGAGCACATGCCACAGTAATTAAAGATCTAAATTTAGAATGACCATGAGTGCCGTTTAAGAATATTTATAAATAATTTAAAAATTACACAGATATCATTTATAATCAAGATTTAACAGCTAGATTATCGACTCAAAACAAAGCCTAATTTTAATGGTACGTAACACCCAAAACAATGTATCCAGACCAGACCACGATGATTAATTACAGCCTGACAAACTATTCTCAGCAGAGCCATGTTGATCACTCCTTTTGTCTCGGAACAGCTAAAATGACTCGAATCCTGCAAGAGCTGTGCTGAAACTTTACTGAAACAGCTTTATGAACTCTGTTATACAGGACAGTTAGAGAGAGAGATGGACCGTGGCAATTTAGCACATTGAGCATGGTTTTCATCAGCAGTCCTGTAGCGGGAACTCTTTCTGCCTTGTTCTCTAAATGCACTCACTGGCCACTTTATTAGGTACACAAACCATATATCTACACAGATTGTTTATATTATCAGGTCCCTTTACCATGTGAGGGCACTTTGTAGTTCTATAATTATATAATATACAATGATATGGGTTTGATCTTGGCACCTGGATTGTGTACTTTTGACCAGACCATGGTGGAAAATATGAGGGTAACAGAGGGGCTTCGCAGCAATACTGTCTACTTTAAAAAATCAACTTTACAGCATGATGGTCTTCAGACATGTTAGCAAGTTTAGTTTACTATGTGTGGCTGAATCTAGAGGCCAAAGCTAACACTGCTGTTCTTCCTAATTAGATTTATGGAGACATGCTATTAGCTTGATATGAAAGATGGTTTCAGTCAGTGGCCTAAATGCGTTTCGTTACTCTGTCAGTTGTTGGAAACAATACGTTTTACGTATTGTTTTACGTAAACTTTTTGAGGTGTGGCGCCACCTATTTGTTAAACTGCTCCCAGTCCAGCACGCGATATTAGCCATGTTTACATGCGGCTGGATAATTTAACTAATAGGTCAATGGAAATAAAACATGTTCATGTACACACCTCGGAACAGATTAAACCAACTGAGACCATTACGAAAACAATTTCTGATTATAATCTGATTACATTCCCAGTCAGAAAGCATGTTTTGCTCATTGATGGGAGCCAGAAACCCGTCTGCAGAGGAGACTATGTTTATGCTTCCAACTTTAGAAGACTTAACATAGTAGGATGGATGGCTATAAAGCTTCCAGTAAGTGTATGAGCAAATGAAGGACAGTGGTTTTATATGATCTACAGAACAAATGAAAAACTGATGGAAGCTTCTTAAACTGTGTATTATAAAGCTAAAAGCCAGGAGGGTAAAGGTGATCTTCATTGTTGAGTAGAGTGTGCATATAAACACTTCAGTATTCATGTGTAATCTATAATCAAAATTAATTCAGTCAAGTCTTCGCATATAAACATAGTCAACAATACTTCGTTAGCTCCATTTACACACACACACACACTAACCTACCACTACCACCATCACTGCAGTGATGAAGACTCAAATAGTACCAGCTCTGTAGTGGTCCTGACCATTGATGAATGGAGTAATGGCAGGCTTACAACTTATGCAGAGAAACAGATGGAAATATGAGTGTAGATATAGTAATATATATAAGGTTATATGCACCTGATAAAAGGATATTTAAAAAGATTATTTATTTGGGCAGTAGGTGTTTACTAGAATTACACAATATACAAATAACATGAACACGATGAGTTATATTTGTATGTACAGTACTAAGCATAAAAGGGTCATTAAGTACAAGTAATTTTTTTAGAGAGAAGAAGGAGGCAAGAAAACATCTCCTTAAAATCATACTATAAACTAACCAAATATCTTACATATTGTTGCTGTTCAATAAAAAATAAAAATGTTTGTCAATTTTTATTTATCATTTAAACAGCTGCTGTTTACATTGTGTGAAAATTTCAACAATATAAATGCTTCAAAATTGCTTTGAAAAAAATCTGGTTCCATTGACTTACATTTAAAGTTTTTGGTCTCTCCTGTAAAGGTGCTAGTTTGGAGATAGTAGCTTTTCTTTGGACAGTGACAATATATCATGGAACATAGCATTTATTGTGCCCATCCATTGCCTTCATTGCAGTTTTCATTCATGCCTTAACTTTTTCAATTAAAATTCTGCAAAAATACTTTCTCACGTCTTTTAAAGTTCAGCTCCAGCTGTTGAGGTGGTCTGTCCATTCTTTAGAGAATGTGTTTCTTTGGTTGATTTGCTCATTTTCTTCTTTGCAGCATTAAATGTTAATATATATGTTTCATTTAATCATTTCTAGACTCTCCTTGTGCCAGCCAACTATTACTATACTTACCAACCAATGTGTGGTTCATCTAATCAATGCTTCATTAAACCAGGTGTGCTGGTGCTGGAACTTTATTCTTCCAACTAGCTCACAGCACCTCACACCAAGTTTTTTAACTGCAATATTGATGGTTTACATTTTTGCAAGGGTTGGTGTATCTAATAAAATGATAAGTGACGGAGTGTATATATTACATATGAAGGTATGAATACATCATGTAAACACAACAAAATAACATCCAAAACTTGCTCTCCAAGAAGCACATAAAACTCCACTGAACAGCAAATGCAACATGGACCATGCATCAAAACAAACCAACGTCCAAATGATGTTCCTCACCTTTTAGGGTAAACCCGCGTGATACCACCATCAGTAGCCACAAACCTGGCTAATACTCCTTCACTACAACACACAAAAAAACAATCCCTTATTTTCTTCCCAAAAAATAAGTGAGTCATTATTTTTAGGAAGTTCACCCACACAAGATGTTTGGAACTCTGTTGTGACATTAAAGCTGCTCATCAAATGATTTACAATTAAATGAATGTGTTGAGGAAAGGTTACTGTGTCAGTGAGTAGGCTTGTGGGGAAATAAACACTGTATCCGATGAGTAAATTGACGCAAAAGCGAAGCTTCATGCCTCACAATGACATATTCTGGCTTTTTTACTGCTTCAGAACAGAACCTCAAGCATATTGTACAAATTAAAATAATCCTCTGGACCCAGATGGTTGTACTCTTTGATGTTAGCAGTTAATAGGGATGGATAAAATGGTTTAGATCTTTTAAAAAAATGAAAGCGTTCTAATTTGTAGGGAATATGCAATGCGATGCATGAAATATGCAGTGTTTGATGGACTGCATGCACAATTTTGCCCAGTACGATTCTGTTCATCCAAAAAAACATTTCCATATTCATGCGCTGACACACTTGTCATGCTGCTACATTTAAAATGAGATTGACAGGTTGAATGTGGCTGCAGTGCAGTTAACTTACACGGGCTGCTCTTTCCAGATTTTGACCAGTTCAGCTGTAAGATCAGCATCCAGCAACATCCTGTTGACTAGAGTCACATTACCTGGTAAAGACATGGAATTGTTTGAATTGCTTATGTAGTGTTCAGATTTACCTTCACTGGCTACAGACAGACATAATGGAACCTGTGCTTGGAGGTCATTTGGAATGATCTATATTTGTCCCTAATTATTACCTAAACATAAACTCAAACAAGCCCCACACATAGATAAAGAGAACCTAATTAAACAACAAAAAAGAGAATTCCACATTATATATCTGTGAGTGGTAAACGTATGTAACCTTTGCTTTTCGTATCTGGTGTGACCCCCTTGTGTTTATATTTGACTAGACCATTCCTAAACATTAACATTCTCTTTAGATTCAGTTCACAGGCCAATGTCTGCTTATTCTCATTTAGAAGTTACTGGTACAACTTCTCGGTTCCATTAATGATGGCAAACTGCCCTGACCCAAATCATAATACTACCACCACCATGTTTTCACAGATGGGATATAGTTCTTATGCTTTCCAACACTGGTTGGCGACCAAAAAGTTTTATTTTGGTCTCATCTGTCCACAAAACATTTTTCTAGTAGCCTCCTGGCTTCTCCATGTGATCTTTAGTACACTGAAGACAGGCAACAAAACTCTTTGTGAAGAGTAGTAGCTTTCTCCTTGCAACCCTACCATTCACATCATCTCCTGATGTTGGACTAATGAACATTAACATTAGCCACTGTGAGAGAGGCTTTGAGTGGCTTAGAGGTTCCTTTGTGACAATCAAACTTCTTTTGGGTTCCTTTGTGACTTCTCAGATTATGGAGTGTTCTTTGTTGGTTGAACACTCTCAATCACCTTGAATTTCCTCTGTTTTAAGTCTGTCTGACTGTGAATTGGTGGTGTCCAAACTCTTTAGAGATGCTTTTATAACCTTTTCCAGCCTGATGTGCATCAATAACTCATTTTCTACTCAGAACTCTCCTTTGTTGTGCCATGATACACTTCCACAAACATGTGTTATGAAGATCTTGCTTTGACAGACCCCTTTTCTTAAAATACAACAGGTCAGCCACTGACACCTGACTGTCGCCCCAATCTGATCAAAAATCACAATCAAAAGATCACAAAATTTTAGGCACCACAGTAGAGCCAAACACTGCACCGATGCAATGTACACAGGTGTACATTATCATTCAAAAGTTTGGGATCACTTGCTGTAGTAACAACTTCTGTTATTTTATATACAGTAATAATTGATGTTACCAACGTTTTGTGTTTTAGATGTTTTATTCAGTATTTAAATAATTTAACAAATTGTGAATAAAAATTTTAAAAACATCAAATTGTTTTTTTTATAATATCATAAACATTGATTCCAAACTTTTGAATGATAGTACATGTCTCTGCATATGTGCTTAGCACCAGACGCCCAGTAGTATGAACTCTTTTGGGGAAGCAGTGACTCACTGACCATGCCAGCCCACACTAATCAATTACTGAGCCAGATTGCAATTGGTCTACTCAGAGGTCACCTTCCTAGAGAGTGACTAAGACACACAATGACACTGCATGAGTGGGAAAGCACCTGAGTCAGCAGCTAGAAGAGAAAGGACTCTCATCTCTCAGAGCATGAGATCATCTATCGATTTATATACTTCTGATCTATATGAGGCCCTCTAAAAGGCTCAATGTATCAGAGCCTTGATCATGATTTCACAGGGTGATGTCACTTAAGCATCAAGGTGAGCTTTGTAGGACAAATTAGTTTACGTTACATTGCTGTATTTCTTCAGCTTATCAGTGTGTTGTTTTCTATGTAGGACTTGAAGGGGATAATATCTACTTCATATTTGTTAGGACTGGATACATGAGTGCATATATATGCAATACTATCACAAAGGAATCAATATTTAAGCAGTCACAATGCTTTTTCTTGGGTTTTGATCAACGCCCTTAAAGTACGAACATAATATGTTGTGCATACACTGCTGTGAATCCCCCGGTAAAATAAGGTACTCTGGATCTGGAAGGCTGATTGGGCCCTCTAGGGTCGAAGTTGTGCACCCCTACTGTACAGGCCTGAAATAATAGTTTGAAGGTTTTGGACCTTATCATACATCTTTATGTCTTACATCATATATCTTTACTGCACAGGCTCAGATAGAAGATCCTGTTCAATGCTTAAGTCTCAACATTATACTGATGAAGATATGATGGCAGTAGTAGATCATCTTAGAAATACATGTTGTTCCCCAAATTCTCTTTGAATACTCTTTCTCATCATCATTGGATTCAACTGCTTGGAGAGGGGTCTGAAGCACAACCACATTACAAAATCTTCTTCTGCACATTGCATGCAGTTACACATTTCTACCAGAGAGGTCTTCAAACCCCCTAAACCCTACCTTACGAATAGCTTTAAAGGACAATTCAGAATAAATAAATGAAGAAATTTGAGAAAGATAAAATCAAATAATTAACATCTCACTCTGCTCTATGTATTAAAAAGTGAAGCAGGCTCAGATAAGAGAAAAAGATCTAAAAATAATAAGCAGTTGGTCCTCAGGAGACTGAAAGCTCCTTGTGTCAAAGATAAATGCGAGAAAGGCACTGGTCTACAGAGATGTTTGAAAAAGGATTATGGTCAGATGAGTCATCCTTCATGTTATTCTCCACTAGTGCAAGTGTGGCATGCAAGAGATCTACACAGGCCTGAATATTTAACCCCTCAACTTACAAGGTCCTGTAGCTCTGTTATGCTGTGGTGGGCAGCTTGTTGGCATGATATGAATTTATGGCAAATGAATACAGTGTCATTCTGATTGATCATCTTTATCCTAAAACATCCCATTCTGAATGACAACAAGCCCATTAGAAGAGCACGAGGGCCCAACTGAATGATTTCATGAGTATGAATCAATCACAATCAACAAACCTCAACAAACATCTTTTGGAAGAATGGTGTGCCATCTCTCCAGTATAGCTGAAGAGGTTTGGAGAATCTATGCCAAAGGGCATTGCAGCAGTTCTGATGGTTTGTGGCAGCCCAGCACTTTTATACACACCATTAATACGCTTCATCATGCTTTCCTGTTATTCTTTTATTTCCCCTTAAAACAGATCTATATTTGCCTTTGATGTATCTTTGTGGTGGTTGCTATGAAATGCACTTACACATGGGGTCATTGGGTGTTCTCCTGTCAATGTACTGGTTGAAGTCTATGAGGAACTGGGTGTTGTTCATAGAGAATTTCAGGTCCTGGCAGTATTCCCTACACAAGACAAACCAAGCAAAAGTCAGCAGCCAATTATATAATAAATTAGAGTCAGAGAAACAGGATGTTTGGATTAGGGCTGCACAAAATCTGTTAATCATTACTGGAGTACTGGCCTATGTAATGCTGATATCACAGAAGGCTGCAATATACAAATGAGCCTCTAACCATAAAATTGTTTACTGTGTGCTGTGAGCATCCTATCCAGTCGCAGATGCTGCTTGATGAGTGTTTCTACAGGTGTCTAGAGAAATCAAGGCACTCGTGTGATCCAACAAACGTAAATCATTTTGCTCAAATGCTCAACATAGACCAGTCCCATCAGTCCACAACTGCGTTATCGCAATGTCTCGATCACAATAAGCAGCAATATAATCGCAATATGATATTCAGTCATGCAGCCCTGGCTTGGACGCTTACTGCCTACATGAACCATGAGAGTTGTGTTCTTTGATGTTATGCATGAATATTCAGTATATTCAGTCATGCATGCAATGTATCGGGTGTGTTTCTCTCCTGCTGACACTGTCAGATCTACTGTTAAGAGAAGGACGTGGGGGCGGGAGGTGGGGGGGGGGGTCTAAAGGTGTGAATTTATGAGCCTTCAAAGACCAATATGGTCTGGATACAGCTCACATAAACCTGTCACTGCTAAAAGTCTGCGGGAGGTCTGTGGTTTTCCTCACGCCTGTGTGCGTGACCTACCTGGGCGCAATAAAGGTGTAGCCATACTCCTCGAATTTCTCCACTTGCATAGTCTCCGAGACTGCGGAGAAAGGAACAGTGGGTTCAGAACGTCAAATGTCACAGCTATAAAACTCAACACCAGCACGTCTCACATAAATACAGAGCAGCGTCCAAAATAAACAAATATATTGTGAATAAAAAAAGCCACACTAGGTTGTGAAAGGGAACATGAGGGAAAATAAAGTAATGCACTTAGTACAGACAGGGATCATGCAAACCATAAAAAATCATGTTAGTCTCACACATATTGGTGTATACAAAAGTATGAACATTTCTGAAGTGAAAATATGTCATTGCATCCTCTACAGGGAACTTATGTGTGGCATTTTTTGCACATTTTAAATGTTGCAACATTTTACATGTAGTTTTATAGCCTGAAATGTTAAATTCAGTAAGAAAATAGTAATTAGTAATAGTAATTACCAATATCTGTTATGTATCAGGTCTTCTATTTTAATTCAACTAAAAATCCCCTAAAACAAACACCACTTTTAGCTCCTCATCCTGTCAGGCATTTGCTGCTAAAGACTGGAACACACTCCAGAAAACATTCAAATTAGAGTCTTTTATTACAGTCGCGAAATTTAAGAAATGCATCAGGAATATTTTTACTGATGCTTGCAACTGTTTTGATATTAAATGAATGTTTTATTTATTTATTTTTTATTCTGTAATTTTATATATATATATATATATATATATATATATATATATATATATATATATATATATATATATATAATTTTTACCCCCTTTTCTTGTTTTCTCTATGCCTTGTATATTTTTATCCATGTCTGTTATTGTTATTGATATACACTTTTCCTTCAAATAGCTTTTGCTACTTGCGAGGCTGTTACTGTACATAGGAATATGTTCTTAATGACTTGCCTGGTTAAAATAAAGGTTAAATTAAAGGTTAAATAATTGTGCATTAAAATGTGCTGCAGCATGTTCTCTGTGGAGGATGTGTTAACGCACTTTCACTTTTAAAATAATAATAATAATAATAATAATAATAATTTTAAAAATATGTCATTGGACCAGGCTGAGATAAAGTATATTTCTAATATAAAGTCACTTATACATTAAATCACGGAAGCATGCAAACGTAACTGAAGATAAAAAACTATCAAAGGTTTAAAAGAAAGCTCAATCATGGACAGAAACAGGCAGAGGAAAGCCGTGCTCTGTACTTGCCCTTTTCCCCTGTAGTGAAAATCCCACAGATTAGGAAAGAGAAAGAAAGACAGAGTTACCATCCGCGCATAGGCTGCCAGCATTGAGAATACGATATTCTCAACACGTCATTTCATATAAAACGTGCAGAGGCAGATGACACACGATGTCTGCTGGCGCCCCAAACTGGCTTGGAAACAAAGGCAGTGGAAAGTTTCTGCTGGGGGCAGATGAGCAAAGACAACCATGTGTAATCGCCACTTTCAACACATGTAGCAACAAAAAGAGGATGAAGAGACCCAGTAAAACACAAACACGCAAAGATCTTCCTCATCCTGGAAGATTCATCCTGCGCCACTTCAACTAGATGTAGTAAACGCCCAACAGGACTGTGTCCCGTGTTAACTTCAGCATGAGATTAATGCATGAGGGGGATGCTGGGGTTGTGATACATTGCAATCATTAGAAGTAACCACCCACATCATTACAACATGGAAGCGATTTATAAAAGTAATGATTATAAATGAGTAAGGTCGCTTTCAGCTCCACCGCAGTAGCTGTGCTACTCGATGGCCCACACTATAGTAGTATTAATATCAACTGATTCAATAAAGTCAAGAAATGTAACATTTTTCCCACCAAATATACTGTACAAAATCAGAGATCACTCTTTATTCATTTCATTTTCCAACAGAACAGCTATTAGGAAGCTGCAGGGATGTTTGTTCAACTCTTCCAACCTTCAGTCTTAGAAGATATAGCATTTTCTGCTTCCCACCATCACACAAAGGTGTCTTTCAAGTGTCTGGAATGTTGGACAGCAACACCGGCAGATTTTTTTCAGATCTGAAGCAAGAGTGGAGCTTCATATGCTCTGAGCTGTTTATCTGATGGGGACAGTTTTGGTGGTCCACTAAGTCTTGTACAGTTGTTAAAAGGCCCATTTTTTCTATATCTTTTAATTAATCAGTTTCCTGTGACGTTTTCCTTATAAAAGTAAACTATTTTATATCTAATATCCCCAGAAGTAGGAACATTCATTATTTGGACTTAATGCCTGTTTGACTGAAATGAAATAAAATAAAGGGTGGTCTTTGACTTCGCCATAGTATTATAGTCAATCAATAAACTTTCAACTTTACATCCATTAGCTGTAATCTCAAATAGACTTGCTCGTGTGCTTTCTGTTTGTAACACTGTATGACATACTGCTATGTATGAGAAGAGACAGTAGCGCTTCACTCCAGGGTAGTAGTTTTAAAGCTACATGACACCTACATAAGCTTGTCATGACAACAGACATAACCAATTATAAAAAAATTACCAGATGTAACCTTTACAGTGAATAGCATCTATTAGAATAAGTCTTTAGACACGTGTGTAGAGTTATGTCAGTTGTCATAAGAAGCTTATGTAGTTATGTATGGACAAAACATTGTGTAAGCTAAGTTGTTTTAGATAACCGCATGTCCTGCACTGTCAGAAAGCACAAACGGTTCTGAGATTACTCTTTAAGACTGTGAAAATGTGTGAATTTCACTAAACTATTGCTTTAACTTTGCTCTTTCATCGCTATGCTGCTTAACAGGGGCTCTACTTAAGGTCTCCTATAATCAGGCTACAGATAATGACTAGACACCAGACTCACTGCCTCATATAAAAGGCTTTATTCGCCCATACTGATGCAGTTAGGCATGTTTGTTGGATTATGTTGAACAGGTGTGTGCATGCTGATGTGCATGACACTGAAATTCCAGTGATATTTGTGTGTTTCTGACTTTGCTGTTTGTATAATTACTTCCATGCCTCGTTTTTTGGGTCTGCCTGCATGTGGCCAGAAAAGGTTACTGCCATCTAGAGCTGCATTACATAAACACAATACAGAAATGCGACTGTACTGCTACGTTCTATACTAGAGATATACCCTGTAATATACAATGATAAATCCTTCATTTGATGTTATTAAAGATCCGTCTGCACTGCATTATTTTTGTTTGTTTATTTACATACATGCTTTGGTTGAGTGAAACTCCAAAAGAAACATCTGAGGTTGTTTATAACACTCAATTAAAAAAACCCATAAAATTTGTTAGAGGGATATTTGCATATTGCAGCATTCTGTTATGTAAATATTAAGATATTGTTATTAAATTATGTCAATGTTATCACATAGAGTATTATATGACAAATGATAAATAAAACGTTTGTAAATAGGTTCTTGGCTTAGCAGTAGAGTTGTTAATGTTATATGTCATGTGATGAGATATTCTCTCATTTCTCAGTCTCACTGGATTTTACAGAATTCTCAATTTTACATTCTTTGTGTTTTATGCATCAATGTTCTCTTATTAAAACCCAGCATGTATTGCTAAACTATGTCATAAAACTATGGATGCAATGATACACTGTACTCACGATGCAGTGCGAGTCACAATGCTGGCCTCACAATACAATTTACGCTTATAACAAAACAAGAAAATACTATATTTTGCTTATTTTATCTGTATCAAAGTAAATTAGAGTGAATATGTGCTCATAAAAAGTGATTAGACTATTAACTCAATATTAAAAAATAAACCAGTTGTAGTAGTTTGAGAGGCTGTTTGTAGTGAGCGGTCAGGCACAAAACCAGGTGCTATCAAGCAATAGTGTTCGGCCCATGTCCCACCCCCAAACAGTCAAAACCAAACCCCTGTAAACACTTGAGCGCAGAGACAGTTTGAGTAGACCACGCCAGTGCTAGGGCTGCACCTAACGATAAATTTCTTAATCAATTAATCTAACAATTCCAAATAGTTAATTTCAAATAGTTGATAAATGTAACGAAAACTTTTATATTACTGTGAGTGCATTAGGAATTAAATTTTTTTATTATTTGTAATCAATGGATCATTTTGTGATACTTTTGATAATATATATATATATATATATATATATATATATATATATATATATATATATATATATATATATATATATAAAATGTGTAGTCATTTGTTATCAAAAGAACACAAGGGGCTGTGCAATTGATGACTCTGCACTTAGAAGCACGAGGAAAGTGCATGGCCATTCTAGGCATAATGTATTAAAGGGTCCCTTAAACGCACATGATCTATAAATGGTTAAAAACACTAAGAATCTACGCCCTGACCCAACTTTCAGAGGCACAAATGACACGTTTGTGGACTATATATAAGAACCAGCTACGTGTGTTTTAAAGCTCCCATGGTATCTAGAACAGCCTTAGGCATCTACACTGGACGATTAAGAAACGGTTAGATACTTTAGATGCATGCGAGCGATTGTTTGTAGCTGCAGCTTGCGCTCCAGATAAATCCATGCTTTCAGTAGGCGTGGCCATTTTGCCCTGCATCAACGAACGTTATACTAGCCGACGCATCGCTCCAGCCCTAGCCAGCACCCTCTGCTGTTTCAAAAGGCTATTGATTAATTTTATATCTCAAATCCCTCCCTTGACCACTCTGATAAAGAAAACCTGAGTGCAAGTATAACCAGTGATGTAGCGCCCAATAAACATGGACACAATATCTACCTTCCTGCTGTAATGTTATTTATCTGGCTTCCTTCAGCCCTAGCCAGCAAGCTGGAAAAACCCAGCCCATGCTTAAGCATCTGACCCACAGCAGAGTTTTTAAAGGTCACTCCATCAGAGAGGAGTTTTCCTAGTCTTTAAATGAAACAGACTAAAGGAGTGCCCTGTTAATTGTTATAGAATCATTTAATTATACAGAGTTTCTTAAACTTTAACAAAGTTCCTCACACTCGCACATCCTAAAAATGAAACTCTCTCCTGAAGGGTTCTTTAGGGAACCAAAAGTGGTTCCACTATAACATCCCTCTGAAGAATCCTTTTTGGTACATTTATTTTTAGGAGTGTACTGGTATCACCGCTGAGCATTACAACAAAGTCCTGAGGAACAATGCCTGGTGATGGCTTTCTATCCACCTGTTCTTCTCATCATCCCACTGCACAGCTCCCCAAAGAGCCACACATCTCTCACTGAGTGCGTCCGAGCTTCGATCTCTGCTTTCAACTCAGGGAAACGAGCCCTGTGGAGCTCCCCCAGCGCACAGTCGGGCTGCTAAAGCATCCAGGAGAGTCAGAGGAAGCACACAGAGAGCTGACCTCGTACTGCCCACTCCCTCCTGTCCATCATCCATCTGGACCTGACTCTTTACAACACCATAAACATGTTGTGCCCCACAGTGCCTCACAGTAAGGTAAGGAAGAAGAGAGAAAGAGAAAGAGAGAGAGAGGGGGGAGAAAATAAGAAAGAAAGAAAGAGAGAGCCAGAGCAAGAGAAAGAGAGCAATGGAGAGACAGAAAGAGAGATCTGTAACACTTAGTCTTGAATCTATAATCTCTCATATCATATATAATCACTGCTGAACTGTAGGAGACACATACAAAGCTGGCTTCTTTTTTTCTCGCTATCACTTTAGAATCACTACACGTGGAGTGTATCTGACGCAGACAGACGTATGTAGGTTGTACGTGTTAACAGCGATACTTAATCAGTTTGATTGAGACTGTGATTGTTATCAACTCAGCTGATATACTATTTGCTGATTAGTGAGAAAATGTATCAATTAGTGTGATACTGAACTTAGAGCTGATGATTCTATCTGATAACCTACCCCTCAGTTTTTTTTTCTTGTGCACTCGCTGATGCACATACAGTCACATTCTGACATGAAACGTGAAATTTGGTTCAAGCTGAGGATGACAGAACTGACGTTCATAACACATGCTCAACCACATAGAGCACAGCAAGAAGAAAATACCATCCATTAACAATATTCAATATTCTGAATCTAATCAGCCATTATAAAACTTTTTGTGCTTTTTTGTGCATTAGTAAGGAATCTAGTTTGTACAACTGTTTAACAACTGTGTTGTAGGCAAATACTGGCTAGTTCTACTTAAAATGGGCAACAATAAAAACTACAAATAACAGTTCCTACTTTGGGCGTTATTATTGAATTGGTAACCGACAATCATTCTTTTGTTTTAATAAAATAAACATGATAAGCTGTGGGGTCATTTAAAGTTCATTCAGTTTAAAGTTGAACACCAATTCAATAGTACGATTTACATAGCCTAGGAAAATGTGGCAGCTAGTATTGTACTTTTAGACATGCTACATATCACTATTATTGCCGTAACATCTTTGTATCTCAAAAATAGCTTTACAGGACAAGGAAAAACATCCATAAGGCATAATGTAGGTAGATGGAACCAGAATATTTTCTAAGTAATTTGAGGTAATTTGTTTTGTTCCATTCTTCATGAAATTTACACACAATGCAAAGGGTAACAGGCATTGGTTATTAAGTTAAAAATAAAAAAAAATGGTTCTGTTTCAACAGCAGTGATATGCAAGATGTTTAACATATCTAACAATTGTTAGTATTCCAAGTATATAATATGAGTATGTGTATAAGTGTTTCAACATAATAAAGTATAATACATAATATGTATACTGTATAATACAGATACATGTATAATGACATAAGTACAATAAGTACATTATTCCACTCCTGACTGGATGAATGGATGTGTTATAAGATTGCACGGGAGTCTCTGTAAGCTTTGCATTACTCCAGATTATCTGGTCATATTGCTCTACTGTACAAAGAGTCAGACACTTCCTGGCTCTCCACAGGGTTTGGACGCATATCAGTGTGCATGCATACAGTCTGACTGGGAGATGCTTTTCATCACACATGACATAAACTACAAAAGGTTACTGCCAAACAAGAAAGCCAGTGTGTGAGTAATCAGTGAGCTCAAGATAAGCCAAGGCATCATGTATGAGAATGTATACAGGACCTCTAATGGGCTGAGGGGAATATTACTGAGGAATGTGAGCAGGGGATGTGTGCGCAGTGAGTTAGTGTGTGCATGTGTATAGTGCGGAGCTGGCTGGCTGGACGTAACCGAGCTCCAGGGATACAATGTGTTCTGTCTGTCCACTCCAGACACTTCAGTGCTGGGGAGAGTCCAGATCAAAGCCTGGCTTCACTGCTTAGAATGGGCGGAGGCCAACTGGCCCATGACTTCACACAGCATGTAGTCTCACAATAGTCTCACTCACAGATACATACCTACACACTGACGGACACATGCACACACATTTGCAGACACAGAAACCCTGAGTGGATGTGTTTCTGCAAACCGGCACGGCTGAGGTTGTTCATCCCACTCAGAGCTGAGCAGTTACAGTTGGAAACAAAACACATATCCAAAATAAGCAGCAATACTCACACATGGCTTGTTTTAGGTCCCCTAGGGTCGCCTTAATGTAGTGCATGTTGTAGTCGGGCAAAACCAAGGCCAAGCTGTAGAACGCCCACACACAGGTACATAAAAATGAAACCATTTAGTTAACAAAGTAATTACTGGGACACTGTAAAGACAAATCGGCAAAACATGCAGGAACGCTCTGATTAAGCACAGGCAAAGGAAATGTTTGAATAGACCTGTAGTCTGTGCCATTGACTGGTGCCCAAGTGTAAGTCCTCACTCCTCGATCAATGTATCTCTGGAAGCACAAAACAACAGAGGCTCAAATGATTTATGACACTAAAAGGTCTACGCCACTGTCCAGCTGAATAAATGATACGGAGTCTGTACACACCTCGTCCTGAGATTTGACTAGCGTTTCGATCGTCTTCTCCCCAGGGACCCTATCGATCATCATTATTCTTATCTGAAAGAGAGAAATCAGTTGGCTCGTCACTTGGTGATAAGAAACTTCAGGCTGTCTGTGGAGCACACATAGCAACCACAACCACTATTCTTGTAGATCTACCAGCACTCAAAGAGTTGACTGTTTGGGAGGCCGGGTTTAGTTTACTATTTTCATTCTACACTCACTAGGACAACCTAACTAGTTCTTAGTGTTGTTCATAATGCTAGTTCATTCCTGATCAAAATTATGCTGTGCACTTGTGCCAACCTGTCCCAATATGGGCTCTGTTGGCACACGTTATGCCTAGCTTGGCACAGTAGTTGTTTCTGGCACAGGGACAACAGTGAGAAATAATTAGGGCTTTTAATTTAAACAAATCCAAAAATACAAATATTCAATGCTATTAGATGCACACAACACAGAGAACATTAGATGTACATCCTTAATCATTGGCATGAGAACAATTATAAGATATATCACAAAGTATTAGAAACATATTTTACATTATTTTAAGGTGAAATGATGGGAATATATGGGTATATAACTTGTAAATGACAACTGAGAAAGAGATCACTGAAAGAAGCCTGGCTAAGCCATTGAAGTGAGTTACTAAGGTTTTACACTCTTTGTATGACATATCAGTGAAACCAATAGCTAAGCAAGAGTTTTAACTGGTATATCACTTTCCATAAAGTACTGGTGTTACAGATTTAGTCATTAGTATTTTTACTGCTGCTTGTAAACTCATGACACCAAGGTGCAGTTAAGTTTAACTAGTGGTATTAGTGCAACCCTAATTTCAATATAAGTTATTTTATTGTAAAAAAATATGCCATTAATTTACTGTATACATGTATTATTTCTACAGGCACAGTCTCATTATTCTATTGTAAAATAGCACAAAAAATAAATGAAAACCAACAAAAATTGAGATGATTTTGATGGTGATTTGAAATAAAGATTTTATATTTGGTTCTCATTTATATAAAAAGGAATATTTCTTCAATTTCTCCCTGAAACAATGTCTATAATTTAGCATTAGCTGTGTTTTATTTGTGTTATTCGCACAAAGTAAGATGTTTAACAGACTGTAAATCTTCAGAATAGTTGTGTGTAGGCCAAGATATTCTAATTCTATATTTTGGAGATAATACCCTCTGAATGAACAGAGTACACACTAAGGCCTGTGTTTTCAAGGCTGCCCTGAATCAGAATCAGATTCATTTTAAAGAAAGTAAAAATGTTGAGATACCACTACAAAATATCCAGATTCAAGGTAAGAGAAGTGGATGTGACTTGTTTTGATAGATGGCCTGGTCTGGAAAGGTTTTGCGCATGCAGATGTGGTTGTAAAAGAATTGCAGCCATTCTTTCGAGACCACACACTTAACTATTCCCGTGGACCGTTTATACCAGTTCTGAAGAACACTTACATACATCAACTACATAACACGAAGATCAAGATCACCAACAGCCGATAGCAGAGCTGAGCTCGGAGCTTCTGATCTGAAATGCCACATCTGCTAGCAGTGTAATGCTCATAAGCATAAGGCTTGCAGTAATTTGTATGCAAATACTGAACTCAGGGTCTTTCCCTTGATCCATTTTACCCAGCAATTAATCCATCTGATTCTTTTTCAGACAGGTGTGGAGTAATTTTAAATATCTAAATATAGTTCAACCTGTATGTGTGAGATTTCAGGATGTCTGTAGAAGTATCTATAAAGAAATGTGTATGTGGGGGTGTCTGTGCAGGTTACGCCCACCTGGACCTTGATATCATTTTCCAGTTCTGCATCCAGGAAGTCCAGAGTAACGGGCTCCTGGAATTTGGGATTCTAAAAATAAAACAGTTTACAAAGACAGCACGATTAATGAGAGTGAACATCTGCAACTATAGTAGAGAGGAGACTTAGGGCTGAAAACGCTGCTAAATAGTGAAGCGCTGGGCATTAATGAACGCAGTGTAAACAATATTTCATGTAGTTAAAGTAAAACACACTTTTCACCATCTTCTTGCAGTTCTAAAGTATTGGCATCTGCAGATCTGCAGATGTCTCAAAATTCATCCCTGTTCAACACTAAACACTGTACATAAAAACTTTATACATTGTTATTGTTTCTTGGTGGCTATATTTCAGGACCTCAACCGTTTGTAGATGTTAGATGTCAGCAGTGTACAAAACACCCCCTGTTATTCAGGAGGGTGGGGTCCTATGTTGGCTGGCTGCTATCTCATTGGCTACAGCAGCACTGATGCTAGCTTTAACAACAACAACGAACATGTTCTGTTCTAGTTAAATTCTAGGTAAATGGTCTTGCGCACATTAAGTAAGATGTTACTCAGCTCTCTTTTCATCTTCGGTTTAAATATGAGTCACATTTTCCACCAGTCTCTTAGGAAATTGGCCAATCTGGCTAGATTTACAGATATGCTACTGCATATTTCCTTGAATTTATACATGTGGACAGTACAATGTCACAATAAGCTTATTTTCAGGGATGCTTCTGAAGGCTTCTTTAGGATTCCTTGTTTTTTGTACCTTGGATGTCAGAAACAAAGTATTTCATTTAATTTATAATAGACATATTGTCACTGTCCAATGAAAAACAAGTATTTCCAAAATGGTAACTTTACAGGAGAGGCTTTACCGAACAGTCTTCACTTTCAATGTAAGTCAATGGAACCAGGTTTTTCCTAAGGGATTTTGAAGCATTTCTATTGGTCAATTTAATACAATGTAAAGGCAGCTGTCGTGTTCAAATAATGAAGAAAACTGAAAATCCACAAAAACGAAGATACATGTTTTTCATTGGCCACTGACAATATACATTGTTTACATCTAAACAATATTAATTATGTACTTATATATGACTTATATCATATAAAAACCTGACATTTACTAATCATTTTTGTCCTAACCTTTCCACAAACGTATAATCTTATGTTCTCAGATTCAGTTTTAACAACATTTTGTTGCTATACAAAGAGAACATGGATCTACATTTTTCTCTGTATTTCTTTTTCTGTTTTATCCCTTTACATTGTGTAAAAATAGAAATTTGAACTTTGTATTTGTCCTCTTCTATAAACTTTCCATTCTGGATTAAAATTTTCTTGCTTCAGGCTTCAGAAGCTGCGGCTTTTGCATATGAAAAGAAAACGTGGATTCAGCTTTTATGCTCAGTAACACTGACGTACATCATCATGCATAATAAAACCCTTAAGAGGCCCAGGCGCTATGACCCCCTTAGGTGTAGATCCCCCACTGAGTTTAATGTTATTTTAAAGACTGACTGACTGAAGTAATAAGCAACAGGTCTTATAAAAGGTTATCAGTTGTATTCATCAAATATACAGCATGTATACACATCCAGTGATATATTTGGCTCCAGAAGAGCAGACACTAGGTTGTGCGGCCTGTACTGGACCATAAAGCTCTAATTTTATGGCTTCGAGAACAGCCGACTGTGAGTGTTTGCTCTTCGGAATGAATAACATTAGTAGTTCATGCATACTGTGTATTTCATTACTCATGGACGTGTCAGAAATGTTACAAAAATGAAGTGAGAAGTACTAAAATAGAACAAATAAAACGCTCAGATTCTTACATGACATATGCAGAGAACAGAGCAAGCATGCACATGGCCACAGATGAGGACGATGATGATGAAATGGAAAGCAAACACAGGAGAAGAATGATCACACACACAAAAGAAACTACAGGCTAATGAAATACATGGAATAATTAAAAGCACTGAATCATTTCTTTTACTGTGCCAGAGCTTACGCTGAAAGGGAAGCGAGAGAGAAAGACTGAATGAGAGAGAGGATGGATAAAATAAGACCTCAAAAAAGAAAAAAAAGAGAGAGCACAGAGAGGTGCATGTATTAAGGATGAGGAGAACAAAGAGAAAAAGTGAGAGA
This sequence comes from Megaleporinus macrocephalus, assembly GCA_021613375.1. Lineage (NCBI taxonomy): Eukaryota > Metazoa > Chordata > Actinopteri > Characiformes > Anostomidae > Megaleporinus > Megaleporinus macrocephalus. The sequence goes on along the minus strand of CM038711.1, from coordinate 29,350,771 downwards.
AAGAAAGACATATGAAAGCAAAAGGGAGAATCAAAGAGGGAGGGAGAGGGAGGCAGTGCTGAATATGAAAGCGGAGCACGTAATGAGAGCCAGGCAGAGAAACGGGAGGATTTCAAAGTGTCGAGGTCGCGCTGCACTCGGCTACTGCCTCCCTAAGGGGAGGGGGGGCAAATACCTTCCACACATGATTGGCATGTGTCTGCTATGTGCGTCAATCTTCCACAGCCCCCACTCCGACTATACACGCAGCATATAGAGCATGAGATTGGCATATGTAAGACATCTTTCCCCATTATCTGACTTGCTGGGGAAATATGTAAACACCATTTGTTTTCCGTGTGCGCCAATGTAGTAGAAAAACATTTGCTGCCTTGGAAGGTGGAGCGAGTACGATGGCGCAACATGTTCTTAACGATTAAGTACAGCATTAATTACAGGGCTCATTGGATAAGGCTAGACTAGGCTCACTATTGCAGTGATCGTATTCATACAGATGCTGTGAGGAAAACCCAGTCACTTGAAAAGCCCCTATAATAGTAGCCATTGTGCAATTGTGAATTCAGACACTAAACATTTATGCAAAACACCTTGCTGTTCCACACTTTGATTATTTCCCTAGTCAAAAGCATTTGTGGCTGTTATTTAGATGCAAACTCATGCACCTGCTTTGTACCTTACTCACTCATTCAGGTTTAGCAGACTAAAGACTGTATGAACAGTTATAAATAGCTATAAATAGCTTTTGGTGCATCATTAGATTGATGTATGAGGTCAGTGATACTGTGTGTCATCAAGTGCATTCAAATGCACCTTAATGATACAATCACTTTTTGAGTCAATTGATAATTTAAGTGCTCAAGTAAGCAGGATACTCCAATTTATTAAAATTGCATTAAAGGCATCCTTAGACTTCAAGGCTTAAAACCATCATCGCATTGACCTTAATCATAGAGATTTCTTGAAATGTGATAAGGAGGCTTGGATTTTGGCTCAGTAAATGATTTTTCAATGCATGGGTTCTATTAAATCTGATTTCATCTGTTCTACACATGTACAGACTCAGACTTTTCTATGTTTTAGACTGGCTGGGGACTACAGTGTTGGCTGGTCTCTAACTACATTGCAGTGTCGATGCTAGCTTTAATGGCAGCAAAATGTTCTGTTCTTGTTTGTTAAACGGTTTTGCACACTTTAAGTAAGACCTTACTTAGCTCCCTTTTTGTCTTCAGCCACATTTTCCACCAATCTCTTGGAAAAGTGGCCCAACTGGCCAGATTTACAATATGCTACAGGATATTTTCTTGAATTTATGCATATAGACAGTATAATGTCATAAAAAAAATTTTTTTCAGGGACACTTGTGAACGTTGACTTTGAAACATTCAAGGACCTAAAAGGATCATCAGAAGGTCCCAGACTCCACAGTACTTCCTGTGTTTCACATCCTGGATGTCAGAAACACGCTGTATTTTTTAATGTGTCACAGAAACATATACCTCGATTACTTATTTTTTAATTGTTAAGCAGAAAACAAAATGCATTAGCGTACACCTTATTCACCACTACTTTGTTTGATTTAACAGTTTTTCTTCTAGAACAACAACTCTTTAACAATTCTATTTTTAGAAATCTTTTCTACAACACTTTAACTGAGATCTTATTGTATCTTCTGTTTAAGAAATTACTGACATTCCACTCGTTCCACTAATCTGGAAGCATTTTAAAGATTAACAAATATGTTATGACATATTGTAAGGTTTTTTAGAGGTATTATGGGCTTAGTTAGAGTTGCTGGACTATGAAGCATCAACTAGATGAACCAATTTGCATCAGTTGTGCTTAAAGAAGGCTAAACATTCAGCATTCAGCGGAATCTGTATATGATAACAGCTTTTTTTATAAAAGAATAGCATGATATTATAAGTTCATATTCAGAGATCCCTGGAATTTAGATTTTGAGACATTCTGTCCAAGTGGTGACCCCCACAGGACCTCCAGTATTTCGCAGCTTGTGTAAATGTACACCTTGTCATAACTGGGGTTGTTCAATTCAGGCAGAACACAGAAGGATTTATCAGGGTTAAGGTGTAGGTGGTGTGTTTTTACAAGTTTCTTCCCCATTTTAAATGGATCCCAGGAAACCTTAGTGAAAGTCAGAACTGCTGTATTTACTATGTTATTCCAGACTTCCAGAGATGGATAAAATCTTCTAGGATCAGCTTATTAGGTTTTCTGTTTCATCCCAAGATCTGTACTGCTATACTTTCACATTCACATCAGACTGCGTAGGCACATAGTTCAAATTTAGAATCATATTTCAATTCAGCAGCTGCCTATTGGCCTCTGTGTGAGTGAGTTTTTAGGTCAGTTGGTTTTTATTTTCTAAGTACAGGGAAATGTGTTGTAATTAGTGTCCATAGTGATGGATGACACAATGTAGATGTGAGAGATAAGATTGAAAAAACACCAAAGTATCTGTTTAATCTTTAAATGAAGGCCCAGCTGATAAACACGAGTGAGTCAAATATGCATGATAGAGAACCTGCATACAGATCTACACATCGGGAATGCATTTAAATTGAATTCGCCTCTGATATTCACATTTGACAGGTTTCTGGCCAGCTGCAGTTTCATCCATGCTGAACATTCGAGCCAATCAGGAATGACTGTTACAAACAGGAAGGATTTGTTTGAAGAAGAATTATCTCTTCACTTCCTCTGTGTTCCGCCCAAATCCCTCCACTATAAGAGGATGTCACTCCTGTAGACTACATAACATCACGCTAAAGCCATAGAGGTGATATTATGACTACAAAAAAAGCAGAAAGCAAATCTGTGGTTTGCACAGTATATTCTCTTTGGAAGGCAGGCAGTACACCAAGGACAAGGGAACAATTTTCTTTCTGTCTTCATCCCTTTGTCTCTTTAAATACACGTCTCTGTTCATGTCAGTCATCCTTTCAGAGCGAAGACAGGCTAGAATCTTGCCTACAGATGAACAGCAAGATTATGTGGAACCTGTAGAGCGGGCCAGGATTTTACAGCATCATCAGAACTGGCAGGCACCGGCGCTGAATGGCTGAGATGTGAAATGGATGTAATTACTGCTCAGCGTGGTGATGAAGTGTCTGGAAAACAGGGCTGCGATAACATCATTAGCTGCCCAGGACGCAGAGCGCTGTGGCGGAGACAGCAGGAAATACCAAAATGCCTGATTTCCGTCCTAAAAACTTTCTTCTGGACGGACACACCTCGCCGGTCATAAAGCAGTGATTGTTCTGAACTTGCATTCCAACCAATGACTGATACAGTTTTAAAAATATATACCGCATATTCAAACGTCAGCTTGCAGTTTTGGACATGACTTAACACTTCCAGCAATACTTTTTTGATTTGAAGTGCTCACACATGTTCAATCATTTCTGCTCTTAAACGACTGACCAAGTGTTCAGAATCACCCATCGTATCATTATAGAGCAGTGGGAAACACCACCAGAGACCACTCTTCATTCAAAATGGCCATTAAGTACTAATTATTCATTTTACAGTGTCAGAAAATCTCTTCAACTTTAACTCTATCATCTGTAACATGTCCTTCAATACATTTGCTTCATTATAGCTTTCTTCTCTTTCTGAGTCCTGCTTTCAGTAAACTACAGGGGTATATTTTTTTTTATACCTACAAAATTCAGTCTTACAAGTGGGTTGTATTTCCTGCCTCTCATGATCTAAGTAATCCCAATTACCAATTCAGAATCAGTCTAAAACAACCTTGCTCCATGTCTTAGATGTCCAGATGTCCAGGAATTGTTGTTCTTTTTTTATCTATTTAATATTTCAAGTCTTGCGTTCTTTAATAGCAACTGTTGTGAGGTTGGAGAAGCTGTAGAAAATACTGATTTACGTTTACATTTACGGCATTTAGCAGACGCTCTTATGTTCAGTAAGAGTATGTATCTTTATTTAGTACAAACAGGTTTAAGTCCAAACTACTTGAGCTCAGACACTGCCATAAACAAGTGCCAGTGCTGATACCTAGAAAGAAGACACCACAATATAAGATTAGAGCAATACCTAGCAAGACTGGAATACCTACAGACAAGAGACTACATACAGTATAAGTGCAATACTCAGCCAGATCTCATTAGAACATGTAGTTTTAGACAAAATAAACTAGAATGCAAATAAAAGACATTTGTCACACTGTTTGGATAGATCACTTATAGTTCCTTTTCTTATGTTACTGAGCTAATGCTAAATGTATTGTTGCTTTCAACCTGACCAGTTTCAATTAGTTACTAGTAACATAGGTCTGACTTCAGGGGTTTATTTAGTGGTGCAGCCTCCACTAACCAATTATCACGACCCACTAAACTCACTATATTTTATGCTTCTATAGCGGCAGGTGGCAGTAACACTTGCAGTAACCTAAAAGTTGACAAATGTATGAATTTAACCAAACAAACTCCACTCATGTGTCACTTTTCATGAGAAAGTCAATCAAAAAAGCTTGAAGATAACTATTAATTCACTTGTATGTGTACCCCTCTCTACATTGCTATCATTTAGAGTTTGCTAAAAACCTCTAGAAATAGACCCTCACTGCTGTAGCTTAGTGAATATATTACTCACCCATCATATGTTGAAAATGTTGATCAACCACTTCTAAAGTTTGCATGACTACAGTGCAGGTCAAACATCCAACTAGAAGGTCATGAACGAAGGGAAGGACACCTGGCTATTGAACTATGCATAGTGGTAAGGTAGTCTATAGCAAGCATAGTACATACTATAACAAGTACAGTCTACTGCATACTAGCCTTTACACTGACCTAATATTCTACCACAGTGAAGTCTCACCTCATGGAAAGTTACCGCGTATTTGTTTTTTAATCTGATGTGACGATTCCGTATCCTCTTCTAATGAAAGACATGAAAAAGACAAGACTAATTGATTCCAGGGAAGAAAACAGAAAGAAGCTAAAACAGTAAGCAAGACTTGGGAATGATCTCAGTGTTACTCTGTGGAGCGTGGAGAAGCAGACTCCTTTGAACTGATGCCTGTGAGTACGGAAGGGAGTTGGCACCGTCAGGGCAGCGTGCTGCGAGAGACGCGCGAGCCATTTCCACATTCTCAAAATCAAATCAGCCACGGTCCAATGAGTGCAGACGTCTCCTTTAAAAACAACAGCGCTTTCCAAAGCTTCCTCCCAACTTCTGCAGACAAATTCCCTCCTGTGCTTCTTACCCCAGACCTGCATGCAGTACTTTGAACTGCTTCCAGTATATCTGGCACCCTCTGGTTAGGGGGCTTGTGCTTGCATATCCACGCTGCTCAGGGTTAAGTACGGCACCCACGGTTCAGCGATTCAATCCATGCCTATGTGTCTTACTCAATCAGCGTGCGAGTGCTGTGGCCATACCGGATCACATCTGAACATCTCTGCAGCCTTCAAAGCTGATCAGAGCTGGCTTCTGGGAGTAAAACAAAAATATACAGCCTGCTCTCCACATGGACTTAACATGGGACTCTACATGGTGTTTATTTTGGTCCTTAATGAAGCAGTTCTGGTCACACTTACGATACGAACAAACTTACTTAAAGGAATGACGTTCTGTCTTCTTAAGGCTGTTTCAAAGCCTGTGATGGAAAACAATGGAAATGCAAGCCAGAGCAACACGTTCATGACTTTCCTGTTTCCTCTAATCTAAAGGCTAGAGGGGATAACTCTGGAAAAGATGGAAACCTGTCATAACACTCAATGATATTAACTCAGAGTATAAGAGTTGGTTCTGCTTATTTGATTTGACTTGTGTTGTGGGTAAAAGTTAATGGCCTCCATACATCTGACCCGGAGCTTTGTTATTTTAATGCACTTTTAACAGCACACATCACACCCGGCTGACCCAGCGTTTCAGCAGTAATGCTGATATACTTCGGCACTTCTCCCGCACCGCGCGCCATACCTCCTCCGGCACGCATGGCTTCTGCAGTCAAAAGGATCGTGAATGCCTGAAATACTCACACGGTTATGTGTGTATAACTTACTAACTCACACGCCCCGGCCTCTGATCACGATATGATTTTAAATCGGGGAAAGTGTAAACTACTCTCACCACGTGTCATACGCACTTCTCCAGGCTTTATGTCTTAAGCTGCAGGGTTGGTCAGAGCTGGGAGGCAGTTATCAGCGATGAGGTGATAGATGGTGCTTTTAATCTGTCCACACCGAGAATAAAAGACTGCCCTACTTATCCTCGACATCATTCGCAGCACACACGAGGGCTTCTCTTTAGTGTTAATCGCATATGCTTCATATCACCCATGCATACCGCCCGGTATGTGTAGCGAAATACCAGAATCAAAGAGGCTCCACAGATAGGCCGATATGTACATGGCTGGGATCAATTGAGAAACATATATGCGAGTTCACTGCCAGTTTACCGTGCATTACTTCAGGCGAACTGCAAAGGTTAGGCGCAAAACGCATCCAGCCCATGGACCATGTGCAGAGGAGCACCGGAGCCCTGATTACGCTTATTCAAATCTTGCAAATGCATGTTGATACATTCTAAATCCATGACCTACCACCTGGACTCCACAGCAATAAGGCCGTGCCGAATCACTAACAGCTTCTTCACTGCTTCGACCTTTTCTTTTAGGTGCTGAAAACAGGTTGGAGGGTTTTTTTAGGTGCTGAAAACTTTTTACAGCAAGTCAGTGGAAAAAAAGTAATATAATCAAAAAGAAAAGGAAGATAATAGGTAGGTAAAATTTACAAGACTACATAAAATCCTATTTCTTTTGATTTTTCACTATGTCTTGAGACTGGATTCATAATGACCATTTCAAGTGGTGTGCAAAATGTTGTGTTGACATTCTCAGTGAAATGTAAGGACACATTTTAATGCACACTCATTGTTTATTTATGGAATTTAACATGTTAAAAAATTTGCAGGTGAATGCTGTATTTAAGTTAGTCCCCTGTAGAGGATGTGCTAACTTGTTCACTTGGAAAATCAAAAGAATATGTCATCTGAGCCGGGGTTCTCAAACCTTTGCCTATGGCTGTATATGCAATTTACACACCATAACAAGACAGAACAAGAATATCACCAGTTAAAAATACTGTCTGCCCCCCTCCCTGCTTTTTTTGTGTAGTCATGTCCAATTCCACTTGCCAGCTAGGTCTTCTCTATCACATGAATCTGCCAAGCTGTGAAGGCCAATTTATAGTCCAGGCAACAAATGTCACTCACAGGTCTGCTAAGGTGTTACAGACCTTGTCATGTGGATCAGAAATCTGAAAGGGCGTGGATGTTGTCACACACTCTGATTAGAGAGAAACACAGCATGAAGCACTGCAGCAAATAAAAAAAAAACACAGCCGACACAAATGCCGCTCACAGAGAGGTTTTGACACGACACATGTCTCGAAATGGCAATAGGCTTTTGAAAGTAATGCGTGAGGTGCTGATATTTTGTCTCTGGTGCAAGACTATAGAAGCCCATGGCGCCTAAATGTGACCTCTGTTGACCACAGGTTTTTTGTCACACTTTGTGCCTGAAATGAAAATTGGCCCTGAGGGTGAAGCCAAGCACGTTTCCTCCAATTTTCATAAAGCCATCTTTTTGAAGTGCCATGACTGTAATGTTCTAGTACAGCTCAATGCGCTTGTAGGAGAACGTTAATGAACGGGTCAGTTTTGTTACAACAAGTAACAGACGCACACTTTGTCCAGCATTGTGTTGGAGTGCTGGAGGAGAGGGAAGGCAATCCTACCCTCTCAGTGAGTGTGAGGAAGTTGTGGTTTCTCCCAGTGGCAGAGTCAACATTTAGATAAGCCTCAGTGAGAGCCTTATCTCCTGCTTTTTCAAGTACGGAACTCAGTTTAAAGACAACAGGTTAAAGAAAAACTCTAATAGACTGAAAAAGAAAAAGCAAATGTTCAGCAGAATGGGCTTTTCTTGCGTCCCACCTCTGGCAAAAAAATAAATAAAAAATGGCCAAGCCCAAATGGCAAAATATAACAACACATCACTAAACAGATAAGGTGACGTATGTGAGTTTTGTTGACAAGGTTACATACAATCTATTACAGATGAGTCAGTATTACTCCAGCTCATCACTGATGGCTACAAACACCTGAAAAACAATGCCAACTTATTTTGTGTTTAACGGGATACAAAGTTTTCTCTACAGGGTTTACATCTGGACTCTGGCCAGATGAAACAATCAGTAAAAACTACTGTACTTTAAGCTTGGCTGCCTTTTTTGGACAGGTTGTCTGTTCACAAGGCAATAATACAAAGTTGCAAAGTTTAGTAAAAAGTATGTGGTAGGTTCTCGATACATATTTGTATTTTAGGTGCTAAAACAGTTTAAACTGTTAAGAACACATTTCAAGAGAATATTTGTTCCGTGTCTGCTGATGTAAGATTTATAGGATCATAGGTTTTTAATATCTTCTGTCTTTTTTTAAATATTGGATTTTCATGTCCAATATCACCTACTAGTGTAAAACCACAGCAACTGCATCTTTTCAAATGCCCACTAATGCTATGTCAACATCGCCCGACACTTTTGGAGGAGGACTGGCAAATCTGTTACAACCATGTACGGATGTGGCATCGGCAGGGATTGAAAGCGATAACCTGATGTACCATCAGTTGGGAGCGCCAATGACCATGTATGGTCAAAAGTTTTAGAACACTACCAGTCAAACATTTTAGAACCGTTTTAAAACGTTTGACTGGTAATGCTCACTTATTAGTAGAATGTTTTTCAGCTGTGCATCACAATTGAGCAAGAGTGTCCTAACAACCAATTAGCCCAATAACATCCTTAACTTGGATTGGCGGCCGTACCAGGAGATTTAGACAGAGGACTGAGAATTACTGATAATAGGACTATAGGCAAAATAAGCCTCTATACAAAAATAGGCTTTAATACAAACATTTCTATGCTTTAAAAATCATCTGATACACTTAAATTAGTTGTGAAATGAACAATATTGTTTGTGAATTGCATGAAAATTGGATGAATTGCACAAAAAAGAATAAGAAGAATTGCCCACACACACACACACACACATATATATATATATATATATATATATATATATCTATGTATGTGTGTGTGTGTGTGTGTGTGTGTGTTTGTGTGTTTGTGTGTTTGTGTGTGTGTGTGTGTGTGTGTGTGTGTGTGCTTACACATATAGCTGATTTTTAAGTCTGCCCAAGCAGGATGTGGGGAAAAGAATGTGTCAGGAAGAAAGAAAGGGAGAGAGAAAGAAACAAAGACAAAAATACAACGTAATGCGCAAGAAGCAACTATTCTAACAACAAATGCCTTTCGATGCACGCAATGTCAAACACTGCTTTTGGCATGGATGGTGACGTGTAGTACGTAATGCATAGATAAAATGATACATGTACCTTTGGCTGGAGGTTTGGGTGGAGCAGCACATAGCCATTGGGGTCAATCGCAAAATAATAACCATTAGGGCCAATCTGAGAGAGGCAAATAGAAACAGACAGAAAGATAAATAGTGAATGGCACTTCCATTTAATGGACAAACCACCATCACCCAAATTCCCATTAGGGCCAAATGGGCCTGGTCCTGAGTTAGGCGCATTATTTAATCCCGCCAAGCAGCGGTACTGTCCAAGATCTCCGCTCAACACCGGCCTGATCTGTCAATCATCCACAAGCTGTGTGTGTTAATCAACAGTGTCTGTTCATCTGGAAACACTCCTGAGAGCTTAATGGAAAATCACAACCATTTACAAATCAAATCTAAGTACAAGCAGATGCTTGTGTCATGTACAAGGCAAGCATAAAAGCTTATATCCTCTCCAGAGTGTGTCTGTTGAGAGCAGCCATGAGAAACAAGGCTACATAAGACCAGGAGATAGAACAATAGACTATTCTTATTCAGTTATTGTTATTACAAAGGATAAGAATGACTTGTTAGTGCCTGAGATCTGCATAGGATTATGCTCCACTGAATTCTACTTTGATGAAGTCTTACATAAATTATGAAGCAATTGCTCTAATTATAAAATACAAAAGAAAATTAATTGGTAGTATTGTGTGTGGCATGCCAGGGCAATACGTTCGAGATAAGTATGTGCGTGCTTTATACTCACAGTAAAGCGTGGCGTTAGTCTTTTAATATCGTCCAGAGACACATCCACACCCATCACACCCAGTATGAGCTGGTTCTGGTGCTAGATGAAAGAGTATCATAGACCCTTTTAGTTTACTGGGATTTAGAACTGTTCACAATGAAATGACGCACACAATGATGTAAGGGAAAAGTTGTTTAATATCTCAGCCACTTTTGTGATAGCTGTGTAACTCAAAATCATATTACAATGCACACAGTGCATACAGGAGCACACCTCACACTAACAGTGCTTTATACTACGATAGCAATTAGGACTGCATGATATGTAGAGGACACATCAAATATATAACTGCCTATTAATCCATATCTATTGATAAGTATTAATAACATTAATAGTTTTAATAGTTTTGAGACATTGGCTATGTTCACACAGCCGGTGAAAGTGGCCCAAATCTGACATTCTCACTACATCTGATTTTCTTCATAGCCTGTTTAGCATATTTCTTATACGTGACCTTGGTCTGACAATAGTCTGAATAAATGACCCTCTTGAACAATGCTATATGTGGCACGCTCGTTCAGAAGTAAACAATCACGACTGCCTGCAGGTCCGCTCCCAGGGGGTTCAGTTTCATCTTCCCCAACATCACAGATGCTATCATAAAGTTCCAGCAGCTGACAGCTGGACTTATCACTCAGGATGCACTTGAGTTCAGTGAAAAGTAAGCACATACGACCACGGCCACTTACTGCCAGTGTTGGGGGTAACACGGTACAAAGTAACACATTACAGTAATATGATTACGTTTGCTGTAACAAAGTAATGTAACGCATTACAGCTAAATAAATCACGTTATAGTTACCATCTTAATAAAAAACCTGTTACTCCTGTTTTTATATATAAATATTATTTTAAATGCCCAAAATGTAAAAGAATTCCTGAAGCTGTTTTCTTGCTGCAGCTGACTGTTGGGCATGTCACTGAACGTGACTGAACGTGAAGAGCGCAGTGCAGTTTGGCAACAATAGCAGAGGAGGAGAGTGAAAGTTTTCACAAGTGGAGATATTCTCCTTATTTAAAATTTGTTTCACACAAAGATAAAAACATTACAGTGACGTGTGAGTTATGTCCAAGCCAAAACACCTTTCAACTGCAGCAAACTCCACAAGCAATTAGTCGAAGCACTTAATCAGCGTGCACGGTATAACAAAACTCGTCGCTAATAAAGACCCCTGCATCGAAGAAGGAGAGCTTCCCCCCCAATAGCACCCAAACAAGCTATACTGGATATACAAAACAAGCTTTGGAGCAAGATAACAAGTACCAGTAGCATGTATATAGTTTAAAAAGATCCCATAGAAGATCTGAGAACTTATTACTTATTTAGGAAGAGTTTGTTTTTGTGAATTCAGTTCTTATACTCTTATACTTAGTTCTTATATGCCTGTCGTGAAATGCCGACATGTTAGTTTTGTTGTGTTGTACCACTCAAGAAAGCTTTATTGGACTTAATTTTTCTATTGCTAAAATACACTGACTTGTTCTGAGGAAATAAGTAACACCAAGTAAAGTGAAGTCCATTTTATACACGTTAAGTACTACTGATACAATCTGCTACTACTGAAAGATTAGTTGATGTGTACTTTCCAGATATGTTTCTAGAGATTTGATTCCAGTATATTTGAATGGGCTTCAGGATGTAACTTAAAAGTAATGAGGTATTAGATATTAGATATACATTTTCCAGGAAGTAATGAGTAAAGTAATCCCATTACAAATTTTAATGAGTAATAAGTAATCAGTATTGGATTACTTTTTTAGTAATTACCCCAACACTGCATACTGCATATTGAATATTGAATTTCAATACCACATATGAAAGTGCCCCAAATCAGAGCTGAAAATATCAGATTCAGTGTGTTTTATCTGTTTTAATATTTGGGCCACTTTTACCTGCTGTGTGAACATTAATAAAGGTATCTGTTTTCTATAAACCCCACTGGGAATTGGGTGCATTTTACATTAAACGAATGAATGTTTTTTGTTTACATGTTTTAAACTGTTCTGCAGAGACTATATGTGTGAACTTTTCCATGTATTTTTTATATAGTTATGTTTTAAAATAGAGCTGTTAAAGAGTGCTGCATTTAATTATGGCAACATAATTGTAGACAATAAGCTTCATTAGAATTTATTTACAGTGGTTTTAACCATTTGCCTTGGCAGCTCCAAGTTTAAATTTCAGAATTAATTTAAAATATATAAAATATTCTAGCTATGAATCAAGCTATCTATTTAACAAAGGCACACACTGGCCAGCATTACTTTGGCCAACATTATTTTCCATCACTTTAGATACTTACAGTATCTACTGAAATTTTAGTGTGTTATTAAAAGGGCTTAATTGTGTATTTCAGCCTTTTTTCTATAAGCGTATTGCAAATGCCAACACTGCAGTAACACTTAATATAGTGTGCACCCCTAATAGCACTAATCAAATGCAACTACGACTCTATAAACAGTATAACGCAAGCTCCCTGACTGAGGGGTCTAGTTTGACCTGTAACTGTTCATTAGACAAAACTATCTCATAATATTTACTTCCCACAACTGTGAACATCTTCACGCTGCTCAGTCCAATTTCCCAAAAGGTTATTGTCCCCAGGGTTACTATGTCCGGCAGATAAAGCGTTCTGCGTCACTACTTACTTTTTTCCAACATAAAGTGACCAAAATATCATACATTTCCAGCGAGAAGGCTATTAATAGACTCTTGGGCCTGATTTCCAAAGTCTGGTGTTCTACTCTCAGGTCATTGATTCAGATAACTGTGGCACGTCTCAGAGTTTTTAGATAAGAACGTTTATGGAGACCTGGTTGCGGGAACCGTCCTCTTTGGATTTTGTCTTGTTGAAGACAGGCAGTGTGCCTGTAATGACCAGACCCAGCTCCTAAAGGCACACAGAGGTCAGAGAGACATATGTTGTAGCGTATTTACTGAACATCGGCAGTCATTTTATGTAATACCTCAAACTATAACACAAGAGTCTATAGTACATATGAATATACATATGCCAATTTAGGTAGCCGTAATAAGACATATTGTACCAGAGCATCCAGGTAGACGTTGGTCCATTGCACTTGTTTAGCATCAGCCAGGACCATAGGTCTGCCCAGGACATCCAGATACTCCTGCACAACATAATGAACGGACATTTTATTGATAAAGTGAGTCTGCTATCTACATATCATTAATCTACTAGATTTCAAAACATCTTAATTGAAAAGTTTATACATATCCTGGAAAAATCAGTTTAAATAACATGTATCACACACTAGTGCTACATTAAAATCAAGCAGCAACTGGTTATTTAGTACGCTGACTATTATTACACCTGGTCACTTCATGTGACTAGTATCTGAACAAAATCCTAATTAGATTAGCCTTATGTATTCACACTAGGTCACAATTTCTTAGTCAGATGTGTCTCTGGTTAGTCAGAATGAAAACTGACATACTGTGTGGGATAAAATATTCAAATCCACTCATTACATGCCAATCAACTGCCAATTGTTTATCTGTTTAGCCTCCTCCTGTGCTATGCTAATGAATGTTGCTGACTTTAAATTTGCAATTTGTCTTGGCAAGAACCTTTGCACTGTATTCACATCAAAAAAGAGAAAACTGTTTCTGTTCACCCATAAAAAATGTTTCTGTTCACCCATAAATCTAATATTCAAAAGCTGTTATTACCACAATCATCAGCATAAAAGTATTTTAATGGTATTTAAAGAGGTATTCTTGGTATGGTATTCTTCCATAGTATCACTCCTCAGAACCTTATTTGGCACCTTTTTAATGTATTTAAAAGATATGCCTTTAAAATGATTTTGGCATGAATACGAACTATACCTGCGTGTTTATGCGAATGGCTCCAATTGAAGGGATTTCATAGAAGTAACCTGGAAAACCAGAAACATATTTCAGCAGACATTCTCTGTGTTTCTGCCACTAGAGGGCTACAGTGATCCTTTCTACTGGTCCTAGCAGTAATACAGCAAAAAATGAATGGGTCTTATTAAAATGTAAGGAAAGAATGAATGAGTCTCAATAAGCAGAAAGAACATCTCAGAAATGGTCAGAAAAGAAGAAGAAGAAAAAAAAACATAACCCCTGTTAATGCACACACACAAACAAAAACACACTCCACACAGCTTTTACCTTTATTGGCACAGGCCATCCATTGTATAGGCCCTGTGTCATAGTTGTGTTGGCCAACAGAGAAAGTGAAAATCCGAACCTGAAATGAAGAACACAGTTCAGTATAGCCCAGCAAACACTGAGGTGGTTAGGACCCCAACAGGACCTCCATGGTGTAGATATTATTTGTGTGGTGGGTGATTCTCAGCACTGCTGACACTGATAATAGCAACAGATGAGCTACTATCTCTGACTTTACATGTACAAGGTGGAGAAAAAAAGTAGGTGTGCCTAAGAGAGTGGACAGTGAGTGGACACAGTGTATATAAACTCCAGCAGCACTCAGAATTACAGTCTGGACTACAGTCTGTAATTACAGAACTACAAAGTGCATTTACATGTTGAGTGGCGCTGACCAAATGAATGCAGATGCAAGAAGGTGTAAAATATACTGTAGATATACTGTAGGACACCTTCTTATCAGGGTTGTATCTGGCAAAGATCTCCTCAGCTCTCTCCTCTCCTCCATCAGTAAACAGCATGATGATTTTGTTACACTGAACTCTGGTCACATTCGGCTGAAACACATTCAAAAAGGCTGCAATTACAACATGTCACCAGCAGAGAGCAGCACACCACCATAAAGTCACAATAGAAGTCCACCAGCGCATGAATGCCATTCACATAATGTGTCCTTAATGAATCTTAATTTATTAGTTTGGATTTCTATGAACCTAATCTAATGTACACACACACACACACACACACACACACACACAATAATGTAAGCGGAAATGTGAAGATCAAATAGACGCTTACATCTGAGAGCTGTTTGAAGGCAAATTCAAACCCCTTTGTGTAGTTGGTAATGCCCTTAGCTGTGATGTTCTGCACAGCGTCTTTCAGGATCTTCTTATTGCGCACGTTGGCCTGAACCAGATGGTCAAAACACGCAGTATTGTTCACTCTTGTGTTAAACTGCAGAGAGAGATAGACATACACACAGCGCATACAGTTTATTAATAATAATAATAATAATAATAATAATAATAACAACAACAATAATTATAATAATAATACCAGCATAATGTAACCACCTTCTCACACACTGTTCACAGAAACCTGCATATGTACATCTCTTTTTGGTTCAACACGTTTAGGGCTTATAGTCGGGATGTATTTCAGTCTGTTCCTTCAAAGTGAATGAAGTTCGTAATCAGCACAATTTGATTTGACAAGATGGATTAACTTAAAAGTTTCCTCTCCTTGTCTCTGCGATAGATTTCTCTGATCTGTCACTTGATGTGGTTGACCCCTCTGATCCTATTACTGAAACCTCAGAGGGAGAGGGAGGGAGAGAGAGAGAGGAGAGAGAGAGAGAAAGTAAATGATGGAACAAAGAGAGGATTGGCAAGAAAAAAAGAAGAGAGGAAAATGATGGAACAAAGAGAAAGAAAAAGAAAGAAAGAAAGAAAGAAAGAGTGTGTATTACTGTATATTGTGTGTATTACTATGTAATAATGCGTAACACTGTGTAATAATCTGTACTCTGAGGGACTGAGGGTCAGTGTATAGCAGCTGCACTACGTTAAAGTTAATGAGTGAATGTGTTCCTATACAATCAGAGGCAGTGCACTCTCACTGTAAGCTTTAACCACACACAAAACTTAGAGCTCTCATTACTTTTCCATTAACATTTCATTAACGGCAGTTTCCAGGTGTCTCTCTCTCTCTCTCTCTCTCTGCAGCGTAATTGATTGTGCGGCTCTGGCGGATAAGGAGGTGAACAGGAGTGATGAGGCATAGGAAAATGAGCGTCTCAAGCACTGCCCCAATGTTTAAGTAGCGATCAGCATCATCACCATACAAACCCCCAAATGACTCATTACTCTCAGAGGACAGCCTGTTATAAATAGAGCTCTAGATGACGCTGATGAATGTGCACGGACACACATGGAAAAAAAAATGTTGTTCAGAAACTCTTTACTCATCCAAATGCCCGATACATGTTATTTAAAAATGTTCTGTTCCTTACAGAGGAGTACTGCAATAACACAAATTCAAGGAAAAATATTACTCTGGAAATAAACTGCAAGGCAGAGGAGATCTTTCTACAACCTTCTTTTGGGTTTCACTAGTGCTGCGGTCACCAACCTCTTCCAGGAGATCTACTTTCCTGTAGAGTTTAGTTTCAACCTATTGCTCCTTACCTTACACTACCTAATGCATCGGATCCAGCCAATCAAGGACCTTGAGCAAGTCAATTAACTGGAGTAGGCGTGACAGACTGTGGTTAGAACTAGACTTCACTGAGGGAGGTAGAGCTACAGGATCAGGGTTGCTCTATTTAAGCTAGATCCTTTTTACATGGATGTTATGGGGGTGATATGATAGGCTTATTCATGTGGGATGAATTATATGTCAGTTGATTAAAATCACTGATTTTATTTAAATAATTGAAACTCAATTCATATTATCTATGTTATTTACACCAGCCAAGCTTTCCAATCTGTATACAGTAAGATACACTGACCAGTCACTTCTTTAGTATCTACAATCATTTTATCAGCTCCACTTTACAGTTTTACCCTGTTATTTAATGGTCCAGACCCCCACAGAGCAGACGTCATTTGGGTGGTGGATCATTCTCAGCAATGACACTGTGATGTCCACTCAATGTCTTCTCTATTAGACACTCCTGCCCTGCTAGTCCAAGTGTACACGTAAAATCAGAGCCGATAGCTCAAACTGTTGCAGCACAGTT
The DNA here is from genome assembly GCA_021613375.1 of Megaleporinus macrocephalus. Lineage (NCBI taxonomy): Eukaryota > Metazoa > Chordata > Actinopteri > Characiformes > Anostomidae > Megaleporinus > Megaleporinus macrocephalus. The sequence goes on along the minus strand of CM038711.1, from coordinate 29,333,671 downwards.
TG